>CM027122.1:44059128-44393069 GCA_015476505.1 Urochloa ruziziensis
CACATAGCTTCATTGAAGAGAATAATCCTAAGCACATTTGTAGGTACAATTCCAACCAAAAGCAATAGACTCCCATTGGACAATAGAAAAAATGGTGTGAATTTATTAAGAGAAAGATACAACACAACTAAAACTTAAAAAGGTTGAGGTGCTTGTAAAGTGCTCAGTTTGTTTATCAGTAAACAAATTCTACTTGATAATACAACAACGAACATCGCATAGAGACAAACTGGACATATGGCATCCTGCAAACGTTAACTAATACTCCGTACTAAACATGGTATGGCAGCTGATGCTCGATCTCATAATATTTCTAAAATATGAACCTCATCAGTTACTAGCATACTGGCACTAAACAGATGAATTCCACTGGATACAATCAAATTATCGAAGTTAACTATCAGGAGGAACAAACAATTTACCAGTTAGCTCGTCGTGACAATGAGCCCAAACGTTGTTCCCGTATAGGCATTTCCACAGCATCATGGCCTGGCCGGGCCGATACCCCTGCGCCTTCACCCAACTCTGAACAAAAGCCAGCGCTAATCATCTCTCGCACGTGCTCATGCCACCAACCAACGAACTACATAAAACCCACAAGTCGTGAGCCGAGCCCTTACCTCGACTTCCGAGCAGTCCATCCCCTTGAGCATGACCTTGGAGCCGGCCTCGCAGCGAGCGGCGGCGGGGGGGGCGGCGGAGGACGGAGGAAGAGGCGGAGCGGGGCGGCTGCGGTGGAAGAGCGCGCGCCGAGAGAGGAGGCGCTCCGGCTCCACAGGAGGAACGGCAGCGCCTGCGCCGCCATGTGATGTGCCTGGCTGGTACGGTCTTGGGAGGTTGCGACCTCACAACGGCTGTGGTGAAATTTTTTCTGGCGAGCACGGCCGGTTGCCGATGGATAGAGATGGATGGACCGGGCTGCTTTTGTTTCTGGGCTCTTCTCCACGAAATAGTGCGGGCCAGATCCAGTAAACTATTTCACTGGGCTGGAGCACCTTATAGTCCTTTTTTTTCTCGAAATAAAATTCGTGCAAAGCCTGTCAGGATGTTTTCAGTATCGAGGGTACAGGCGTCTATGATCTGCAGTCTTCTCTTCATCCGCATGCTTCACTTGTATAAACACGTCTTCAGAACATCCCTATCAATAAGGCCATGTCTAAGAGGAAGGCGGCATCTTAGTAGGGGTTATATTCATTATGACACCTTCATGATACTCTTCAAGAAGTGCATCTCCAGACCTGAGTCCATGTGTATTCTTTTTCTTTCTTTCTTTCTTCTTTTCCGAAAGAGTCCATGTGTTCTGGGCAGATATCTTACGCTTAGGGCAAGTTGTGGGTTCCTTAATTCGGTACCACTGCTTGCCGAGCCAAAATTCATTTGAAATTGCTCGAGACAAGGTAAAAGTCCAATTGTGTATTTTCATTCAGCCAAATTTAAACATAGTGCTATTGTTTTTAAAATCTCACTAGAGTATGCACATGCATCGTACGTCCATAAATAGAACTAAATTGGTGGATGTTACAAAGTGTGTGTATCTAGGCTACTTTGTTGCATAGCCATGAAAACAAACTAAACCAACACTCATTCTGATTAAATGAAGAGATAAGAGCCACTTTTTAAAAAAAAAACAAAGGAAAAATGTTCCGACGGCTACACTCACGCATGTGTCTATATAGCCACACAACACAATACATACTAGAGTACATAGGCCAACAAACACCATAAAGAACAGCAGGTTCACACAAATCCAAAAATAATAATAATCAGCCAGTTTTGCTTGTCTGTTTCACAGCCAGAGCCAGACCGAATACTATTGAAACAGTCAAAGCCGCAAACGTTTCCACCCAGCGAAACATGCAGAATAAAAACTAAGCTTCCATCCTGTTACTAAACTTTCAACCAAATGCAATTAAAGAGCTCCATGACGGATTTCTTGCAAACCAACTTCAATCATCTCTAGTATCTCTTATCTTTAAATAGCATCCGCCAGAAGATATTAGCACAACTAACACCCCACATTATTCTCAAAGAAAAAAAAAACGAACACCCCACACTTTGTATATCGTGCACATTGTTAATCATTTCAGGCTTGTAGCCACATTCCTACCCTGGTGATCGGTTTGATCACAGCTTTTATTTCGTGTGATTCCAACTTTATAGCCTTTCTTCTCTTTAATTTCTTCCTAAGAGAGTTAGGAATCTTATCATAGGAGGTGGGTTTGTTTATGAAATCGGAATTAGCCATTTTGAAAAGAAATGCACAACCCTGTTGTCGACGTTCTACGGGTTCAAAGTCGGTCTCACTTGCTCGGTACTTCGGCACTCGGCAGTCAGCTCGTGAGCACGTCAAATACACAGTCCAACCACACACCCCGTGCCCAAACGAAACCTCCTGATGGGCATGGGCCTATGGCGCCTGGTGGGCCCCGCAGCACGAGTCCTGGACTCCTGGGTCAGTTGCCTTCCCGTACCCCGTGCCTACTTCGGCAACCCGCTGCCCCCATGCGCTCACATGGAGACCCCCGCACGAACTCGAACCACCTTCGCCTCGCCACCTCTTCCCCTTCTTCTCCAGTAGCCGCCGCCGCCGCCGCCACCAACACCCTCCGCGGCACCCAAACCACGTGAGCACTCCCGCGCCGTTCGCCCCCACAGCCGTCCTTCCGCCGCCGCGTGCCTCCCGACTCCGCCGCTCCAAGGAGCCATGAGGCGGACCACCAGCGGGGACGCGGGGTTCGTGCGCGCGGACCAGATCGACCTCAAGAGCCTGGACGAGCAGCTCGAGCGCCACCTCGGCCGCCCCGCGGAGCGGGGCGTCGGCACGGCGCCCGGGGCGGGCAGCCGCCGCGGCGAGTCCGCGAGGCTGGGCCCCGAGGAGCTCACGCCGCTGCGGCGGTGCCGGGAGGACTGGGAGATCGACCCCGCCAAGCTCATCATCAAGGGCGTCATCGCGCGCGGCACCTTCGGCACCGTCCACCGCGGCGTCTACGACGGCCAGGACGTCGCCGGTATCGTCCCACCACCCGTACTACTTCCATTCCATTACCACACTGCTAATTACTCACACGCGTGCAATAGCCGCGACGAGCCAAGTTTCGAATGCCCATGACATGTTCGATGAAATTTCGCCATGCTAGATGATGCTATCTGCCATTGCTTCTCCTGCGGTGCGCTGGACTTTTGGTCCTGATTCCTGAATCTGATCGATGCCTCCCCAGTTCCTATTAGGAAACTTTGGTGCATGCATCATTTTCTGTTCCCTGCTTGGAATGGCTAGCAGAATTGATCTTAGATAGCAATGTCATTTCCCATAGGTGATTGTTCTGGATGGTTTGGCGAGTTGTTTTCCCCCCGTCGTGTCGCCGGTGCTTTTCCTTGTCAGCAAATTGCTAAAGTCGATACCTCTGCTTTTGTCGATTCCGTGGTGTATTCCGTGACTTCTGTTAGATAAGTCTCCTTACCTTTTTTGCTGTTTAAGTGTAACCCCCTCATGTGATCCGAACCAACCAACAGTTAAAGTTTTTGCTAGGCGTGATCCATGTGTTCATGTCATGATGAGCCCCTGGAACTCAGGAGGCTACAGAATAAAGCGGCTGATTTTTTCAGCTAAGGATTGCAACTTGCAGTTGTCGTTGCACTTTTCAGGGGGGGCAGGGAAACTGGAAAGCACTTGAACCGGGTAAATGTTTAAGAAAATGCACTGAATTTTGCGCCACAAATATAAATTAACGGTTTGGTATTGTCCTGCTAAAGCATAATCACATGACTCACGAAAAAGCAGATGCAATTTTGTATGTCCAGAACTTTATCACCATTTGCATGCTGCCCTGTCAATATGGTTGGTTCACAAGCTAATTCAATTCTTTTATGTTCATAAAGTGTGATTGGAATGTCATACCAAATGCTTCTTATGCATTCATCAACTCACTGAAGTTCTCAATTGGCTTGTTTCGCATTTACTTGCTTCCTCACTTCATAAAGTACCTCTCTGCTGTCACACTCTACTTCCCTAGGTGCTCATGCGCTCTTGCTAGGCACTTAAAAGGTGTCTCACTGTTCCGTCTTTAGACACCAGTCTCATACCCTTTACAAATTGTTGTTTCACATGCACAAAACATAGAGCATCTTATTCATCAAGAATGTGCTACCTTTGGTCCCCATCAAGTGCTAACATACCTTTTGTATTTGGAATGTTCTTCGTCCATCTGTACTCTTTAAGCAGTCACTGTTGTAATTCATACACTGCCATCAATATGGAGTAAAATGCACTGTTCAATAATAACTTAGTGAATTTGTATCAAGTGTTTAGCGTAGTAAACTTCATGTTTACCGTTGGAACTCCCATTTTTCGGCGCTGATTGTTAAATGTTACCATTTTCCAGTAAAATTGCTTGACTGGGGCGAAGATGGTCATAGGTCAGAACAAGAAATTGCTGCACTAAGAGCAGCATTTGCACAGGAGGTTGCTGTCTGGCACAAGCTTGATCATCCAAACGTTACTAAGGTAACAGTTTCAAGAAGAAGTCCCTTTCCCTCCCCTTGAAACCTCATGAATCACTCTGTTGATATACGATACTTCGATAGTTCATTTCAGTTCCTGTTTATCTTTGGTTCATAGGACAGATTCTAGAATCGTTGTCTTACTAGCACATGAGATATCTATTTGGGCATGCCAAAATACAGGGTCATTCATCCCTGTGCTATCGATCTTCACATTGTTCCCCAATCTGACAGCATAGTGATGGGCATGTTCAGTACTACCAGCTTTATTGATGTTCTCTATCTTAATTTGTTTCAAAACATGCCATATATGCCAAAGTTAGTCATGTAACCACTGGAAGCGAACACAAACTATCTTATCTTCTACCATCAGGAGACTAATTTTTTAAAAGAGTAGAAAGTTGGGTTTGGTTTTATGACATATGAATTTGCCTGCATGTGCTATGAGAATTGATGTCAACATGATACCAAGTTTACCTAGCAATACACAGGGAGGCTTTATTTTTCTTCATCTGTAAAATTCATTGTTGATTATCAGCTATTATTAATTACTTATTCTAGTCTTGGTGCTAAATGTAGTTATCTTTCTAATCACAACTAGCTTTCCTAACAATAACTTGAACTTCTATCTGACAGTTTATTGGGGCTATAATGGGTGCAAGAGATTTAAATGTACAAACGGAAACTGGACATCTTGGGATGCCTAGTAACATTTGCTGTGTTGTTGTTGAGTACCTTGCCGGCGGCGCACTGAAAAATTTTCTGATAAAGAACAGGAGAAGGAAGCTTGCCTTTAAAGTTGTGGTCCAAATAGCTCTTGACCTTGCGAGGGGGTGAGTAATTGACTGTTTTTTTTCTACTGATGTTAGCCTGAAACTTTGTTGTTTTGTGGCTTCAGTCTTGGAAGATATAATTGTGATCTCTTTGTTTCAATAGATTGTGCTACCTCCACTCAAAGAAAATAGTGCATCGTGACGTCAAGACTGAAAATATGCTTCTGGACAAAACGAGAACTGTGAAGATTGCTGATTTTGGCGTTGCTCGAGTTGAGGCTTCAAATCCTGGTGACATGACAGGCGAAACAGGAACACTTGGTTACATGGCACCTGAGGTAACTTGATCTTCAGCCATCCGTTTTGTTTCCCCAACTCTAAAATTGAGCATCTTGCTCGATCATTTTGCATGAAAACTATCTAATGAGTAGGAAAATGTGGCTGCATGGCACAGCAGTATACCTTGTTTAGAGAGTTAAAATTGCAAGATCCTGTCGCCTCTAATCTCTTCTTTGCTATTTTCTTCTTGAAGCCTTTCTTTCCCATTGCTTCAAACCGCAGTTTACCATCATCTGTAAGGCAGCAGGCTTACATTGGCATATGCAGGTTCTCAACGGTCATCCTTACAACAGGAAGTGTGACGTTTACAGCTTTGGGATCTGCTTGTGGGAGATATACTGCTGTGACATGCCGTACCCTGATCTTAGTTTCTCAGAAGTCACTTCTGCCGTCGTTCGCCAGGTAAGATGGGAAGCCTCCTTGCTGTTGGTTCTAGCTCGTTCCTGAAAGCCTCAATCACTGAAACAGAACCTTACCAATCCTTGACGTGTTTACAGAACCTGAGGCCTGAGATACCGCGCTGCTGCCCGAGCTCGCTAGCCAACGTGATGAAGCGGTGCTGGGACGCGAACCCAGACAAGCGGCCCGAGATGGCGGAGGTTGTGTCCATGCTGGAGGCGATCGACACGTCCAAGGGCGGCGGCATGATCCCCAAGGACCAGACGGAGGGCTGCTTCACCTGCTTCCGCCGGTACCGAGGCCCCTAACGCCGTTTTGATCTGCTCCTAGTAACCCGGTGAAGAAGTGGCACTATTGGTCGCTAGAACTCTGTGTAAAATCTAGTTGCAGAACAGGCTATAATGGAGAAGTTTCTCATGGGTGTAAATGAATGGGCTTGTTCTACGTCGTCCTTTGTGTATGTTTTCTGCGAATTCTAATGCTTGCTATACGTTAGGGTCAGGTTTAGAGAGATAATTACACTGTGGCCTAGGAAATTCATGGCCGTGACGTGAAGCAGGCTTATTATGTACTGTTGGATTAACCATCTCTTTACATAATGTTGATATAGTGAATAACATGAAATTAACTATGAACCATCATTATCCGGATATCAGACGAGCAAAAGGGAAATTTCTGCTGGTACGCGCCTTTCCTTTGTGTTTGGTAAGGGCTACGGAGTACGAACGGTCGGATGATCACGAGGGGTACGGCGTGTCGGAGGGGACGATCGTCCGATCCCAGTATCCCACGACCCTCGCCTCTCGCGCACCGGCTACCCCGCCCATCTCGGGTCTCTGCCTGTTCCCCAGAAACAGGAGATCTTCAGAAACAGAGGAGAGGCGCAGAGCGAAACAGGGAGGCAAAGCCGCCGCCCGCCGCCGTTGATCCCCTGCCCTTCCGATCCGGAACCCAGGCCTCCCCGTCCGCCGGAGCTCTCCGAGATGGCGGTGAGCTCGCGGCTGCCGTCCCAACCCGCGGCGCGGGGCCTCCTGCGCCGCACCCCGCCGCGCATCCTCCCCGTCGAGCGCGCGCCGCGCCGCCTCGCCCTGGGCGTCCGCGCCGTCTCCGGGAGCCCCGGTCCGGCTGGGTCGCCCGTGCCCAGGCGGTCCCCGCCGCCTGCGGACGCCGCGGCCGTGACGCCGACCTCCGCGCCGTCGTCGGCCGCCTCGGCCATCGATTTCCTCACCCTCTGTCATCGCCTCAAGGTACTTCCATAAGTCCGTGCTCGTCGTGACCAGTCGCCTTTTTTAGGTAGTCGCCCTTTGATATGTCTGCCGACGACTGCCTTTCCTGCGTATTTGGTGTGTCCTTTGACGCATATTCTGTAGGATCAGACTAGAGATACTCCAATTTTTGTAAGAAACTCTGGGGCGCTCGCTCTCGGAGTGTCATTCCGAATTTCGGAAGAGCGCAGAGAAAGTACCTAGTCATTGTGCTGGGCTGTGCATGTTCAATGATTTGGATTAATTCATGCCCCACGTTTCTTTTTTTAATAAGGATGCCCCCTCATTTCTTTGATGCTTAGATCCATCATATCACATGATTCTGATGCTTACTGCTTTTGTTTATTCTTCAGACCACCAAAAGGAAAGGATGGATAAATCATAGCATCAAGGGCCCTGAGTCTATTGCTGATCACATGTACCGAATGGCCTTAATGGCTCTCATTGCTGGTGACCTGCCTGCTGTGGATCGAGAAAGGTCTGTTTCTTCGAATGATTGTTTTTGCTTTTATCAGTTTTGCTGTGCTTCAGATTTCCGTTTTGTCATTTCTACTTAGTGATGGTAATCACTGTACCCTTTTTTCTTAACAGGTGCATCAAAATTGCTATTGTGCATGACATTGCTGAAGGTAGGTCATGTACACAAACTGTTGCAGTCTATTCAGTGCGATTATATGGCCTCATGAATTGAAACTTCATCTGCCAATAGCTTTTTAGCCTAAATGGCTACTCCATCCACAATAGTGGACTCAAATATTTAATCTACTTTGCTGAACAGCTATTGTTGGTGACATTACCCCATCGGATGGTATACCTAAGGCTGAAAAAAGCCGGCGTGAACAAGCAGCTCTGGATGAAATGTGCGAAGTTCTTGGTGGTGGTCCAATAGGTGTGTTGATTTTTTTTTTTATTTTAAATGTTCATGTAGAAATTTCCAGCTCCCAAAAATCGATGATAATATTATCGTTTTGCAGCCGATGAGATTAAGGAGCTGTGGGAAGAATATGAAAACAATTCTTCTATTGAAGCCAATCTTGTAAAAGATTTTGACAAAGTAAGCAGACAATAGTTTTTCTTTTCTGAAATGTCTACTTTGTTTTTTTCTTCGAAATCTTTACAATACAGAAAGGAATACAATAATACTAGTTTTGAGTTTATTGCATTTGTTATCAAACTTGTACTATATCTATCTTGGCCATCATTGTGTGGTTTTTAGTAGCTACCAGGATTGCTGTTGTCATCAACCTTTGTAGGGTATGAACTCTTTGGTGAAGTTATTTAAAAGTCTCTGCATAAATCACTTGTAATTTAGTTTGTTGACCTATCACCTATGATGTCCATTCAACTGTTTGCTTAAATGCTTGTATTGGCATGAGCATATAGATGATCTTGAAGGACCCTGTTTTCCAAGTGAAAATTTACATAAATTTGTCAAGGCTTTCCAGTCCTTCAAAGTATATAAGTTAGCTGTTGAATAATTATTAGTTTTGGTTACAGGCACAATATTTGTTAATACGTATTTTCATGTGTAGTGTTAGAGTTAACTTCAGTGGATTTTATTAAATGTTTTTTTGTTGTTTGTTATCTTCTCTCTGGTGCTTGGGATTTAAGATGTTACAATGTCATTTTTTCAGGTGGAAATGATTCTTCAAGCATTAGAATATGAGAAAGGTATGGGCCTTTTGTCATTGTTGACTTGTGTATAGTCAAACAATGAGCCAGTCCTCATTTTGCCTAAATGAAATGCTACACTATACATTAAACCAATAGCTTAAATTGCCTGTTGGTATGAAACTAATTTGGTATTATGAAGTATAGATATATGATAGAGTATGGTGATATTTTTAACACATTATTGTTGATGTATTGTCATGGTCTTTTATGGGGTTATTACTTTGTGCAAAATCCCTGTGATCATCTGGCTCAGGGACATAATTAGGATGACAAATGCTTTATCATGTCCTCAAATTTTGCACTTCACATTCTTACTCATCCAATGTTGGCATTTTACCCACCTTGTGCATCGGATTTGCTAATCTATTTTTTTCTGCTGCTTGTATCTTGATGAAAATTTGCAGAACATGGCAAAGTGCTAGATGAATTCTTTCTCTCCACTGCTGGTAATTTGATTGCTGTCTGTTACATAACTCCTGTTTGCCAAACTGATCATGTAATGTTTCCAGTCGTCTCCTTTCTGCTAAACATTTACCTTAAACCTGCATTTCAGGCAAGTTCCAGACAGAGATCGGTAAGAGCTGGGCTGCTGAAGTGAACGCTAGGAGGAAGGAGGGATGTGGAAAGCAGAAGTAGGAGCTTCTGATCGCATCACAGAACTTGCACGAAACATGTCGTTGCGATGAGAGCGGGTGATGTGGCCAACTGGGGACTGGCGAATTAAGAAAACCCCAGAGCCACTCTCCATAAGCCAACTTCAACAGTGGCACTTAACTGATTATACCATGAGTCCATGACAGTCCAGCTTTAGTAAGGAATAACGTAAGGGGGTATGGAGGAAAATCTACCGATGTTAGTTTGATTGGTGCTGAAAGGTTCGAAATTGCAAGACTTGCTAAACACTGTAATGTTTCGTTCTAGCTTGGGGGTCCAGCGAGGGATAAGATACGTTTTTTTTTTCTGTTTTTGGTTAACCAGGGAAATAATGAAAAGGTGATAGTGTTTGCCCCTTCCCATATTCTCTTCCCAATCCTTGCCCACATGGAACTGATCTGAATCCTTTTTTCATCCGCATTCTTAAACTGCGATATGCCGATATGACATTCTCAGCTTCTGATGGGAGGTTTTCAGTTCGATGTTGGATGTCTTCTTGGCCGACGCAGCTGGACGCAGCGCAGCGGTGATCGCTCCCGCTCATCCACGCTTTACATTGTTGCCTTGTTGGCCGCGCCTATCGACTGACACGGCACATCCCGGTGGGAAAACTGCATGGCACGACACTGGTGGGCTCGGCGAACCGCTGCCGGTCGATGAGCTCCGCTAGACGTGATCTAATGAATCAGATTCGGGAACCAAGGTGTGCACTTGGTTAGTACTAGCTGTCCTAATAGGGTAATTTTCAAGGAGTGTGCTGTTTGTGACTGCCCATGCCTATACATGATTGCTAATAGTTAAACGGGAGTTTGCTGTTTGTGTCGAAAAAATTCAATAGCTAAATGCAGAAGGGACGCCCTCAAGCTCACAAATTTGGGCTTATAGTATAACTGCGCAACATGTGAACCACTTTGATAACGCAGCGACTTCCGCAGAACATGATGAAAAGAGAACAAAGTAATGAAGAACAGTTTCACCGGGGTCAAAAAGACAATGACGCAATCATAAACTATCAAACAGCTCATAAGCTCAACATCTCGACTAGCTCTATAGTTACAGGAGTTACTGATCATACTAACCAAAAATTATAATCAGCTCAATGCCGCAAAACGAACTAATAACACGCCATTCACGAAGCTTTGACTTCCTATTTAAATGATCATCCTTGGGTCAAATGTGAAATGTCACTGAAGGCATACTTTTCTCTTTACATGATTATAACCGCTTGACGGTGCCGCATTCATGATTCATCCCTACCTGAACCACCATCTCATGCCAGCATTTATTGGGTCATGAAGGAAAGGGGTGTACTGGTGGATGTAGGGGTTGATTGTCCGCCCAATTTTAAGCCAGATAGCTCTATGATAACCAGCAGTGAATGGAGAATGGTACATAAGCTTCAGCAACTGCAGCGCCAGGAAAGAGAATGAGATAGTAATTTAGTGAACCAGCATAATTTGCAATTGTTATAAAGCCTACAGGTACATTAGTGAGACATTCTTAAAATGTGGTGGTTGTTACAGAGTTCAGCCATGCAGAAGCCCACTAATTATTACCTAGATCTATTCTAATTGCCAATGTGCATGGTTATATCAGAGAAATTGGCATAGCCAATTGATGATTTCTCTGCTGCCACCATTAGCTTCGTTAGAACTATCTATCAACATATTTTGAAGTCTACGTGCATCATGTGCATCATGAGATTCTTTTCTGATAATTTATTATTCTAAAATTTTCCCAGTTGTCATAGAACCAACAAGAATTAGCTACAGGGGAAAGATTTGTAGCAACTGTAAATCATAGTGCCAGAGATCAAACGAATAAGCCAGTCATGGCCAGCCATGTTGACTTGTTGAGGAGCAGACATGCCTAATGTTTGATGACAAATTAACTCATCGCAGACAGCATAGTGACAATCTTCCATTAGGTATACTGCAATATTTATACTGCACGCGGATCTCCATTAACTAACCTGCCAGTACATGAATGTTTGCATAGCATTTCGTTGTGGCCTGCACAGGTAGAGAAAGAATATGAATTGGAAGTGAAGTGATTAATAGAAGAGAGGGGAGGGGGATGAAATTCAAGGAAAAGGCTAGGATCAACTCACGAGAGCAGAGATAGGATCAAGAGAAAGCCCAACAAAATCTCTGCATTTGAACGTAGAAAGTGGACAGCAGTTGTATTTGCATCAACCCATGTGCAAGGCTGCTCCAAGTATGTTCTGCAAATTAACACACTCGTATGTGGTAAATTTTACCAATCTGATCAAAGGGACAAATATTATTATTCTTCATGAAAAGCCTAAAATCTATTTTGTTTTTTGTCTTATTAGCTACTACATCCGTTCCAAATTATAGGTCGTGTTGGGCTTTCTAGGTTCAAAGATTTTGCTATGAATCTAGACATAGCATTTATCTATGTGCATAACAAAGATTATGAACCTAGAAAAGCCAAAACGACCTATAATTTGGAACGGAGGTAGTAGTTACCATCAAAGTTCCAAAATATAAAAAATTGACATTTTGTGTTTTACAACTAAGGGATGAGGATGTTCAACTATCGTAGTTGCCAATGCATGAAAAGATTGCCAGGAGAATGTGTGTGTGACCAGAGTGCAGAAACTGCTATCTTATGGGCTTATGGCTTTATAGAAACTACAGGATCAGGAAAGATGAAAGTAACCTGGACACCTGGTATAATTAAGCATGTATAATTAAGCATGAAACCAAATTAGCAACACAAAGAATGACTAGAGACAGCATATCTAATCTATTGTTCTTAGATACTAAAAGCCACTGACTATACCATGAACTACATAACTCTAGAAATCCATCAGGTTCATTTACCTGTACAAAGATGAACTAGTAAAATGGCGCCGTAGAAATCTGGCAACATGTTCAAGTGCCCAACAAATTACAGGTACCAAAACAACTGCCAGAAAAGAGTATCTCATTATGTACAAAGAAACCCATAGAGTTAGGCAATAATGTGACTGAGTTTCATGAAAAGGTAAACAGCTTATGCTTACGCTTCAAGTGCAGTTTAGACGTAACAAACATTAGGCAGTACATGAATGGTATGAAATCCTTTGATGATGTTACAAGGTGAAACCAAGCCTGAACAGCCTGCAAGTTCCCTGCTCGGGGTAGCTGATCGGTAGGAAGATGGTATCAGTAGAGCACAGTTAATAGCAAAAGGCACCTAAGATGAGATTAAAAAACTCAATTTCGTGTCACATACCCTGTAAAAAGCAAACAAAGCATAGCCTGTTGTACATGTTGTGCCAAGAAGTGACAACCTATATCCCTTGTACTGAAGGGATCGCGGCGCCAATGGAAAGATGCCAATCAAAGCAACAATAAGGACCTGTTACAAAATAAAGAAAATAAATGGTCTATGATCCACATAATCTGGTTATACGGTAGCTGAACTGTTTTAGACAGATCAACACAAAACATCATTAATGCTTATGATTTTTTGGAAGCCGAGAGTAATTCATAAATCCAACAGGCACTACTGCATGTTGGAGCGTTGATACTGATAAAAGGGGGTAAAGAATCGAGAATATATTGATAATATGATAGATCCCTCAGAAGTATGTAGTATAGCTAGACAAAGAAAACACTACTAGGCATAAGTGATGTAGATTCAGTCATGAATTCCATATTTAAGTGAGAATAGGCACTAAGTACTTCAACTACAGCACATAAACAAAGTGGCTACTGCAAGCTGAATTTTTTATTCATCCAGTATGATATAAGTTCATTACTTGATAATAACATGATTGGTGAATCCTGACCATCTATTCATATTCACTTATGAACAATCCTAAAACTGGATTTCTATCAATCAAAACAGGGGTTTAACGTATTTTCTCATAGAATGCTGGCTAGCCGATCCGGTTAAAATATGCTTAGGCAGGTCGGAGTTAAGATTTTAAGTCGACAATCCAGCTGTTGTTTAAAAACCTTTCAACTAGCCTAAATTTTTTTAGTGTAATATATGATTGCTTAACTAAGATCAGTCTGGAACTATGACTCACACCAATTGACAGCAAAACAAGACCTCCAGAGACAAATTACATAAATTTTCTATCACACTATGGTTGCTGCCAACACAACTTTTTCATGCAAGAATGTTTACCCAAGCATTAACAGAAAAATGAAGGGACCGCTGGTCCAACTGTAATGACAGTCTGCTTCTTGCTGGTCCAGCAGAATTAATGCCTACAAAACCCATAGTCAGATGAGAAAGATCTAAGCAAAAGGAGAGATCATAACTCATAAGCCACAGCAGTATGCATTATCACCTGAATCAGGAGGCCTTGCATTTTCACCAGCTGAAGTAGATGCACCACCCGTAGATGCTGAGGGTTGGGTAGAGGTGGTTGAGGACATTCCTTCAACAGGAAAATTAGAATCCTGAATCCAAAGTCAGCAGATAAGTTATCATAGAACCATGTTGTGTGTATCAAATGCAGATATCCCCAGAAGGAGGTAGACAGATATATTATGAACCATTCATGAAAACTGTGCATTTGCCCATGCTACAGATTTTGTTGAAGGGGGGAAAAGGTTGGTCCCTAACAAATGAGGAGATAACATCAATCAAATTGTTGCTGACTCAGACTGTCAGTTGACCAATGAGAAGTGACACGATATAAAGCACAACAGAAAGTGGCATCAGATATTCTGCTCTGTTGCTGAAAACTTCCCAGAATCAACTGTTGATTGAATTATCCAGAGAGCATGCAGTCATACTACAGATGACCAGAAGATGGAATGATGGTTTCAACAATCCATGGACAGATTGTACAGTGACCCAGAGTTACTATGCAGAGCAAATAAAATGTCTGGACCCATTACTAGGAACGGGATACCAAACCAAAATAGAAACAAAAATAACCTTTTCATGAATCTCAGCAGCAATGGGCTGTAAAGCTGTCACCTGCTACAGTTTCAGTTCAGGAAAACTTGAACAGAGAGGATGACTATGAAAGATTCCCAGTTCCCACAACTAGGCGAAGTAAGAATGCGCTGAATTGCTTAAAGAAAAGAGACGAAGGGGAGCTTGTCCAAGACGAATCGCCTGCTCCTTCACAAGCTGGGAACCGGCGAAAGGAGGAAGGCATGGGCCCAGCAAAACAAGAGTCTGACGACTCCCCGACCCAATTTCTCTCTTCTTCTCTTCTGAAAATACAGTCTCGCTCAAGATCCCCCTCACGCTTCACAATCCCCATCTTTGTTGCAGAAAAAAATACGGGAAAAGAAACTCAGGCTATGCGGCGACGGCGGGAGCAGCGGCGGCAGTTGTGCGCAATGCGGGGAGCCAAATCAGATTTGGGGATTTGCACCCGCCGAATACAAATAAGGCGCGCAGAAGTGCAGAAGGGAGGGAGCTGCTTAAAACCTAACCTTGGGTAAAATAATTTCGGCCTGCACAGTTGGAAGAGAGCGCCAATCGCGGGTTCCGATGCAGGGCCAGGCAAGAAGAGAGAGCCCCCCTCCTCGAATCTAAACTTGGCAAGACTCCGAAGCAAAGGCGCACGCAGCACGGGGACAGAGGAAGACGACTGACCCCTCCCTGTCTGCCCCCCTCCCTCTCTTCCTCTTTCTCAAATTCCGCCTCTGAAATTTCCGTGGCAATGCCGGGCGTTTATTATTCGTTTGCGATGGCCACAGTTGCCCCATACAGGGTTAAAAATCCCGACCGCTACCGGTCCGGATACCGCGGTAACCGGTCAAACCGGTCCGGACCGGTAGCGGTACGGGTCGGTTTCCAACCGGCCAAATTTAAAATTTTCAAATTTGAATTTAAAAAATTAAAAAATTAGAAAAAATTCTTAAAAATACTTTAAGGTGAGTAGATTGTAATGGTGTCAAAATTTTTCAAATATTAGTTCATTTAGTATTTTTTGTTTGTATTAGAAGTTCAAACAGCCTACTAAATCAACACGTTAAACTTCTAATGCGCTTAAACCGCTACTTAAACTTCTTAAAAATGTTCTCTTTTTGACACCATTAGATTCTACGCACCTTAAACTATTTTTAGAAATTTTTTTAGAAATTTTCTTTTATTTTTTATTTTTTAATTAAAATTTGAAAATTTGTCAAACCGCTCAAACCGGCCGGCTAACCGCTCAAACCGGCCGGCTAACCGTTCGAAACCGGTTGAACTGCGGATTTAATTTGATTTTTAAATTTGTCCGGTTTCTACCGGTTTCCGGTCAAACCGGTCCGGCTAACCGCTACCGGTGGGCGGCGGTTTGGCCAGACCGGTCGGGAAAAAAAACCCTGGCCCCATAGGGGCACAGCCGCACAGGGCACGAAAGCAACAGGAGCACCGGCCGCCAGGAGGGCCCGGCCTCGTGATTACGGGCAGCTCAGGGGGTGAAATCGCAAAACGGATAGGTTCCGAGATTCCTTTTTTTTAATGCCTTTTTGTGTGACTGAGAAAAGAAACGGAGGGGATTCGACTTCGAGCGGGACGGGAGCGACGAAAGCTACCGCGCCAGATCTCGAAAACTCCCTGGCGAGCGCAGGCACCCGGCGGCGCCATGGCCGGCGGCGCGGGAGCACGCCCGCGATCCGGAATGCGGATCGCAACTCGCAAGCTACTGGATGGAGCAGAAAGGTTGGGGGAGAATTGTGGGGGTGGGAGTGGGAGTAGTACGTACTACGACGAAGCGGTGGTAGAACTTGTGCTGGAGGTGGGCGCGGACGTAGGGGTCGGTGAAGAGGTGCGGCGGCACGGCGGAGCTCGCCCGGTACTCCGCCCACCGCGGGTCGCGCTCGTAGTCGTACACCGAAGCCGCCGCCGCCGCCGCGCCCGTGGATGATGGCCAGGACGAGGAAGACGCGTCGCCCATTCGCTCCCAGGTCCCGGACAGCCCAGGGAGAGGGGTGTCGCGGCCTGCGGCAAATTTTGGTGTGCGCCCGCCGCCCGCGGGTGCCACGCCGCTCGAGGTGCCCATATGCTGCGCAGGCAGATATCTCGTGGGTGGAATTCCCTTTTCTCCACACTTTTCCGTCCTTTTGGCGCTAGTGACAGCAATCCCTTCCCGTCCCATTTTCATTCTTCAAATTATCTGAATTAATTATCCTTTGCAGCATGGGGGCTTAAAATATTTTCTGGCCATTCGCTCTGATCAAAATAGACCACCGTTTTTTAACAACTACTCCTAGTATTTATTGATTTATTTTTTAGATTCGGTTCATCTGCATGAATCCATGGGAATGTCCCGGTTTTGTTTTGTCACGCACCTTCAGCTAGCCATCACGATATTCGTGACTTCTTTTGCAAATAAAATTGCTACATTTTTCACAAGTTGAGTATCACCAAGAATATCTCTATTCAGCTCCCCATCTCCATCTTTGAAGAATCTAAGCAAAAATCCAACTTCAACAGCTTCTTCAAAGTGAGAAATTTCAATATTTGACACCCAATTCGAGCGCCTCACTGTTCTCGACACCCAATTCAAGCACCTTTCAATATTTGACACCATGCGTACGAATTCCTTCAAAACGAGGGACGCTTCACCCTTTTCTCTCTTCAGCCCCTGTGAACGGACAATTATGCCCCTCTTCTTCTTCCTTTGTTCCTCTGCTCCGCCGCTGGCTGCCTCCGCGCCGCCGGCCGTCTCCGCCGCCGCCGTGCTCCTCCCCTCCCTCGCCTTCCTCCCGCGTGCCACCTGCAGCTCGGCATCATCGTCATCCCCGGCGGCGCCCGAGCCACCGACAGCCACGCCTGCTCCTGCTGTTGCAATCACGACGGGGGAGTCGAGGGGGCTCCAAGCTCGGCGGCGTCCATGGCTGCTTGTTGCTCTAGCGGCCCTGCAGGCGCGGTGGCGAGCTGCCCCGACGCCCTGGCGGCCGGGCGGGCACGGCGGCGCGCTCCCTACAGCGTGGCGTCGGGCGGCCTTGGGGGCCCTGCAACGCGGAGGCGGGTGGCCCTGGCGGCCGAGCGGGCGCGGAGGCGCGTGGCCCTGGTGGCCGGCAGGAGCAGCTGCAGCGCCAACAAAGGGGCTGGAGGAGCATAGCGTGGCGACAAGGAGCGCGGCGACGAGCTGCGCGGGTTGCGTGGAGGGGACGACGACGTGGCAGAGGAGCGCGACGAAGAGGTATGCTGCGGCGCGAGCGGGGCAGGCTGCCCAGGGACGAAGACGGCAGGACGTGGGCCCCACCAAGGGCAAATCCGCCAACTTGTGTGCGTTAAGTGGAAGAGTCCCTCATCTTGAAGGAATTCGTGTGTATGGTGTCAAATATTGAAAGGTGCTCGAATTGGGTGTCAAGAACGGTGAGGCGCTCGAATTGGGTGTCAAATATTGAAATTTCTCCTTCAAAGTGGTTTCTAAAATTTTGGCTATCCAAATTCATTGGCCTCGCTCTCCAATAGTGGAGAGGCTCCCTAATTCTCCAAAGTGCTCATATAGAAAACTGTGAATTAGAGATTTGTTGGAGACGTAAAAGCATCTCCAAAAGTCTCTCTAAAAATCACTCTCTAAATCATTATTTAAAAAGTAATTTGCATAAAAATTGTTTTCTATATCTTCATGTTTTTCAACAGCTTCTCTATATCTTGCATGCACTCTAAAGAGCTATTCTCTTTTCTATATTTCGCTAGCGAGAAATCCGGAACAGAGAGTGACTATGTTTGAAAAAACAAATAGAGAGGGCGTTAGAAGGTACCATTTTAATCAAAATCTCTAAAACTAGTAATCATGAAGGATTTAGAGAGTCTCTTGGAGTTGCTCTAAGAAATATAAAAATATAAAGAGGGAATATCATTGGGATGGTTCCTTAAAAAATATCATTGCGGAGAATCTCTAAATAGAGATATGTATTTGTTTTACATCTCTATTTGGCGCACTTTTCAACTCCTCTGCAGCTTCAACTTCATCAACTAGTGTCCCCGCAACCACAAAGTTCAGCGAGGGACAAACGAGGACACGTGGACCGACAATGCCGTGTGCCCCTCATGCCCATACCACGGGATTGTCACTCCCATCTGTATTGATGAGTTTGATTTTCCATATTTACAGGTCTAGTTTGTGAATATTTCGTTTAGATAGAATATTTTGCTTCAAGAAAACGTGTTCTGATCAAGGAGAAAAATATTCTGGTCAATAAAAAAAACAGGGCGTATTGGTCAATAAAAAAATCACGCTATGGTGATCCCAACGAATTGGTCAACAGTGGGTGACAGATATTTTACAATTCCGTTAGTAAAATTTGTGAGGCTTCATTTCAAAAAGAGGAGAATGTTTCACCCGAGAGACAACTTTCTATGTTAAATAAAACACTTACGTAAATTTTTTAGAAGGAAAATCTATTGATCTATTACATTACACTAGTCCGTTTACAAACAGGACCCTAACGAAAAGGAAAATTACACCGAAGTTCAAAACTCATTATCATCTTCCTCAAATCCCTTAGGGATCCATTCGTCACCGCCGCCGAAGCCGCTTCCCAATCATCGCCGGACGCCAGAGCCAAACTCCACAAGGTGAAGGCCGCAGAGAAGGGCTTACTGCTAGGCGAAACAGCCGAGTACGCTGCCTCCCAGGCACATCGGCCATCTCCGGCGCCCATGACGCAACCTTCGTTTCCAACGCCAGCAACCCGAGCAAAGCTCAGATTTTCACCAAAGATCATCTTCCTCGAGATTAACAGGGTCAACAACATCATCACCTGAAGAAGACGACGATGTGTCAGCCTCGGACTCCTAGACAGGTCTCCCCAGCCTCTTCAGTGGCGTCGGAGAAGATCGCCACCGGAGAACGAAAGAAACTGGGAGAAATTATTCCTCTGCAACGCCGTCGCTTCCGCATCGCCGACGCCGCCAGGAAAACCAAGCCGCAGAGGAGCCACGCTCCTCCGGCAAAACCTAACTCCACCGCCGAACATCGACGACAAGCAAACCCTAGACTTAGATGGACTCGATCTACTAAAGGATGGACCCCCGCTCTCCTCGTCACCGGCTAGGAGGCCGAGGACGAGAAAGAACGGGGCCCATAGGCGAATGGCGGCGGCTGCGCGAGCACGCGGCGGCGGTGGATCCGCCCGGGTCGCCCCTGGAGGCGACGCGGGGGACAGGGGCGGCTGCGCGTATGCGTTTTTTCTTAGGATGATCTGAGTCTCTACATGGAAATGGCTCAAAGTTTGTCAAATTACAATGTCATACTTATAGAGAGCATCTAAATGGCATGCAATTAGCCAAACTTATAGGGAGTTTTCCTTCAAGACTTTTGATCAAGCCGGATCTTTGGTCAATGACTCAATCGGCATGCAAGGTGTCTTGGTCATATCGTGATGTCTGGCAATAATGGCAATGAGCAAATAAAATGGTCGTTGTTCAGCTGTTGTGACGGTGGACCAACGAAAGGTAACGGAATGAGCTCGGCAATTCCAACGTTCCAAGTCAGCACGGCGATAAGCGAGGAGGCGATCATGAAGATTGAGGAAGTAGAGTACAACAAGACATTGGTGCAATGGTGTGAGGAGGAACTGGCCAAAGATATAATGAACTGGACAGAAGATGACTCACTACCATCAAAAGTGAGGTAATTTCAGTGAGATCAACGCCAAAAACTCTCTAAATCCTTTCTAATCGTTAGTTTTAGAGATTTTGATTAAAAAGATATCTTCCAACAGCCTCTCTATTTGGTTACTCAAACATAGTCACTTTCTATTCCGGATTTCTCGCTAGCTAAATATAAAAAAGAATCTCTCTAAAACTTACTCTCTAAATCATCATTTAGAGAGTAATTTATATAAAAATCGTTTTCTGTATCTTCCTGTTTTAGAGAGATTCTTGGAGAGATGCTCTAATAGGGAGGTCTATAAAATGACTTTGTTTTTAATAGAGTTTATACGCCGTTGCGGTGATTGATTGAAGTGCTTTACACGGCTGTTCCGTGCAAAAGAGGCAAAGTACTAATCAGCAGGTCAACTAGTCAACACCCATTAAGTCATGAACCCAACTAACTCCACGAACAGCAGCGAGCCAGGGACAGTGACAGCGAGTGATCCAATACCAACTCCCATCAAACCGACTCTGCACTCGTTGACGAATCGGAGTCTCCCTTCGTCCGTTTGTGCAACCAATCCCAGGCTCCCTGCGCGGAAGCTTAATCATAGCACCACCGAGATCAGATCCGCAGAAGCCACCGCGCGGCAAATGGCATCGCCGGCGAACGGCGCGCTGGAGCGTTGCAAGAGCGCCATCACGGCCGCCACGTCCTTAGTGGGCGCGGCCATGCTGCTGCGCCGCCTCGTCGCCGACGCCCTCCCCGCCGGCGCGCCGCCGCTGGTCGGCGCGCTCCTCCTCCTCCCGCCGCCCTCCGCCCGGCGTCACGCCCTGGTCATCGAGGAGTTCGACGGCGCCTTCTACAACCGCGTCTTCCTCGCGGCCAGGGCCTACGTCTCCACGCTCCTCGCCGCGGCGCGCGCCGGCGCGCCGGCCGTGGTCAAGGCGAGCCTCCCGCGCGGCGCCGGCGCGGAGCAGAAGATCACGCTCGCCATGCGCCCCGGCACGGCCGTCGTCGACGCGTTCCGCGGCGCCGAGCTCACGTGGCGCCTCATCAGCGGCGAAGGGCGGCGCCGGCCTGGGGGCGCCGGCGCTGCCGGCGGCGAGGCGTTCAGGCTCAGCTTCGACGCGCGGCACAAGGACCTGGTGCTCGGCTCCTACCTGCCGTTCGTGATGGCGCGCGTGGAGGCCATGGCGCGGGAGCAGAGGCAGGCGAAGCTGTACAGCAACGAGTGGGGCAAGTGGCGGCCCGTGAGGCTCCGGAACGCGTCCACGTTCGCGACGCTGGCCATGGACGCCGCGCTGCGGCGGGACGTGGTGGGCGACCTGGACGCGTTCCTGGGCCGGAGGGAGTACTACGAGCGCACGGGGCGGGCGTGGAAGAGGGGCTACCTCATCCACGGCCCGCCTGGCACAGGCAAGTCCAGCCTCGTCGCCGCCGTCTCCAACCACTTGCACTTCGACGTGTATGATCTCGACCTCGGCGCCGTCCGGTCCAACACCGAGCTCAGGAAGCTGCTGATTCGAATGAAGAACAGGTCCATACTGCTGGTCGAGGACGTCGACTGCGCGCTGGCGGCGGCCCCGCGGAGGGAAGCGGATCACGGAGGCTCCGATGGGAGCAGCATCTCAGGTTCCAAGCATCGCAAGGTTAGTCCATCGGTACTCACAAGGAACAACGGCGTAGCCCACTCTTCCACAGTCAGCACGATACGCTTAACATCTTTTTTTTATAAAAAAAATCCAGTACAAAATGAATGCAATTTTAAGTAGGAGGCACGAGCTTTTTTTTCCGAAACATTCAGGGGGCGACGCCCCACTTACTTTTTCATTCGAATTGTGGCGCAAGAAGCGCAATACAAGTTCTCAGCTAGCCGAGTTAGGTACAGGAGAGTGAGAGCAGCAGAATAACAAAGACAAACATTACAATGTAGACTTCAGGTAGTCCACCCAGGCTTCCACAGCTTTTAGGCAAAGAACTTTGGTTGAAAAGATAACATTTTATACACAATTTTGTAAGATGAAGCCAATCTTTTTCTGAAATCTGTGGTCGTGGCACTCGCATGCGTAACTTTATGAAAGAAAGCATCGGGCATCAGCAAATTAGTATAGTCATCACTGCCCACTACAATATGGTAGAACAGCACGGACTGCACTAAGAAACAAAGTATCGAGTCTCCAAATAACTCCGTCGCTTACCAACTGTTTTGCGTAACATGACACTGCCGTGTACCGCGCGCGATGCAGGTCACCCTGTCCGGTCTTCTGAACATGGTGGACGGCCTCTGGTCGAGCAGCGGGCACGAGCGCATCCTCATCTTCACCACCAACCACGTGGACCGGCTCGACCCGGCGCTGCTCCGTCCGGGCCGGATGGACAAGCACATCTACATGGGCTACTGCGGCTTCGGCGCCTTCAGGGAGCTCGCGGCCACGTACCACGGCGTCGACGGCCACCCGGTGTTCCCGGAGATCGAGGCGCTGCTGCGGGAGGTGGACGCCGCGCCGGCGGAGATCGCCGAGAGGCTGCTGGCGACGGACGACGCCGGCGCCGCGATCGAGGCCGCCGCGAAGCTGCTGAGGGACCGCAAGGCCGGGACCGAGGAGGACGGCGCCGGGTACGTCAGCCAGAGGCTGCACGCCGGGCCGAGGCGGCCAAGGCCGCGCCCGGTGCCGGTGGCTGGGCGAGGGCGAGGCGCGAGTGCCGTGAGGCGGGTGGTGTTGGACGAGGAGGTCGTGTTTGGTGGTGGATCGCGGCGACAGGGGAGCGGGTCGGGACGGCGCGGCCGGGGCAGCGGAGTGCGCGGACGAGCAGGACGGGGCCGGCGGTAGGCCTGCCGCGCCTGCCCAGGATTACGTTCCAAGTGGAAGTAGAAGCGCTACTGTTTGAGTGTAGATGTCATCAGCTACTTACACATGTCAGAATGTCACCATGAAAATTTCTACTATATTGATAAATAAATTACACTACTGGCACGTTTGAATAGGCCCCCGTATCTGTTGCACGAATTAGATGCTTCTAAATTTAGGCCTTGTTTAGATGCATTCTGAATTTTTTAAATGGAATATTTTTATTTTTAAAATATTAAACATAGACTAATTATAGAACTAATTACAGATTCCCTCCGTAAAATCGCGAGACGAATCTATTAAGACTAATTAATTCATTATTAGCGCATGTTTATTGTAGCATCACTACAGCAATTTATTGTCTAACCACGGCTTAATTAGGCTCATTAGATTCGTCTCGAGATTTATGAAACATTTGTGTAATGCGATTTTTTTCAACTACATTTGATATGTCATGCATGTGTCGAAACATTTATTTTGCATATTGGATCTAAGGCCTTAGCAGAAAAGCTTTGACTCGGAGCTGGCACAAAAACACGTTCGCCCTCATAAAAAGAGTTGAAGTACACCCTGTTTACAATGAATCACACATCTTTCCGATAAATTCCATCAAGGTTCCTCTCAACTACGGAAAGGTGGCACCGACTATAAGATCGGCGTTTGGGGTTACATTATAATGTGCATCCTTTTTTTGACGTGCATAGCACGTTTTTCATTAAGCGGAAGAAAGTTACAACGAAGCAACTTTAGGAGAGCTCATAAGGCACATTGTCACATTATAATGTGCATCTTGGAATAATATGCGTTGCAGATTGCAAAAGAACCGTGTACCTGTGAGATACCGTGAAAAAAAGGCTTTTGATCGAAAGCGAGCTTGAAAAACACATATGCACTTGTTGTAGCAGTATTTTTAAAGGAAAAAAAACAAGCATGTGCACACGTTTTTTTTTTAATAAAAACACACATAATAAACATTGTGTTTGAATACTGCTAAAAAAACATTGTTTCGAATAAATTCGATCAAAGATTCCTGTCAATATTATAAGGTGGCGCCGACAATACGATCGGAAGTCATGCTTACAGATTGAGATGTGCATCCTGGAATAATATGCCTCACGGATTTCAAGCGCGCTCTCGTTCCAGTGCTCCACAACGTCCCGTTTTCAGAGGCCTGTTCGTGCTCCGGCACGACACGGCCCAGCCAGAGCCAGAGGCAGCCTTTTGCTCGCCGCCATCGAAATCCCTGGGTGGGCCCCACGTGTGGCGCGGGTGCACGTATCCCGGGTGGCTGAACGGACGATGGCCCCACCTGCAGGCCACCGATGCGGGCAGCAACGGCGTTCCGCGCCGCAGCCTAGACGCCAGCTAATTTCGCGCAGGCCACGAACATTACAGAGCAGAGCAGAGCAGCTATCTCCAGAAGCTGCGAGATTCTCATCCTGTCGACTCGACGCCGCAGCTACGCCGGCGGGATTTGGCAGCTTGCCGGCGTACTCCTACCTGTGTGGACCCGCTCCACCAACCATTCTCGCCCATACAGAGCGGCGGAATACCAAAGGCGGAGCAGGCAAAACACCCCTTCGATACGAGTTTGGCCCATCGCTTTACGGAGAAAACAGAGAATCGAAGCGCATTTTCGTGTGCTGGTGGTGCCATCGCGGTTACGGAGAAAACAGAGAACGTAGCGCTCGCGAGGAGCTGTGTGCATACTACGTGTGCTGTGTTATTACCGCTTGCGGAGACGACGGCACGTACGCAAGGAGCGAGCGTATCTGGGGGAGAATACGCTTTCAACCAGAGTCCAAAGCTTGTTTCCAAGATGCGACAGGCTTTTCCGAGACGAAGAAAGCGCCGAAAGCCCCGCCTTCCTGCCGCCCCCACCCAATATGGCCAGCAGGCCCGTGCCGGAAGCAAACACAAAAGTTGCGCTCGCCATGTGTTGTGCTCGCGGCGCGCCCCCAGAGCGCCCGGACGCGTGACGCGTCCCTCGTCGTCGTGCACGCACGCACTCGCGCTCCGCCTCCCCCTCCCCTATTTAGGCCCCACCACCACCACCACCTCGCGCCACCGTCGCCCGCTAGCCCCCGCTCCTCCACCACCCCATACAGGCCATACCCCGCCCGCGCGCCCGGCCAAAAGCGGATTCGAATCTCCCCACCATCACACCACCGCCGCTCCGCGGCGGCGCCTCGCCGTCCGTATTAGAATCGCAATGCGGGCCTCCGTCGAGGAGGCGGGCGCGCTGCTGGAGCGGAGCGACTCCGCCGGCCGCCGCCGCCTCCGCTCCGCGTCGCCCGTGCAGGGGCCGAGGCCCGGGAGCCTGAGGCGCCAGTCCTCGTCGTTCCGCGAGGACGTCGGCCACGCCGCCTCCGAGACGTACCTCGTCTCGCGCCTCACCTTCAAGCTCCTCCACTGCCTCGGGTAATCCTCACTTTCCTTTTCTCCAAGACAAATAATTAATTTCGCTGTTTCCCACTAGCTCGTCCTCCCCTCGATGAATCCTAAGCGCTTTGTCGCTCCAAGAACAAAACAAAACAAGCGCTTAAGCTCGACGAAGCAAATTCGTTAACTAGTCAACGACGAGCGACGGATTGCGCGATGCTACCTCGACGCGCGCTTGTGATGGCTTCGGTGCTGCAGCGGCGACGGCGGACGGCCCAATGAACTTGCTATTTTAGGAAAGAAGCTTACGGCTGGTGGTTCTATACTCCTATATTGTTGTCGCGTTTGCATCCGCAAGGCAGCTTTCGCGGAGCGGCAGACACGGCCAGATAAGAGCGGGCGATGCGATTGCGTGTGGAACTTTCTTGACCAGGGTGGATCATATCGAGTAGTGCGTGGCTTTGCTGGAGCTAGGAACCACACGTACGGGCGCAGCCTGCAGAGTGCTCGACGGTTCTGGGTTTCCCTTGCGTGCAGGCTAGAGGTTGTTGCGTACCACATCGAGAGTTCGTTTCCATTTTGTTCTGAAAACTTGGCATGCGCATGCTGACGCAGTCATGCATAGTTTTAGTTTACAGTTAATTAGTCACACGCTCCACCTGCTTTGGACTTCACAGCTAATCGACCTATCATTGTTTATTACTTTATTTTATATTGGATACCGAGAGCAATGAGGCAGCCATGTTCGTGATTGCCTCAATCTGGCCTGCTTGATTTTGTTTAAAAAGTTTACATCTGTTGGCTATGGCAATTGAACACGTCATAGAGGGTCTCACAAGTGCTTCCATAGAAACATGTGTAAGCTTTCTAAGGTACTAATAAGATTATGCGGAGCCATTATAAGCACACAGGCTTCAATATTGAAAGTGAGAGCACTATATTTTGAAGTCTCGATGTCATGCTCACTGTAGTAGTAAGTAGTGTCACACTCTGTGTACTGCAAGACTTTGTGTTTATCCTGGTATGATAGGACTCTCCAACACCGTTTGCCGTTTTGCTTGAATGCTTTGATGCATAGCATTACCGGTGGTGTTTTCGATGTTCTTCCTTTTTTAGAAGATGTTGATATTCTTTCTGATTTTTTTACTATTATTCAGGATAGGTTACCGATGGATGTCACAACTCCTTGCACTAACAATCTATGCAATTTTGCTTATGCCAGGATTCATACAAGGTATGTTGGAAGCCAATCTGTTAACATACTATATTAACAGATTATGATTTGTTTGTTGTTTTAGTTTGAGGTTATCTTGAAGGGACTGTACAGTTATGACTTCTTTGACAGGGGTACAATATCATTGTAATTTTTGAAACAACTTTTCTTGGTTTACAGTTGGATATTACTATTTCTTTTCAAGCCAGGTCCGTAGAAGTATAGTCTATGGAGACCAACCCAGAAATAGGTAACATCAGCCAAGAAGGCCCCAGAGCTGAAAAAATAGAGTTTGTTTCCTTTACATGGTTGAACGTAATGAGTATTGCGCTATACAGATTGGATCTGTATATTCCAGAAGATAGCAGTAGGCCCTATCCAGTAGTGGCCTTTGTAACTGGTGGAGCATGGATTATTGGGTTAGTATCAATGATTCTGAAAAAAATATATATAGTACAATAATTCTTTATGACTATCTCTTTTGATGGCTTTGCTTAAATTTAGTTACAAGGCATGGGGTGCCCTTCTTGGACGACGATTGGCAGAGAGAGGAATCATAGTTGCTTGCATCGATTATAGGTGCTGATTGTTTAAACTTATTGCTATTACTAATTATGTATTATGGATTTTTCTATCTTGTTTGCTTGACACAACATTTCAAATACTCCTTTCAGAAATTTCCCACAAGGCACAATAGGTGACATGGTTAATGATGCTTCTCAGGGGATTTCTTTTGTGTGTAACAACATCACCAATTATGGAGGAGATCCTAATCAGTAAGTGTGCAAGTCTTTTAATTTCTCTAGTGAACTTGGCATGCAGATTTTCATAATTTCATGTTAAGAGGTGTCATGTACTTTACCTGTGACTCACACCTTATTGCTGCCAATGGTTATGAATTCAAGTCATAGTTGCTAAATGAATTGATGAGTCACTGCGGAAGAAATTTGACCTCTTCAGTTATTGCTTCATTGCCATTGGACACTCCTGTAGAAGTATAAATTCTTTACTCATTCTATTTGCTCCAGTCTTAAGTAGAAGAAGTATTTCCTTGTCCTTGTGCATTCTGCTCATATGTGTCTTTATAGCCTAGGGTTTTTAGTACTGGTTATGTCCTTGTGTATTCTGTTCATATTGTATCTTTATATCCTTGGGGGGATTATAGTACTGGTTATCTTTGGTTATATATGCATGCCCATTCTGTCCCTTTTCAACTCTTAATAACTTGAGTAGGATTTATGATAAATCTGCAGGATCTACTTGATGGGTCAGTCAGCTGGTGCACATATTGCAGCATGTGCCCTCATGGAGCAAGCCATAAAAGAATCTGGTGGGCATCCTGTTTCTTGGAGTGTTACTCAAATCAAAGCATACTTCGGTTTATCTGGAGGGTGAGATCTTATATTCTGTCATTCGTTAGCCCTCTATGGCTCTATTCCATTTCCATGACTACTTTTGAGTCCTGCATAGACCGATACAGATCTGAGCTAATACAACCGTGCAAGGCTTCAGGCAGCTGAGCTCCTGTCACGCTATCCTGACTTTTTTTGACGCCTCAGCTGACCTCTCATTAAAATCCTTATAGATCAAATATCACATTGTCCTCAGCATTTTTTTGACGCCTCTCATCTGGGTACAGCTGTAGTAACTGTTTGTCCTCAGAATACACATCTTGTGTGGGAGGTATTGTTTGCAAAAAAAGTGATGCTGGAGAACATGCAATTGTGCCCCTTTTGAGTCTTCATAATGCCAATGCACTGAAGATCTTCTCTCCTTTTGCCTTGTCATGTGAATAAATGTAGCCTATCTAAGTTATAACTTTCCTATAAAATATGAAAACGAAGCTAATCATCATCATCATTGCATTGCATCTGAATGATGGGTTTATAACTAAAACTGTTTTCTTGCAGATACAACATCCATAGTTTGGTTGATCATTTTAATGAGCGTGGTCTGCATCGTTCAATATTCCTCAGGTATTAAATTGGCTATGTTATGGAAGTGATAAGTTTATCTGTTAATGGTTAGTTATAACAGCAATGAAACATTTGGACTACAATTTCAGCATAATGGAAGGAGAGGAATCGTTGTCACGGTATTCTCCAGAAATTGTTGCCAAGACGTCAAGTGCTGAAACCATAGCTCTTCTGCCTCCTATTGTTCTTATGCATGGAACTGAAGATTATTCGATACCGTCGTCCGCCAGGTGTGTACATATTCCGTCTTCAAATGTTTGTTTAGGAAACTGAAGGGAAAAACTCAAGTAAAGCTAGAGTTTTGGTATTTGTCTATGCCTTGGCATGCTTGGTGTTGAAAATAAATCCTATGACCGTCCAAACCTATTTTAGCCCTTCAATTTGACTAGGCAGCTACTTAGCTAATTTGATTCCTGTTATCCTGATCTAAATTGAACAATTAGCAGTTATCAACATGATACAAACCAGTTCATCAGAATTTACAAGCTCGATTTCATGTAGCTATGTACCAAGCTGAGGCAGGACAAAAGTACCTTTTTCTAAGCCATCTAAACTGTCCTGCAATGATTTGATGCTCCTTCAATACTCCTTTTTCCTTGTACACATTTAGCTTTCCTTTTCATGTATTGTGATATTTCTTGAACCACCGTGTGAAGTTTGATAGGCATAATTTGCAACTTTTCTGGACAAAAATTTCCCACCACACTACAAGGCAAAGTCCCTTTATGCTCAAGACTCCAGAAGATATAATATTTGAATAAATACTTGTAAACTAGAATATTGCTTGATTAGACGTCAACTGCCAAGTTTTACGAGAATAATTCCTTCTCCTTACATGTAAATCTAGGGGTCAGATTTTCAGAATAAAACCATTACAATAAAATGGGTTGCTGCTTGCTTTTTTCCGTGGTCAACTACTCTAAAATTTCCGATTGTGTATGGTTTTCTGCTTCTACTGTAGGTTAATATATTATTTTTTTGGATTGGTGATCTGTTAATTGATCCATCTTGTAACAAATGTTGCCTTCTCAATTCCACATTACCAGTTACTCTATTTCTTTCACGTGCAGTAAAACTTTTGTTGATGTCCTCCAACAAGCTGGTGCTCAAGCAAGGTTACTGTTGTACGAAGGGAAAACACATACAGACATCTTTCTGCAGGTTTCAGATCTTGAACATTGATATTGACTTATGACTTTTGAAGCTCTGTTAGTAATGTTACTTTTTGATACACCAATGTGTCCTTTTTCTCTGCAAATTGGTTTACTGTTTACTTTACTAAGTGGATATCTTTGCTGTATTATGGGTGTTGGGGTTACATGCATTTGTTTACTTCACCTCTTGATCGTAGGAAATTGAGTTTTACTGTTGATTATGCAGAAGGGATGGATTGTTTTATGTGCGAAGAATTAGCCGTTGCAATCTAATTCATTAACAAATATCTTTCCAATACTTTTTAAGAATATTGTCGAAATGGTTTTCCAACACCTCCACAAAACCTTGTCTCTGTAGGTTTTCTTGTAATGAACTAATGTGATTGGATTAAAATTACATGTTTCTGGACTTAGTAGTGAGATTCTTAATGGATCTTGCCAGAAGCAAAATGTTGCTGATTTTAGCTTAATTGACCAGCTTATTATCAATTTTTGTTGAATCATATAGACTATACTGGATCTTGAAATTATTTTATGAAGAGAAATTAATATGGCATGCCATACAATGCTACTGGGTGTTTGCAATTCCTGACCAAGTTATACTTGAGTGTTAGTGAGAACATCCTTTGCTACATAGGAAATGAAAACAACATCTGGAAACTGCTGTTGACTTCTTTTGGGGACCTATTTTCAATGGATGTCAAAACTTGCTCCTGAGATATTCATTTATCGGCTTTATTGTGATATTTTGTTCTATTTGATACTACGAAGAATATCTTGTGTTTCCTTGAATTTCCTTTAATCAGTGTGGTCATAACTAACCCAAATGCTTGGATATCTCTGCATTGTTATAACTGTACCTTGTTTCTTTATTTCTTTCCACAGGACCCTCTTAGGGGTGGAAGAGATCCATTGGTGGAAGATGTGTTGTCTGTTATTCATGCTGATGATGCAATTGCACGTCAAAAGGTTGCTTTAGCGCCAACTCCAAGACGCTTGGTTTTTGAGTGGCAATTGAAGTTGGCCCGGCAGATTAGTCCATTCTAGCAGGTAGTTGCTGTCAAAAACACCTTAATCTTTTGCCGTATGCTGTCTTTGTTACAAACAATTTTCGTAGTTATGATTTGTCCAAAATATTTTTGCAAATTAGGTTTGCAAAGAACTTTGGATGTTTGGTTGCTCATCAGTAGACTAATTACAGATATTTACGCTCCCATTATTTCAGTATAAGCTATTATTGCTGCATAGGAAAGTGGCAATATAAATGCTTTGAACTACATAAATATATGGCGCATAAAGATCAGGATTTGGATCAGCTTCCTCATTGAGTACTATGATGTATACCCACAGAAAATATCTAGTATGAAGCCATCTGGGTGGAAAATATCCAGAATGAAGCATGACCAAGCTTGCATCTGAGTTTTGTGCCTTCATGAGGAAAGGTTGCTCCGAGTGCTGTTGATTTGGATTGGACTACGCAAGAAAATAACTCTTTCCTCTTCTTCCTTGCATCTTGGACCAGTGCTGCTTATATGTGAACTCGTAGATGGGTATGCCATACCATAAGAGAGGAAGAAGCTACATGATTGGAAACCGCGTCCTCTTCTCTTGTTGGCAAAGTTGTACATAATGCTGTATATTGTAAGGCTTGTAAGTTATAACATTGCTGTAGTATTGTGTACGTAGTAGTACACAAGGACCTAGAATATTCCTTAATAGGGAAATGTTGCTCTTGCTCGGGCGATCTGTTTGGAGGACTGAGTCAAGGAAAATCCTTTCCTCATCGTTCCAGGCATTTTTGCTCTGTAGATCTTTGTGGACTTTGTAGATGGTATGGAATAGAGTGCAAGGAACAAACTCCCTGATTGAAAATCACATCGTTTTCTAGTTTTCTTTGTTCATTTTTCCACGTCGTACATGGTTATGTTTTTATATCACTCAGTCACTCACGAAGGGCATGTGAGCATGTATTGCAATATTCTAGTTTTTGCAAAGCACTATGTTAGAATGTTGAAACTTCAGGCTACATTGAGATTCTTGTTGCAAATGCATTAGGCTATTGTGTTTATTTGGGTTTTGACCAGTATGTTGTGCCCTGCATGCACCGTTTGAGTGTTCATTATGGATGCTTGTAAAATTTTTTTTGGTTGGTTTTGCTGTTCTTCCTGTCCCTGATTAATCATTTTCTGTCACATGTCTATGTATATGATATCATATTTATGTAGTGATTGCTTTTCTGCTGCTACATTGTCGCACGAGTCATTATGTGGTGAGCACCTGCACTGGCCCCAGACCCATCTGATTACCCAAGCACGCAATCAAAAGCAGCAAATATTAGCGTGATATATGCGCGGGCCCAGGGCATGCAGGGGCGCGATATGGAACAAAATTTAGGAATCCGAAAATATAAAATTCTAGTGAATCTGAAAATATGAAATTCTAGTGCGGTAGAGGATGAATCAGACGCAGAATCAAGATAAGCACTAGCTATTCTTTTAGAAAGAGGCACTGGCCACTACCTAATTGCATGAGTTAACAAGCGATTCACTTAACATGTGTAAGGAAAACGGCTCTAGGCCATGTTTATGATTTTGGTGATTAATTCCAACATAGTCATTGGGACTAACATGTTTGTCAAGTTGTATATTTGAAGGTATTTTTCATGTTTGTCAAGTTGTATATTTGAAGGTATTTTTAGGTTCCAAGTGACGGTATTTAAGCCATCCAAATTATACTGAAAATCCAGAGATGGTATGTTGTAGTCGACATAAGATATCGCAAGTACAAGAAGAGAATCCTGCTCAGGAGAGCACCAGAGCTTTTCTCAGAGCACCGGAGCATCTCAGTCGAGCACCGGATAAGTCGGTGCTCAGCGCGCCAAGCTAGCAGGGCCAAGTGTTGAATTGAGCGCAGGATGATCCGATGCTAAAGTCAAGAGAGCACCGTATCAATCGGTGAACGTGACAGACCTTAGGTGCATTTCAGTGCACAAGGAGCATAGGATGGTCCGGTGGTAGCAGCGGATGAATCGGTGGTGTCGGCTCGGCTCGGATTCGGCTCTGGAAGAAATATAAATAGCATCGATTGATCCGATGCTAACTCAAGCAGAGGGCGGATGAGATGGTAGTCAGTTTGGAGCCAGCAGCCAGTGCAACGGCTAGTTGGACAAAAAGCTCCGGTGCATTGCGTCGGTGCTCAGTGAAAGGGTCGGTGGTCACACAGAAAAATGGTCGTTGGAGCAACGGCTAGTTCTTGGACTTGGGGCTATATATACCCCCTTGGCCGGCCATTTGGAGTGTGCTTGAGCATTGGGAAGTTGTGGAAAGTTTCTACTCATTCGCAAGTGCTCATTTCACCAAAGTGCTAAATAGAAGATCTAGGTGATTAGCATAGAGCTTAGTGCTTGATTAAGTGCTAGTTAGACCTTTTAGCGTATTGCTTTAGGTGTTAACCTAGAGTTTAGGCGAGGTTTACACACCTCTTTGTGTCGGTGCTTGCGCGCACCAAGAGTTGTAAGTATCAGGGCTTGTAAGTCTTGCGAGACCCTCCAACCGAGTTTGTGGAGTGGCCGCCATTACTTTGTGCTAGGGAGGTGAGGCCCTAGCCATTTGCCGAAGCTCAACCAAGTGGAGGCGGCGAGGAACATCCGGGAGAGGCCAAGCGGAGACCCACTCGCGTGTGGGGAAGTCCCGTAGGCTATCCTACGGAGTGACTCGATCGGGGAGTACATGCCCTTGCGCGGGCATTCCCTTTGAGAGGGACTCCAACAACGAGGACTAGTGGAAAGCTGTGGCTTTCCGATACCTCGGGATACATCGCCGTGTTGGGAGTTTGTTTGCTCTATCCCTTTACATACCGCATTACTTATTGCACTACATTCCGCATTTACCTTTCCTAGAATTGCCATGTGTAGTTGCTAGGATTGGAACCTAGGGTGCAAAACTTTTAGCAGTAGAGTTACCAACACATAGAAAAACCTAGTGCACATTTAGATAGAAATTGAAATAGGTTTTTATATGTGCTCTTAGCCGTAGGTTTTAGAGAACCCTAATTCACCCCCTCTTAGGGTGTCGCGGTCCCTTCAACATGTACTTCCTCCGCTTTAAATTATAGGTCGTTTTGGCTTTCTAGGTCCATAGATTTTGTTATAAATCTAGACATAACGTTTATCTAGGTGCATATCAAAGATGATGAACCAAAAAAAGTCAAAACGATCTATAATTTAAAACAGAGGTAGTACTCCGTATAGAAATAATCATGGTCAGTCACTCACTCTACAAGTCTACTCCCTCCGTCTCTAAAAGAGTGTCTTTCTCACTTCCCGAGAAATGACTTTGATTAATTTTATATTAAAAAATATTAATATTTATGATACATAATTAGTATCATTGAAAAGATCTTTTAGTCTAGTTTTTTTACAAATTTATTTGAAGATACAAATGTTGTATGTATTTTCTACAAATCGAGTCAAACTTGTGGCACACACAAAAAACGACTCTCTTTTAGGGACAGAGGGAGTACATGCAAGGAAAGTCCTTGCGTTGCGTTATCTTTTTGCAGCTCTGGCCTCAATGAACTTGCTATGCAGGCCGCCACGTTCAGCAGGCACGACAGTCAAGCAACGATTTCCCGGGATTGGGTACAGTGCCCCTATGGCATCGTGGCGTTGTTCTATAGGCCTCTGTGATATTAAGATCTTGCTGGGCGTTGTTCTTTTGTACTACCTCCGTCCCAAAGAAAAAGCTCGTTTGAGATGCGTGCAAGTTAAATTAGTGCACGTTTGACCAAGTTTCTAGCAAATTACACTCATATTTATGATTTTAACTAAATTTATTATGAAAGTACATTTTGTAATGAATCTAATGATATATATTTTATACTATAAATATTAATATTTTTATCTATAATTGGTCAAACTTAAGATGCTGAAACTTCTTAGGAAACGAGAAATGCATTACGTAACAGGCTGGGTCGAAGTGTCAGAGTGGAGTGACCCCCTTTAGTTGAAGCCTTCAGGTGAAATTACTTAGAATCCTAAGCACTCTAGAAAGATAAAGAATCATCTCTGTATACACATGCCTAATCTACCTAGCTACTATCATGGTGGTTGTGATATTTGCCTATATGGAAACATATAAATCACAAATAGAATAAGATAATACGTACATCATTGCAAATGTCAAAGTCACACCACAAATAGTATCAGCCTGTGGAAAATAAAAATATATTCAACTTCTTGCCTGTAACTACTTAAAAAAAGATCAAAGATACATATGACATTCCAAAGTATGGTTTCAAGTTCTCGAGCACCTTTCACACATAATAGATGTGAACATGTACCACTCAAGTAAAACAACAACAACTTTATAACTTCTACACTATTTCTTTCATTCAATGGCCATCTAATAATAATAATAATAATAATAATAATAATATAATAATAATAATAATAATAATAATAATATTATATTTCATAGATTTTATAACTAGGACAATTTTCAGATGACCAAAATCCGTGATATTGTGCTCATGATATCGGGTGGAGTATGACCTTCCCTCCCCTCCAAATAATGTAAAAGCATGCTACCAGCACTCCTGTTGAACTAAAAAAATACCTCCTATAATGCCCCTCCAAATAATTTACTTGGCAGATAGACATTTAAATACTTAAGTTCTCTAATTGATCTACCTGCACATCTTGAATTACATTATATGTATTACCTAAGTTATTTACGATATATGTTGCAAAATTGTGTGATTCTTCGTAGTAGAAGAAAGAAAAAATAACCAATTATTTGGAGGGCTTCTAAGTATTAATATTACATCTTGATTAATTGTTCAACCTGATAAATTTACACAAGAGCTTCTAAGTATTAATATTTAAGAAACCTAAAGTGCTAGCCCGGTGCGGGAGCATGAGTTGATAGATCAGTGGATACAAATCTCAATGGATGCAAGCGGGGAGGTGGCTTCGATGGGCACAGAGTAGATAGCAGAAAAAACACCAACCTTACCAGCAGCGGTGCCTCCATGGACAATTGGAATCCCTGTCGCTACCCTCCATTGCTGACTGAGGGTATTGTTTGCCAAAATACCCTTGGTTACTAAAGTGGAACAAAGCTACAAAAGTATTAGTACAGCCCGTGCGTGCACGAGATGGTGCCACAACCCCCCCCCCCCCCCCCCCCCCCTTGGCTCTTCGCCTTCTCCCCTTTGCGATGCAAGCTAGTTGATGGATGGATTTACCACCGAGACAGTCCCTCGCCCTGTGTGAACTTGCAGTGAGGCTAAAGATCACCCAAAGCTTTAATAACATGATACAGACATAGACTGGAGGTCTAGAGTTGGTGAGCCGTGAAAGCTCAAGTGTGGGCTCAAAGATAAGAGGAATAGTAGTAGTAGTCGCTGCAACATTTTGTCCCAGTTCGCTGGTTGGCCCACCCTCATTCACCCTAAAAGTGGGGAGTTTTAGGCCACCTTGACAAACCAATGTGCACAGCTAGCTTGCCTTCATCGACGAACCTAAATCTTCTGTGTACAACCAACTTTCTATTCTCTCCACTTGGTTCGATCCTAACATGTAAAGGTAATTTATGCCTATGCAAGCCCTCAACTCCAACGGTGCCACAAGAAGAATCAGGCCTCCTGATTAACATGGTGCAGTGAATGGGATTCATTCAAGGATCATCTCAAACTTCCTCTCTTGCTTCCAATAGATGTGCTGGGCAGAGGGGGGCTAGAGCCCCCCTACACCCCCTAGACCTGCTCTTGCTCTACCGTGGTGTTAGCCACCAGCAGATTCAAAGTATACAAGATGGCCTCCTTCAGCGTATCGAATGTTCCACCAGTTCCATCCGGATTGATTTGGAGGCTTGTCGCCAGAACCGCCAGCCGCATGCTCCCTATTGATAATATGACCAGGGGCACATAGTAGTACAGTGACGCTAGCTCTGGTGTGAGGTTATCGAGAATTGAGGTGGTCTCAATGTCGCTTATCTGCCGTACCTTTCCAAGTCTGCCTAGGCACCGAAGAGAAGATGGCTTCTTTTGCGATCCGCAAACGGAGTCAGGCCATAGGAGAAGATGAACACCTCCAGCTGAGATACCGGTGACATTGTTCCTAGTCTAAGGCCCATGATCTCAAAGTCATCGACAAGGGTCTCCCTATGAGGTTGTCGTAGCCGAAGGTCATCGGAACATGCACCTCAGGGAGCCTGTTGAAGGTGAAGGTCTCCACATGGGGACGTCGTCCCCTGTCGTGATGCCATAGTTGAATGGGCATTTTGCCTTGTTGGAGCAGGTCGTGGTGTCAGGGTGCCTCTCCTTGCATAACCTTTGGAGAAGTAAAATGATTGCCAATAGGAACATTTTCCATGTGGGTGTGGTGGTTGGGGCGGGGTGTGTGGGTGTGTTGGGGGGGGGGTGAGGGAGGGTGGGGGGGGTGGGGTGGGGGGCATGTACCCCCACTAGGGAGCTCATAGCCCTCCACATGTTTATGTTTGCCACAAGTAGTTTCAACATCTTCAGTGTTGCCTCATTCAAGCTCTTGAACGATATGCCCATGAAGTAGGCTATCGTGGTGTTGGAGTCAATGGTCATATCGCTACTCCCATCTTGCATTCCCAAGCAAAGGTTAAACAATGGCATGTCCTAGTACTAGTGACTCTTATATTAGGTTCTGGAACATCAATAATAATGTGGTTTGGATTTTTCCGGTTCTCTTGTGCCTTTGAAGGTCCTCCATGGCACTGAAGAGGACGGGTCTTGTCTTGTACACCACGAATGAAGTCATACAGTATGAAAAACGTGACATCTCCACCCGTGGTACCAAGCACTAGCACTGTAGACAATGTCTTCCGTGATGGTATACTTGTTAATTATGATATATGACCAAAGCTTTTTAATATTACTTTCAACATTTTATTTCCTTCACTGATCACTATCGGTAAAATTTGACATTTACATGTATACTTGGACAGGTACTAGTTCCTGAGATAGAAAAACTTGTTATTTGGCAAGAAAATTTCACTTTTAGGTTGGAAAACTGTTTCCAACAACTTGGATGGGCAATGGACTTCAGAGCTTCTTTGTTTTTTTTTATAAACTAAAATAAAATTGAGGTTAATCGTTTTTTGCAGTATTTGATTTTATCTTTTTGATAGAAATGGTAATTCACAATCTTATACGCATTTGCTCAAAATTATTATCACGATTAAGTATTTCTATTGTGATAGTGAAACTAACATTAGATATTTATCACGACTAGCAGAAGGGCACGTGTATAGTCGATCGTCATAAAATCCGACGGTGTACGAGTAATGTAGTCAATTTGGACTCTTTAGATTAATATACAACGTTCGATCATCATCATAAAATCTGACGGTGTTGGAGGGGTAAGTGTAGCATGTAAGATTTCGTACAAAAATTCCGTCGTCCTTTTTAGTATAGACTAGCAGAACGGTACGTGCTACAAGCACGTGTTTTAAAAATAATTATTAAATTAGTGATGTGATCAATATGGACTCTTTACATTAATTTAGAGCGTTCGATCATAATAAAATCCGACGGCGTAGGAGTGATGTAGTCAACATGCACTCTTTAGATTAATTTAAAACATTTGATCATTATAAAAATAAAATCCGACGGTGTAGAAGGCGTAAGAGTAATATGTAAGATTTATATGATCGCTAAATTCGTCTTCTTTTTATTAGCATAGATTAACGAAACTAGGCTAACACGCGTGCCGTGCAGCCGCGCCTTACCGTTGGCATCGCTTCCGTTACTGGGCAAATCGGTGGAGATGGTGAGTTCATTGTTTCTAATAATTTGGATGGACAATAGACTTTAAGGGCTGTTTTTACGGATTTGCTGCCCAATCCACCACACAAGGTGCTGTTGAGCCGTACACACTGCAATACCTAACGTTAATAGCCCACGCGGAAGAGATTGCTGTCCATTTTTTTTGTTGGGCCGGCCCACCGAGCGACGATGGTAGCGACTAGCGAGCAGCACATGCACGCAGGTTAGTTTCCCTGACTTTTTTTCTTTACTTTTTTTTCCTTCATTCGTTTGCAGCCATGTGATGTGGGATTTTTTTTTATTTTTTACATTTTGTTTTTTATGACCGTGTTTCTTCTTGTTTAGATTTTTCCCTTTTTCTTTTTCTTTTTCTTTATTTAAAGAAATATTTTACTGTTATTATTTTCTCATGGCATTTAGTGGAATTTTGCTCGTTTTCTCGGTAGATATTTTACAATATTTTCGTATCTTTTTTAAGTATCTTATAGTTGTTTATATTATTTTATAAGGTGTTTGATGGTGTAATTTTTATTATTTCATAGCTCTTATTAGATGCTTCATGGTGTTGTTTGGATTGTCCCCATAATATCCATGATGTTATTTGATTGTTCTAATGGTATTCATGATATGTTCCATTATATCATTTGAATTGTTCCCATTGTACTGTGACATGTTCCACAATATTGTTTTGTTTGTATTATCAGTGTCAATGAGATGTTTCATGGTGTTGTTAGACTGTTTCCACAGTGTTAATGAGATGTTTCATGTTGTGATTTGATTGGTTCCACATTATTAATAAGATGTTCCACAGTGTCAAATTGTATTCATATTTATGATTCTAACCAAATTTATCATGAAAGAGTATTTTGTAATTAATCTAACGATATATATTTAATATCATAAATATTAATATGTTTTATTTATAATTAGTTAAACTTGAGATACTAAATTTTTTAGAAAGCGAGAAATGCATTCTTTTTAGGATGGAGGGAGTAAATCATAATATTATATGCATTTTCTCAAAGAAATCTGATCGGGATTAAGTCTTTAAAACAAGATTAACTACTCTAAATTGAAATCAAGGTTGAAAAGTAACGCACGTGTCCTTCCCATGCGGCCCGCACCTCGCCTAGGTGAGAGTGAGACCATGGAGATGTCGAGTTCATTGTTGATAACTTGAGATAGATCACCCAGTGGATGGGAACTCAAGCAAAGGACTAAACGCACAATTGGAACGAAGGAGCCAGAATCAGCTAGGAAAACATGAAGGCGGTGGCACTGTTAGATTACAAGGGTCTTATTTGTAATATTCATCACACCATGGGTGGTGCACTCACCCTGTCAAGACCTGTCCGACTAAGGGCACAAGTTCATGACATCACGAAGACACAACAGGGGACAAACTGGACTCGTAGTTCGTAACATAGCATGGAGACCCTGGCGCAAAGCTCCATTCCTCTCCTAGTTTCCATTGTCACTTTTTAGCCGCCGGTTTGCTGCTCTTCACCTGGTTCCACGTAATAATTAAGCGAGGCACTTAATATAAATCGTCAAGAAAAGAGCACAAAGATATAACGGTAGCAATAAGCATATCAAGATCGATATGGCGTCAGCTCAGCTGCAGTGCCATACCTTCTTCTTGGGCTCCCGGGGCTTCTGCTCGGCCTTCTTGACGCCGCTCTTGGCGGCCGACGGCTTCGTCGCCGTCTCGCTGAGCTTGGCTGCCGGCTCCTTGGCCTGTGCTGCAGCTCCGGTGGTCTTGACGGCTTTCGTGGAAGCCATTGCTCTTGTACTAATAATACGTGCTCTGCTAGCTGTAACACTTCTTGAAGAAGAAGCTTAGCTAGATGCTTTGGACCTGATGAACGGGAGCGCACGGGACGAGGTATTTATAGGCCGTTCCAGTAACCAGTACTGTATATGCCAGAGCTCGCAGAACAGAAATCCTAGAATTATTCCAAGAATAAAGGTGCCCTGAATTATTGCAGCTTGTTTAGTACGTCGAAGCAAGTGATGGCACGGTGCAGCTGGGTGTTTTTTTTTTCTTTTTTTACAAGAATTGGATGCCTGAGACGACGCGAGCGAGTTACCACCTTACCGGACTTGAAGCTTGCTATTGGAAACGCTTCATGCGTATTATTCGCCGAGTCGATTGCGCACCGTGGTGCCAGAAAGTTCAAAAGGAGGATGGAACATGGAAGGCTACGAAGAATTGATCATAGTATGGTTATACACTAATCCCCCATTTCCATAGTTGCTGATGATGCAAGTCCATCCAAGGTCTTATCTCCAGGGTGTCTGACGTGTCGACACAACGAGTGAAGGCCACACTCTCAAGGAGGACAGTAAGCCCATCTATATTCCACGTGGGCTGCATGCCTCATGCCTGCCTGTGAATGGTAGTGGCCCAAAGACAGGAGCTCACCGCGGCAGAAACATATCTTATTTTTCAGCGTGACACACTTTTGGTTCTTGTCTTATCTGTACTGTAAGTGTAGGGGGAAAAGTAAAAAAAAAGAATATTGTCAGTAAAGACATCTAAAGTTTACTATTATGCATTTAATAAAACCACATTGACTACCACCCCATTAACAAGATTACAAGACCTGCAATAAGGGACCGGAGCAATCTGTACTATGTTTTAAAAAGAGGTTTGTAATAAAAAATGATATTGAAAAAGGAGAACACTCATGAGAGTCGAGGATCATGTTTTGTAACTTCCTGGGTACTCCGTATACAACTCCCTGAAACCCAATTTTATTCGTCCTTCTCTTGATTCTATCCACCCGAAATGAAGGAGTTGCTTTTCAGTACGACGTGGTGTTCATCAGGGTGCTTTGAGCATTATGAGGTCATATCGTAGAAAAATTCTGAAGACGCAACTAGGTTGGGAACTTGGAATATATCGAGACTCATGAAAGAGGTCTGGGATCGAATTTGATGCCATTCACGCGTTAATCTATCTTTTGCAGCCTGCCGGATTCTCATGCATTGGATTAGACGAGCGAGCATATCCGCGTTAGCCTTGATATAAGAATCCTCAAGCCATTGCCATGGATGATATCAGTGATTTTTCCTTTGCAAATTTATCAAGTAAAAAATTAATTACTGGCCACCGAAAGCTGAATAGTATATATATGTACCTGTAGCCTCCATGTGAAGACCAAAGCTGACCTTGATCGTACATCTATCTAGCCTGGCACTGCTGGCTACAAAAGTGGAGTAGTATTTGACTTCATTGTCGATTTGCTACGAGCTAGTAAGTGGAGTACACTCTTATGCCACAAGAATTTGGAGGCACCGGAGAACTTCTGCCGTTGTAACCGTATCAGTGCTTGACACGTACAGATGTGTTTACCATTCCTACACGCCTTTGCTCGCCAACCCGTTTCATCCGACATTTTTTACAGCTGCTGCACGGCGGACTCCGTTGGTCGGCCCGTTGTATAGGCTGCTCGTCCTATTTTTTTCCCTGCACGACTTCAAGGATGCTTCATGGGCTCTTTCTCGCACACTGTTTTTGGGCTTGCCTTTCCCTGCGTATCGTCCATGTCTCTTCAACGTTTCGCATTCCTGTCCTTCCCCCGGTTCAATCTGCCTGTTGCCTATGCCTGTGAATGGGTGCTAGCGCTCATATATATATAACTACATTCTTATTTTTTTAAAAGAATAACTACATTCTTATGCCCGAAGAAGTCGCTAGCCTCTCGAGGCATTGAGCTACTGTTTTCAACACGTGGTAGCATTTTCTGTTTGGGCCAACCATTTACTACGTGGGTCAGCCAAACTTATCACGGCTCTAGAGTGCTCCTACGTATATGGTGTCAACGTAAGCTCTACGCAACATTTCACGTCGATTTTTGCAGCGTCCGTGTTGATGTGATGTCCACATGTCAGCCATCCGAGGCAGGGGTGCACAGAGCGGGGCTTTTTAGCCATCTGCAAATAATAACTAAACTCTTATCTATACTATAAAGAGTGTCACAATTAAAACGGTTTATCACCCAAAAGATTACCCTCTTAAACCTCACAGAAGACCCACAATTCAGAGCCAAAAGGTGGCCCCGGACGACTGGGGGTAGACGCGTTTGGTTGTCACCCCCCGTTCTTTTGCGCCTCGGCGCCATCCCGCCCCCCAATTCTTTCTCACCTTGACATTTTTGTATACCCGCTGCCTTCATTTCCTTTTGATCGCGTTCTTTGTATGGTAATGCAATCAAGGCGCCGCTTTCCTTTCCTTTCTATTCGTTGTATTCGTATGCAAAAAGATACGCTGGTTTCCTTCAAAAAAACACACCTTTCCTTTCCTCCACCTTCCTTTGTAAATTCGTCTGCCTTCCTTTCCTTTTGATCGCGTTCTTTGTATAGTAATGCAATCAAGGCGCCGCTTTCCTTTCCTTTCTATTCGTTGTATTCGTATGCAAAAAGATACGCTGGTTTTCTTCAAAAAAACACCCCTTTTCTTTCCTCCACCTTCCTCTGCAATCAGGGCGCCTACACCTTCCTTTTGAAATTTGTCCGCTTTCCTTTCTTTATATGGCCGTGTGCATTAAGGAATTTGAATTTCTTTCTTTCCTTTTGTAGATGGCTAGCGTCCATATATGTGTTGTGTACCAGTCAAGGTTTCCTTTCAAAAAAAGGAATGACATCTACGCAATCGGGTCTCCTTCCTTTTAAAACTTGATTACTTACCATAGTTGTGGGAGTCAATCAGGGAATCGATTGCTTACCATAGTCGTGGGCGTTCAGGTTCATCTCCTTAGCCCTCCTGCCCCTTATATAAGGCGCCCCTCCTTATTCACAAAGCACACAATCTCTCCCTTCATTCTCATCATCTATTCAAAGTTCATATTTCTTTGCAAAGGCGTCGGCGTCGAGCGCGGCGCAAGGGTGGCCACGACGCTCGTCGTGTCCAAGCTCGCCAGGTAGAAGCGGAACGTGCTCCGCGTTGTGACGGTGTCCGGTGCCGTCGAGTGCGTGGCATCGTTGCTCCACGACACCGGCGACGAGGAGAGCAACCTTCTCGGCCTCCTCATCGTCAAAAAAGTTGGCTGCGGTGCCGAGTTGCTCATGGATAGCTGATTGTTTAAGATTTAATTATACAAAAATTTCCTTCTGTTTCCGCCGGAGGCCCAAGCTTTCGATGTATGAATATATAATTTTTAATATGAGATGCTATTGAATAATTTTAATATGCGATCTAACAAAAGTATGCATTATTTTACATACTTATTTTTTTAAAAAAATAAGATTTTTTTAAATTTATGTTATTTTTATAACACGTGCCTGTGGCACGTGCCAACCTACTAGTGCTTCAAAAAAGAAGTAACAACAGATTTTAACCCTATCGGGTTTTGATGCCTGTACCGTTTTACTGCCCTTTGCTTGCTCGCAAGAAACTCGCGATAGAAATAGAAGTATGGCACGTGGTGAAGGCTTCATCTGTGTCTCTGCAACAAATTTCCATTTGCTCATCCATCTGTCATGACATCTGCTTTTGGGTATATATCACTCTTTTGCACTTTGAGGCATGCGTTCCTTCCGGACCGCTTCTCTTCGAAACTCGCTTTCCTCCTGAGTTGCTTCTCCTGGACCATGTGCATCCTGCATGTGTGCTCAATATTTCGCTAAAAGGAGAAAACCACCGTCCCCTACGCAAGCCGACAGAGCAACACATGCCAACCCAAAATGGATTTGGCTACAAACATGTAACAAAAAAAAGACCCACCAAGTATTCACAAGTAATTAAATGACATCAACCCACAATATATTGTAGATAGATCTGCATTATCAACCCATAGCAGCACAACTTAGGTCGTGTTTAGTTCCCGAAATCTTTTCACCGATGTAGAAGTAGTAAATGTAGATAAAAAAGGTGAAAAGTTACATGGATAGGTTGAAAATTTCGAGAAAAATCTAACGATGGTAATTAGAGGGTAATCAATCCATAACTAGCGGATGGTTACTGTAGCAATACTGTTGCAAATCATGGATTAAGTAGGCTCATTAGATTCGTCTCGCGATTTACAGCCTATCCATGTAACTTTTCACCCTTTTCGTCTACATTTAATACTTCATGCATCTAAAATTCTCCTTTGATGTGATTGGTAAAAAGATTTCATATTGGAACTAAACAAGGCCTTAATCAAAGGAACTACGCAACATAAAAAGAACAATCACTATGTACGGGCGCGACAAAGCGCGCCACACCTCCTAGTACTACTTGCTCGGGGAGAAAGTTACGAGACGCGTTATGTACGAACGATTTCCTTTTACTCCGTACATGATATAGTAATGCTCCTATTTTCTTTAAAAATAGTTACAATCAGGATTAAATTTTGGAGTTTCTTCTCGTTGATGCTGGCCAGGAAAAGAGATTGCAACACAACATGCATCGAGGGACGTCGTGCCTGCTCGTCTCATGCTGCCAACCTGCCATTGGCTCCCGGCTCCATTTACCTGCGTGTGCAAGTGACTTGTCAGGCTAACCTCGCGGTCACGTCGTGCCCGCCCGGTACCGTTAAGGTACAGAAAGAAGAACTCGTGACGGGCCGCGGGTACACCCGAGTGACCTGACCCGGACCGGGGCTCTTCTTTATCGAGGCGAGCGCATGGCGGAAAGACGCAGCCGCAGTACTACACTGTACTATACACCACGTTGGGCACCAATCATGTCGCTCACACGCGACACAAGTGGCAGAGATAAATAATACTATAATCATGACGGGTCCGTCTCCGTCCCAAGAGCAGCCAGCTCCAGGCAGTACGACGAGCAACTCCGGGTGCACCAGTTCTTTCCAGTTCCACTCGGCGTCTCGCCAGTCGCCACTCCATTGGAGCCAGCACCAGTCACTGGAATAGCCAGCCAGTGAAACGAATGGCGCCAGGCCATCAATCGCAAGCAGGCTTCGCTGCATCTACAGCCTGCAGCCGTGGGCCGTGGCTTGGCTTGTCAATCGGCTGCCGGCTGCCGCTTGCTGCAGCTCTCTGAGCGCTCTTCGGTTCGGGCAATGGGGTGTCCAGGCAGCCAGTGACGCCTGCACCCCCGACCGTCTCCGCACTCCGCAGAGCAGTCGATCGGTTGGCACGGCAAAGGAAAAATCACACCATGTCTCGTCTCGTCTCGTTCAGTCATTCTGGTCAGCATTTTTTTGCTCTAGGGCCTCCATTAGGAGTGGTGTCTGACTGTCTGCTATATACGGAGAAGATTAGGCAGTTAGGAACATGGTTGTGCCGATTCAGACCCTCAGCATCTTTTTTTTTTGGAACTTCAGACCCTCAGCATCAGTCAGCTCAAGTGAGCCATGTATCAGCAGGGGTGCAGGTACGAGCGTGCCGCTCCCTCCATGATTACGGCTGCCGTTTTGCACCAACAGACAAACCCCTCCTGCTTTTTCATAGAAAAACGGTGATTAGCCGTGCCCTATCTGCCGATCCGTAAGCACCTGCCCGCTTTCCCATGGAGTGGGACTGAGAGTCTGAGATGCTGTCGAGCGGATCAAGCTAGGCATCGCTTCACCCCCGCAACCGCACGCTGTCCTCGCGCGAGCCGCGTCGAATGATGTCACGAGGTTTCTCACGTCTCTCCGGCCGCCATCATCACTCGCCGCCGGCGTGTTTTAGTTAACTGGGATCTTAGATTGATTGCTGCGGGATGTCTTGTCTTTCCTAGCAGGGAAAGCTATAGCTCACCCAAGCAAAACAGAGCTCCCGCTCACCCGAATTCTGTGCCATCCGATCTGTCTATCTCCTGATCTGCCCCGTCCCTTCCATCGTTGTCTGATTTTTGTTTCTGTTGCTCTGACGTGTGGGGCCCGCCCGAACCCCTGAACTGTTTTGATTTAGGGACTCGCGCCTGTACCTTTCTGCCGTTGTTTCCTTTCCCCTTCTGTTTCGCCATTTCCTTCCGCACGAGCTCTGCCAAGCGAGGCGACTTTAGTGTTCTTCCTTTGTTATGTCGAGTTGACTCGATTAGATCCGTAGGGATTGTTAGTTCATCGTGATTTTATTTGTTGCTTATTTGATTTTTGCTTGACCCGTTACTTGTGATGGTAAGGTGAGACGATTTGCTAGGGTTCAATGCCATTCTGTCTCCCCCGTTTGTATCTGTTGACTTTGCCCCTCGTCTTCGATTTGGCCTCTACCGGTTTTGATTTCGTGTTTCTTTTCCTTTGCGCCGATTAATTCGAGGTTTGCGTTGATTTCTATGGTGATTTCTTCGTGTTCCATCGACTCGATTCGATTATGCTCATAGCAGTGGCGACGCGTGTTGGAGGTCGATTCGCGTCGCCATGGTGCCCCTCTCTAGACGCTCACGCCTTCCCTCGTGCTCCTGCAGCTCTCTCTCTCCCTCCGCCCTTCACTGCCGCCGGCACCAAAACTACCACCGGACGCACGCCCCATTCTGCTCGTGCCCTCTTTCCCCGTTCAGATCCGAGGTGTTCCCCTTTTGCTCATGTAGTCGATTTCCCTCTCTGATTTGGTTCTGTTTTTTTGTGTTATGCAGGCAGTTCTACTACACGCGCCCTCTCCTATCTCGGCTACCCTCACTAGCGAGTAAATTTGTGGTTGTCCCAGGGAAATTCGTGAGCACCTCCCCTCCCTCTCCCTTCAATTTTGCTCGCCTTTTCTTATTGTGAACAGGAGATGTTTTAGCTAAGTTGTTATAGCCGTGATCAAATTGAAAGTAATTGATACTTCTTGTGGATCTGGTTAATCTCTGCCTGTCATGCATTGACGATTGGTCTTCAGAGGCGCTTGTACATCCTGAGCGAATGAGTAACTTGGAAGGCAAATTGTAGCTGTATTAGTTAGTTATGATATTTTTCTTTATGGTTTATCCACTGCTATGTTGGCACTGTAAGGATGGAACTTTGTAGAGATGTGATAGTCAATATGTTGACCTTCATGGTATGCTTTGATCGATTCACATTCTGGTTGAACTCCTGTAGCTTCTCTTAGGATAAGCGTCTGGACTAATATCAACCTTTTGCAGGATGGATATATTTATTTCTTTAACTTGAGTGTGCTGATTGTGTTAGCATGGAGTTCCACTCTGGTTCCCTACAATTGCTAATGACACGTTAATTTAAAAATAAATTAAATATTGTGCCATAGCTGGACTGAATTCTTTGGCCAAACATGCTACAACTACTACATTCTGTAGTATGTGTGCTCGTCAAGCTGCCCATCCTATGCCTTTTCGTCTTGATATTAGTTCTTGATTGGCTTGTCTTAGAATTTACTTTGGAAACATTGTTTGCCTAATTATTTTTCCAGTGGATATACTTCACTGTTCTTTTCATTGGCATGTGCATTCAAATGCTATTGAAAGGATTGTAGTTGATTTCATTGTGTTTAAATGTACGATTAAATGTTTAAAAGTACAACCCAATCATTTCTAATATTTTGATTAAATGACACTTGTACTGTGTTTTCAGGTGTCATGTTGTTCTTGACCTTGCACATACCTACGCTTTCATCCTTTCTCCAACCTATGGTATGGCAAGGCACCCGGGTGAAACGGGAGGGCTGCTCACCCGCTTCGACTGCTGTCCGATTTCTTGTGCGCCGATCTGACTCCTCCTCCTGGTTCTTTTTTCTTTTTGTCCCTCTAGCTGCTGACTTGTGGGTCCGTCCAACCAAGGTACTTGGAAATCCTACTGATTCTTTTGCCCCGTGCTCCTCATTCCTTCAAGAACCACTCGCTCCTTTCCCCATTTCTGCTCGCGAGCTCTCAAGGTACCTAGGGTTTGGCCGCCCCGGTGGGTTCCTGCTTTTGATTTCTGGTTTTTGAACCTGTAGATCTCGCCGTTGCTCATGTTTGTGTTGTTAGACCTCTTAAATTTCTGGGGTACTCCCTACAGCTCTGTACTTTTTTTACATATCCTAGATGTAGGGTAGCTTATGAATTCGTGTGCATGGGATAAGATTTGGATGGACATGGACTCGATTTTTTTAATGTTTAATTTGATATGATTGATTCACAGATTAACTTCTGATAGATTACACTATGATAATTAGTATGCTAGATTAGTTTATCCTCAGTTTATTTTTTTTGCTGGATTTTTGTTTGAACTGACACTACAACTCTGAATAATTATGCTATTAGGTTGAATTATAGTTACCACTTCAGTAGCAGCCCAAATCAGTTTTTAGGTTTGTACCAGTAATTATTTTCATTTCTTCACATGAATGCAATAGTGAATTAATCACCTAGCTATGTCTGGTAGTGGTAATCGCTGGTTGCGTTGTACACACGAGCCTAATCCTTTTTGTAGTACAATATTGGAATCTTGTTTAAGTTAAATCATTTCTCTCTTCTTTTGGCTGGATCGGCACAACAGTATAACAGTGTCACACTGCATTGTTTCATACAACTTCAGTTCAGATCAGCAAAGCAGCATCTCATTTTTTAAGTTTAAATGGTCATCCCATTCTGCACATTTTGATAGGAGGAGCAGCTCACTGTGCCATTTAGTTGGAGTTGGAGTTCTTCGTTTTTTGAATTTTGATTTTTGAGTCTTCTTTTTCTTTTGACTTAGTATTTCATTTTTAATTTTCTATTTGAATTTCGATTAAATTTTGAGTATTCCTTTTTTGCCTTTGCATTTTTTTTGTTTTTTTTCTATTTGATTTTTGAATTTTGTGTCTTCCGTGGTTGAATTCTGATTGTATATTGTTTGAATTTTGTTTTTTATTTTGATTTTGGCTTTGTTTTTAGTAGTTCTTGTTTGAATTTTGCATTTTTTTTATTTTGATTTTTGTTCTATTTTTTAGTTTTGCCTTTTCTTTTACTTTCTGTTTTGCCTTTTGTATTTTATTTTGAATTTTTATTTTGATTTTTTAGTTTTGCGTTTTTCTTTTATTTTCTGTTTTGCCTTTTGTTTTTTATTTTGAATTTTATTTTTTTATTTTGTTTTGTTTTTCTTATTTTTCTCCCGATTCAACTTCTGCTTTTCGTTTTATTCATTTTTGTTGGATTTAATATCATCCATACTGTTTTTGGGTGAGATGGTCTTTTCTTTCACCCAGATTTTGTATCTGGTTTGTTTTGGGTGATATAGCGCTTGGTTTTACTTGGGTGAGCCAAGGTTACAAATCACACAAATTATTTTAGTTCTTATATTTGTGTGATCTGATTGTCTTTTTCACCCAAGTGAGCAAACTCCATGTTTCACCCAAGCAACGTATAGACAGCCCCTTCCTAGCCAACGGCTTTGGCAAAAGCGACAGAACTGAGAGCGACCGCCAGGAGTCCCGTCCCACTGCTTGCTGCATCTCGTTGCTTAGTAGCAATTGCGTCGGCTCTGCAAAGATTGCGTCGAGGCCGGGCTTCGGATGCAGATGTGCTGGAGGTCTTGTTCGTTAGGGACAAGACTGCGAAGTTTTTAGCCTAAAATACCAGGTTACTATTCTGTATTTCTGTTGATGAATAAATGCAGTGCGAAACTTCGGCCCAAACTGTCGCTCTGTGTAATCAGCCAGCCTCACCAGTTAAGATCGATGTAATAAACTCTAAACGTTGGTAACTTAAGGGGTGTTTAGTTCCGAAAATGGTGACAAAATTTTAGGTGGAACTAAACACTTTTTAAATTTTAGGTGGAACTAAACACTTTTTAATATGTTGGAAACTAAAAGGGACAGGGAAATGCAGGAAGCTGCAGAAGAAGCAGCAACGATCAACAGTGAAGCTCCGTTTCTGATCACTGGACTTGAGCTGTGAGTCGGCCCAACAAACGAGAAAGGAGTTGGACCGGGAACTCGCCACGCTATCCTGCATGGGATTTATTAGCATCTGACATCATGAAGGCATCAATCACTTGAGGAGGGGCCGAGGGGGAGAGACAGGGCCTATGCATGTCACACCAGACGACCCATCAGGTTCAAAGAGGCCGTCCTTGCATGCGCCATGATGTCGCTCATCAGCCATGTTTGAGAGACAGATAGAGAGAGAAGCGTTTGACTATGTGGAAACGACAACCCCTGTCGCCTCATGTACCGCGCTCGCGCTGTACTACGTTTGTATGGCACTGTTCTATCCTGTAGGAGTAGTTGATTAATTGACTTTGCTGCGAGCTAAACTTCACATGGTGAACTGGTGAAGGGTAAACATAAAAAGTTTGTCCTAGGCACTGGCACTGGCCCGAGTTATCTGATTTGCCAAGATTTTGCGGGCAACCAGACAACCACTCTACCTGGTACTACATGAATGCTTGCTAGATACAAATGCTTCCATGTTTCTCGCATACTTTTCCAGGACCTGCTTACTTGACAACAAAGGCAATAAGCTAAGATTCAATTAAACACGTAGGACGTGGATGAAAAGTATGTAGTGTAATCGGTAATCAAATGCTGGTGCAAATATCACAACCAGATAAAATACTACAAGTGTATCTATATGGTACGGTGTTAAAGCAACTCCAAAAGAGTTGCCATATGGCTCTCTAAACCCAAATTTGGCAAGTGAGGTAAAAAATCAAGGTCCAACAGACTCCCTATCAGACTTGCTATCGTATCCGGCTTGCCAAATAACTCCCCCGACTTGCCAAACCTGGCAAACCTCATCCCGCTTGCCAAATCGTGGGTCCCACGCGTCGCCCGTCGCCGAGCGCCCGCACAGCGCCGCGCCGGTGAGGAGCCAGGGAGGAGTCGACCGGGAAGCGCCGGTGAGGAGGATGCCGGCCAGGAGAAGCCGCGCGCCGCGCGCGAGGATGCAGGAGGAGATGGGGAAGGGGAAAGAAAGGAGGAAGGGAGGAGGGGATGACGTGTTGGACCCATGGTGAGGAGATGCAGGGCGGTGGGCGCCATGGCGGCCGGGCGGGCGGAGGCAAGGTGCAAGACGACGGAGGGGAGATGCAGGGCGGCGGGCGACATGGCCGGCGCGGGGCGAAGCTTCCCTGGCGAGCTCCATGGTCGGGCGCGGGCCGAGCTTCCCCGGCGGGCGCCATGGATTGGCAAGGCCGGCGGTGACTCTGCCGTCCGCGCTGGCGCCAGATGGGGAGGGGGCCGAGCTCCCCCGGCGGTGAAGTTCTAGCGGCAGCAGCTAGAGGAGGGAGATGGATGGGGAGGAGGCGCCACTGATGTGGGCGCCTGGGCGGAGGTAGGGGGGATGGGATTGGGAAGCAGGGGATGACGTGTGGGACCCACCCGTCAGTGTTTGTGAAAGAGGAAAGTTAGAGGTAGCCGTTGGAATTTGGAGAGTGGGAAATAAAGAGTCTGTTGGAGTCAGATACTCAGTATGGAGAAGAATATTTATAGGGAGTCGAATAGAGAGCCAAATGGAGAGGTAAAAATGGCAACTCTGTTGGAGTTGAAATAAAATGAGCAAAGGAGGACACATATACCCCATCCTTCTAAATCTAGATACAACGGCCAAAATAACTTATATTTTGAAATGGAAGAAGTATGGAGTATATTACAAAGTCAAGCCGGATCGAAATCTCTCCTCCACTTCTGACAAGTCTTGAGCTTTAAATTTCTTTGGAGATTTCTACGTTGATTAGCGACCCTTAAAATAGCGCGGGTTGATGCACCTTTTCCCAACTTTCTCACCTGTTGGCTTACTAGTTTATTTCACTCTCTCAGTTAGTTATTAGTTCCCTCCTCCTCAAGTCAACAAGTGGCAAGCGCTTGTCAGTAAAACAAACATACGGGAGCACATACCCATTTCATTACTACATTAATCTTACAACAGCGTCACCTCGGCTCTTGAAATTACTCTCACTATAATCTACTGCTAGAGAGTTGAGGTGAGTAGTGACCAATACGGCAGGTGGCAACCATCAAGCCAATCCCCAGTCCCTAAAAGGAAAGTTTCCACTCCAGTTACATTTTGCAGAAGTCTAAACGGACATGCATTTTTTCCACAACAACCACACCATAATAATTCCGAGAACACGAGAGATACCACAAGTAAATGGCGGCGGCAGCATCAGCAGCAGCTTAAAGCACGCAAGATCACGGTGGTTGGCACTGCAGCTGCAGCGCAGGGTGAACACGCGCGATGATCGATCAAACTCGGAGAAGGTAGATGCTGAGCTCCGGGCCGCCATTGCCGCCGGTGGTGCTGTCCGGGTTCATCATGTAGAACGCCTCCGAGTCGCGGGATCCCACCACGCGCTCGAACCGCGCGCGCATGTACATGACGTCCCCCTCCCCGCCGCCGCACGCCGCCGGGATGACGCCGGCGCCCATGGACACGGCCTCCAGCGCCCGCAGCACCCGCCAGTCGGCGGCGCCGCACTCGCGCCGCACCGCGTAGCCGCACCCCTTGCCGTTGCAGTAGGCGCGCCACACCTTCTCCTCCACCAGCTTCCTGCCGCCGCCGTTCGCTGCGCCGGCGGTCACGCCGGCGCAGGACTTGGCGCGGTCGCACTCGAGCGCGATGCGGACGAGGCCGGACGCCATCTCGCGGACGAGCGAGGCCGTGGGCGCGGCGAGCTCGAGCAGCAGCGCGGGGCACGCGCGCGGGTCGACCTGGAACGCGAGGTGGACGTGGCCGCGGCGGTGGCCGTAGAGCGTGCCGGTCAGCCGCGCGCCGAGGCCGACCTGACGGCGCCGGCCGGCGATGGCCGCGGCGAGCGCCGTGCGCAGCCGGGAAACGGCGGTGCGGCCCTTCTTGCCGCCGCGCTGCTTCGGCGGCGGCGGCGGCTGCTGCTGCTGCTTGGGTGGCGGGGACACGAATGCCTCGGAGTGGAACGACGGGCAGCTGGAGGAGAACGCCATGGCCGCCTCGTCCTCGTCGTCGGCCTCAGAGCCCTTGCCGGAGCCGTCCTCTGCGCCGGCCGAGGCGCCATGGCTGCTGCTCTTGCCAAGGACCGGCCACTTGAATTTCCTCCGGGAGAAGGAGAAGGAGGACTCGTGGGGGCTCCTCGCCATGATGGTCCTCATGGTTTCTTGCTTGCTGTGAGAGAGTGTGTGTTCCTAGGAATCCCAGTGGCCAGCTCCGAGCTCAAGGAGGATGGAGGCTTTGTATACTGTGAGGGAGACTGGTGAGCAGAACCCACCAAACAGAGCAGCAGACAGGGGAGGAGAGAAGAGAAGAGAAGACGAGCTTCTCGGCTTTGTCTTGTTCCCGGCCTCTGGCTCTCCTGATCGGCTGATCTCCTTTGCTGCGTTGTGTTTGATGAGGAAATGGAAGACAAGCTGCAGATTCCGGCAGAGTGTGAGCAGGGTGGACAGGCAGGCCGGCAAGAGAATTTACTAGTAGTACCAATCCATTTGACAAACGATTATGGTGGAGAGAAGGCGTGCCTGTCTTGATGGGCTAGCATGCTTTTTTGACAGGTGAGTTGTTTATTACTACAGTCCTGAACTGAAGGAGTGAACATGTTCTGATGCTGCTGGTACGTGCTACGAGGGTTTAAAAAACCGTTTCAAACTGGTCCGATCCGTTAGCTAAATAGGGCTGGTTACCTTTTAAAACCGACCCAACCAAACCGTTCGTACTGGTTAACCGGCCGGTTCAACCGGTTTACCAGACCGATTTTTTTTCCTGAAAAAACCGCTACTACTGCGGCAAAAAAAAACCCTGCATGGTGTCTACTCCCTCTGTCCCTGAAAGACAGTCGTTTTGGGTGTTCGTGCCACAAGTTTGACTCGATTTGTAAAAAATACGTACAACATTTGTATCTCTAAATAAATTTGTTAAAAAACTAGATTAAAAGATCTTTCCAATGATACTAATTATGTACCATAAATATTAATATTTTTTAATATAAAATTAATTAAAGTTATTTCTCGGGAAGTGAGAAAGACACTCTTTTAGGGACGGAGGGAGTAGTTGGCAAAACTGCTATTGAGGAGAAATTCCAAAACGAAGGCTCGCGCTCTCGCGTCGCTCTCGCGCGAGGAGCGCGGGGGCTAACTCTACCCGCCGCCTCCACCCTCCCCGTGCTTCCGCTCGCCGCGCCGCCGCCTGAGCGGGCCACCGGGAGCCCGTGCTGCTCGTGATGAGGGCGGCGGCGTGGCCATCTCCCCTAGCTTCGGCGGAAGGGGTTGGCGCGGCCGCCAGCGCCGCCTAGAGCATGCGACCGTCAGCGCGGGCTGCCCCCGCGGCGGCGGTGGCTGAGGGCCTGGATCCGGCTGAGCCATGGCCGGATCTGGGCCAGACGCAGTGGGGCGCGCGTGGATGGTGCTGGGCGGAGCGGGAGTCAGCGCGGAGCGGCGGCGGCATCGGCGGCGGCGTGGCAGCGGCGGCCGTCATGGCAGGTTGCGCCCACAGAGCAAGGGCGGCGGCGGCTAGCCTGTGGCCACGGGCCAAGGGCGCGGCCTCGGGCCATGGGGGCTGCGGCCCCATCTCCTCTCCTCGTCTGCGTTGACGATGCCAGATTGGCGTCGCCATGGTGGTGGGGCTGAGGGCCGGCTGGTGCGAGCTACGGGCGCCATGGTGGTGCTTATACCTGATCATGGGTCGGGTTGTGTCGGGTTCGGGTCGGGTCATGTCGGGTTGGCGGGTCAAAATCGTTGACCCGCGCCCGACCCGTGACATGGTCGGGTCGGGTCGGGTTGTGCCGGGTTCGGGTCGGGTTTCGGGTTTCACGTGTAATTTTTCGGGTCGCGTCGGGTTGGGTCGGGTTTTTTTAGTGTTTCGGGTTAAAAAACTGGCCCGCGCCCGACCCGTCACGTGCTCGGGTCGGGTCGGGTTTATCGGGTCGGGCGGCCCATGATCAGGTATAGTGGTGCTTTGGCCTGCGGCAGGCTCTTTTCCGGTGATGAAGATGCGGATGTGGCGGGAGCGGGCTTCTGCCATGGCCATGGTGCGGCAAGCAAGGTGCGAAATCGGGCGAAAGCCTTCACTGGTTGGTGGCCATGATGCTGGCGTCATTAGGGCGTCGGTTTCCCCGTTGGGGGCGTCATGGCGATGCACCATGCTCTCTGCCGCGAGGGACTCTCAAGGTGAAGACCCAGTCCTCTATGGACGTGCGACGGCGGCGCTTTAGCGTCGTGCCCTTCTTGGAGGCGCCGCATCTGGAGTCCTGTACCGGCCTGGAGGAAGTACGTCGTGTTCGTGTTGCTGGGAGGTGCATAGGGCCCATGGGTGCTAGAGGGCTCGAGCTGCCACGCGAGGTGCAATGGTGGCCTTGGTGACAGTTGGGCAGAGGCGATTCTCTCATAGCGGCCTCAGATATCTGAGTCCTTGGCAGAGGAGTGAAGCGGTGGAAGAGGCGAGGCCCCCACGCAGAGTGGCCAGGATCAGTGGATTTCATTGGTGCTGCGACGGGAGTGGTCACTGATACATCACTGGCGCAGAGAGATCGACGATCGAGGGTGGACGGCTTGAGAAGGATAGCCCCATGGTGGAGGAGCTCAGGGGGCCGACCAAGCTTGCAGCGGGCTGCGACTTTGGCGTGGCACCGCGTTGGAGACGACGGCGCGGGTGTCGACGGCCTGTTTCGATCTCCTCTCCCAAGTGGTCGGAAGTGGTGGTATGTTCTAGTGATTGGGGGATTGTGTGGTGGTGTTCGTTTCGGCACGTTATGTATGAATGCTTCTTCTTCTTATATGACATAGGAGTGCTCCTGCTTTAATTTTTAAAAAAATATTACGTCTAATTACCTTTCAAAAAAATGTTACGTCTAATATTTCTAGCCGCATTACCATACTTGAGCATATTGCAATCAAGACCTTCAAGGTGAAAAAAGATCCACGTAGGATGAACTATATTCCACGTAATCATGATCCGTCCTGATTAGATTTGTGGTGTTTAGCGTCGTGTGACTGTTGAGCATGACTCGGGGTGTTGGGACATCGGACTCGCCGGGTTTGCCGGCACTGTGCACTGTGCAGTGCGTCATAATCTTCAGAGATCAGACATCAGAGTACTACCTGGTTTACGAGTTGTGACTTGTGAGCAAACAGCAAATGCTACAGGTGGCGTCATTTTATTTCAAAAAAATACAGGTGGCGTCATCACGTTGACTGACTGATTAATAGTAAAATTCAGACACCATACGCGAAATATGGGTAACAAAACAGAAGACTCCTACTTGAGCTCCAGACAAGAATGTAGGTGAATTCCAGGAGACCACTGTGAGTGACGAAGTTCAATGAGTTTGGTGGCCTGGTGCTGACTATCGCATTCGAGAGTTTGAATGAACTGTACTAAGCTAATTAAGGTGCCGAGTATCTTTATTAGGGGGGACACACTCCTTAATCCTGGTACGGACGTAATTATGCAAGCATGTGTCCCTCTCGGAAAGCCAATTCCACACATGGTGCCTTCGAGTGTGCTGAGATTCCTTGTCAGTTATGATCAGCAGCAGTAGGCTGACAGCCAGTTAACAAAAGGTTTAAGAACCCAGAACCAGACAAATACTGTAGAAGTCAGTTGGAAGACTGAAATAGTTGATAGATAATGCAAGTGCATGATAGAGATTCCTTTGGCATTCCAAAGGCACGCGCAGGTTGAACTTCGGCTGCCCGTGTCTGGAGGCTCAAGTGCGTCCAAGCTGCCTCCTGAGGAAAGGGTAGGCAGGCATGGGGGCAGCAGAGTACGACACTGTTTGTCGTCGCACGGTAGCGCCGAAACCAATGACCGGAGCTTCGATGTGGATAACGTGACAGTAGCCATTTTGGTACAAATTTTGCCGATTAAAATACGCCCGATTGCAAAGCATCTTTGAAGTTAATAACATGGTTAGGCCAGGCAAGCAGAAGGACAGACAAAAGGCCGCTGTTTTTTTTTTTTTTTTTTTTTTTTTTTTTTTTTTTTTTTTTTGCCAACCTTCGGGATTGGGGCAGCCGCCGAGGACGACGAGGGGTCATGGGTCAAAGTCAAACAAAGCAAGGTTGCCCCTGCCGGGCGGCGGCCGCCGTGACCTGTACAAGAGGCAACGCCTGGCCGGCGAAAGGCAAGGGCCCGAAGCGCCCAACAGGCAGTACCACCGATAACCTCATAACACAGGCCACACTGCTGACTGCTCCCACTCTGGTCTCTACTATTGCACTTGCACGAGCATGTCCACCCTTATCCTGAGCTGGGTTTCGTGTTTTTTTAGTGTAACATGAGGGGCAACCCCCTACTGGAAACTGGGTTTCGTCTTAGGGCACGTACAACGGGCCGTAGACGGCCGTCGCCATGCAGCGGAATTTTGCAGTTTCACCCCTCCGCACCCGCACGCCAGACCGCGTCGTCGCCTCGCTGGTCTACGACCTTGGCTCGTGCTCCAACACAGAACCGACGGCTCGCCGCGCGTTGTAGAATCCGTTGCGGGGAGAGGCCGGCGTCGGGGATCCCTTGCGCGCGGGAAGGATTGCTACGCGGGATCCCGCCGCCGCCAGCCTCGCATGGCTCCGCCAGCCTCGCCACGCTGCAATAATCTTGGTCCAGCCAACCCAAATAGAAATTCACGCAACAAGAATCATGGTTTCGGCCACCAAAATCAGCTCCCCACCACCGAGTTTAAACTTGTTGCTGCTCAAATTGGAACCAAAATCAAACTATCCACCTCCCAAATCAAGAATCCCCAGCAAGAACCATAGTCTTGGCCATCCAAATCAAACCAAAAGGCAAGAATGCTCGGGGAGGAGGAGGAAGCGCCGGATCGAGGAGGACGCCGCCACTCCCTCGAGGCTGACGGGGAGGTGCTGGAGGATGCGGCTGCTCCTCCACGCCTCGGGCTCCTTGCTCCGCGCCGCGCTGGCCACCTTGCTCCGCTCCGCCTTCGCGCCCGGCGGAGAGGAGGACGGGGCCGCGCCGCTCCCTCGAGGCCGACGGGGAGGTGCTCGAGGATGCGGCTGCTCCTCCACGCCTCAGCCTCCTTGCTCTGCGCCGCCATGGCCGCCCACCAAGATCCACCTCGCCATGGGGCGCGTGGCCTCCCCGCCGGACGGGTTGCTGCCGGAGGATCCTCGTTGCTGAGGGAGAAGGAGGCGTCGGCGAGAGGAGAGAAGAGGGAGGAGAGAGCTAGAGAGAGCGAGAAGAGCCTAGAAAGAGGCTCTGCTCGGCGGAGAAAAAGAAGGAGAGAAGGAAAAAAAGAAAAGAAAAAGAAAGAGAAGAAGGGAAGAAAAAGAAAAATAAGTGGAAAAAAAATATATGGAATATTTGAATATATTGTGCATTGTATCATGTATGCAACAAAATGGTTACAAGGATCAAGTGTGCACTAGATCATCATGATTTGTGTGTCAAAGGATGCATTAAACACCCTGAATAGACAGCAGCTGTCTACATGGTTGTACAAGCTGTCCATTCAAGCTGTCTATTTGTGCCGAACAGACAGCAGCTGTAAACACTGTTGTACTTGCCCTTAGGCGTGAAGGAAATTAGCAACTGCGTGAAGCCGCCATGAGCTGCATGGGAGTTTGGACAAGGAGCGGCCCAAAACTGTTTTGGGTGCTAAAAGGCCGGCCTAGATGAATGAATGGACCGAAGCCCATCCAAGGCTAAAAGCATTTTATCGATAGAAAAGGAAAACCGTCTAAAAAAAGGAATAGATCACCGGCAAACGTGGTGGAATCGGGCGTCAGGTAATACCATTCTTTCCGCTGGATTGCTGACGGGTGGGCCTGTCGCGCGCAGCCACTTTCGGCTCCAGTGGTCTCGGTCTCGGCCGCCTTTGCCAACGTTAACCTGTGCTATTCGCCTCTCCCGCCGCGTCCGTCGCCCACTGGCTGTCTCCCACCACTCGAGCCGGCGGCGCCCTCGCCGCCCGCCGCCGTCGGGCCGGCCGGCATTCACGAACCCCTTCGAAACCTCCTGAAATGTTCTTCTTTTTTCAACTTCATCCTAACTCTGAACCCTAACTTGGTGGCAGCGGCGGTGATTGTGTGATAGGCGCCGGTGTTAGGCCGGGGTATTAGGTAACACCGGATTTAGACCATCATTTGCGAGCTACCGGAACTATTACACCTGACGATCACGCTCGAAGTGCCTTGCTAAAACATTATGAAGGAATAAATGATCGTGCAATGATGGGAAAGAATGAGAACGAGTAAAGATTATGCTCCAGAATCGCATGTACCATTCCCTCTGCTAGCTGTAGTACTTGTATAGCTTGGTGGAGTAAAGATAATCTCAATTTATGTTAGCCATCATCTCTACATGGAGCAAAGGCGGGACTAAAAATTTACAACACCTTCATCACTTTATCATACCCGCATGGAGCAAAGATGGGACTAAAAGTTTATACCACCTCCCCATCACTTCATATAACTTTTGAACGGCCAAGCCACAAGTTAGCAAGTCTTGATGTTCAGAAATGACATGGGCATGCCATGGAGCATAAGCACGGTTGTTGCATTGAGGGGGTGTTTAGATCCAGCGAAAAGAGATGAAAAGATGAAAACTTTTTGCATTAGGCGGCGTGTACAGAGAAACTGGCACGGTTTTTAGTTGAAACTTTTCACCTTTTTTGTTTGTTTAATCCCTTTTCCCCAGAGGTATTGGGAAATATTAGAGTGAATTGAAGGGTGTTTTGATTTGTTAGGGATTCAATAATACGACCCAATACCTTTTAATACCTCTGGTGAACGGATTAAACAAACAAGGTCAGAGTCGCTGGGCATCTGCTTTGCTTCGGCTTCAGCAAGAGATGTCTCTGCTTGGACAGGCGATCAACCGCCTGTTTGAAGCACTGCTCCTCAGTAATCTGGGACATGGCGATACCGAAGAAACCTTGACGAAAAGAAAGATGTCGCGTGTCAGACGGGCTGTAGAGACCGGCGATCCGCAAGTGCAGATGCAATCGAGAAAAAGAAGTCAGCTCATTCTAATCGATCCCAGGATGCGTACCTTCTCTCGTGATACAATGATCGATTGAATAAGATAGAGAAATTACAACACAGCTGAGTTACATGACGTGTTGCTGCAAATATATATTCCTAGACTAATAAGGAGAGAGTCCTCCTATTCTAGAAGAAGTGGAGTCCATGCAAAGCATCATCCAATGCAAGAAAAAACAATGGCGGCCATCATCGCTGTCTTGCTGCCCAATTGCGCATGATTGACTCGAGAAAGGAAGAAAAGTCTTCGGCGCCGTGCTCGTATGGCGACCGTTAAATTTGAAAAGAAAGAGGAACGAGCGGAAGCCGTTATTAGCCACGATAGCCGAACCCTATAGAAAATACTAATAATTAAGGTCATGTTTGAATCCATCTAGCTAATTAATTAACTGGTTAGCTGCAATTAGTTGAGTTGGACCAGCTAATTAGATATTTGCTATTCAGCTAGTAACTGACAATTAGCTCGTTCTGATTGAATCCACACTAAATAAAATTAGCTAGCTAACAATTAGTTGGTGGATTTAAAGCATAAGAGAAAGAATAGCAGACACCACGTGAGTCTAAGTAAACGCGAGAGTAAACCTGTGTGCCCACGCACGTCGACCGACGCATTCTCGTCGTCGATGGGAGTTTACCCGGTCACAGACGCTGATCATATACTCCAGGCCCCAGCTATATTTTTTTTCGAATCGAGGTCACGCCCCATTTCCGTTATATAACACGGAAATACCAGACTTTGTTCAGATCAGGCTCCAGCTATACAGAGAGAGTTTCTAGTATAACAGATCATAGGATAAAGCAATCCATGGCGCCTACGAGACCTCGTCCCGTCAGCCTATGCCTTGTGCTGGCGCTCTGCATGTACTGGCCGCTGTCGCGAGCTTCGGACGCCGTTTCCCGGGATCAGCCGCTCTCCGGCGGACAGAGGCTGGTATCTCAGGGCGGCAGGTTCGCGCTTGGCTTCTTTCAGCCGGGTACTGACTACATATCTTTATTTTTTATTTTTTTCGAGGAAGTGCATATCTTTATTAGCACGTCCAAATCCAATCCTCTTTCTTGTTTACAGCATGTACCATGTAGGTTAGGGTTTGGCTATTGTTAATATGTCCGGGAGTATAAATGACTTTTATTTAGTTCCAAATCTTCGATATCTTACAAGAAGATGATGAGTTAGGCTCTGCATGACACACAAGTGTAGTAGCTTAGCCTTTCAACACCTTTCCCTTTTCAATTTACAATTTTGAATGGTGTAGGACGTTTTTCTGACATGTAATAACAATTACCCCTTTAATAACCCAGCAGCTTAGCCAAACCGCCAACAACAAAATTATTTGCATAGTTCCGGGCACCAGGAGATTATAGAGTGAGATACTCATGTGGCATGTGAGGAATTTTTCCTTGCCTGAAAGAAGGCAGACAACCACAGCTACGCGCATTAACGAGGGTAGCAACTCATGACCTGCTTCAAAGCCTTATTTATCATTTTCAGCATAAAAAGGTACTGGAATCGATGATAGGCATAGGAGGTAGACATCAAAGGGAGGTAGACATCAAAGGAATCAACTTTAGCCTTTTGTTCTTCCGGAACAGTTACAACACTTGCTTGTTCTGGACTCTGGAGGAATAGATTCAGTACTTCAGTACGTAGTTCAGTAGGAGACGGCTGGGCCCATATAAAATCGTAATTCTTCAGATTAATTGTTCCTTGGTGCCTTCTATTTACATGTACGGGGTGGACATGATAATCGCTAGTCGCTTGCAGCTTAATGCTTTTTATGTCAGACGATATATTTGTTTCAGTATATGAGATGCCAAGTTAGAGATTACGTGCTAGGTCCATTTCAGGTGTGCGGTAGGTTTCTGTCAACGAGCGAGTCTGAGTTAGAAATTACATAAATAGCTGGTAACTATTACCATAATGGTTTGATGGTTTCTAGCCTTTATGCTTTTCATAAACGAAAATGGTGTCTTGAAGCATTAAACAAATGTAGTTTCGGAAGGCCTGCATATATGCAACACAGGCCGTGTGGGTTCTGAACTATCTTTTCCACCATATTTCAGATCTCTGATTTGAAATAAAATTTGCAACAAGAATGTGAAAGCACTTGCACTCAATGGCTTATTTCATCAATTGTTGCTCAGTGAAGGCATCTGCATCAAATTGACTGTTTTCTAGACATTTTTTTTGAACGAACAGTTTTCTAGACTTTTTTTTGTCTTTAAAAGATTTTTTATCTTTGAATTTGAACGTTATTAATATAAGGGTGGTGGATAATTTGACCTTTTGCCCCCACAGATGTCACCGCACCTGACAGATGGTACCTTGCCATTTGGTACAACAAGATCTCAAAGCACACACCTGTCTGGATAGCTAATCCCGCAAGGCCTGTCTCTAATCCAAACTCATCAAAGCTAACAATATCAGAAGATGGAAACATGGTATTGCTCGACCACCTGGAATCCCCTGTCTGGACCACCAACATCACCAGGGATATCTCCAACTCTACGGTCGGTGTCATCCTGGACACAGGCAACTTTGTGTTGACACCTGCATCCAACACCACCTATTTTCTTTGGCAAAGCTTTAACGAATCAACCAATGTGTTACTTCCAGGGGCAAAGTTTGGATGGAACAAGGTCACTGGTCACACTACACGCATCATCTCATGGAAGAGTTCTGTTGATCCATCGCCAGGGTATTATATGTCTGAGCTTGACCCAGGCGGCAGCAACCAATTTATCTACCTGTGGAACAAGTCTGAGGTCTATTGGGCAACGGGAAAGTGGACTGGCAGTATGTTTGCTGAGGTTCCTGAGATGGCGTCATACTCTAAAGCCTCACTAACATATGAATTTGTGGCTAATCATCAGGAGAGCTACTTCACGTACCATACTAATGAAAGCATTGTTACAGCCATATTCATTATGGGGGTCTCAGGTCAGATCAAGTGTGTAGCATGGGCGGAGAGTGTGCAAGATTGGGTACCATTCTTGTCAATGCCAAAAGCACAATGCGGTGTGTACTTTGTTTGTGGTTCCTTCACCATGTGTACTGAGAATGCATTAAGTTTCTGCAGCTGTCTTCGGGGCTTCAGCAAGCAGTATGAGGGTAATTGGCTGTATGGTCATCCGGGAGGTGGGTGCACAAGAAATGCTAGACTACAGTGTGGTGCCAACAGATCCAGAAATGCCGAAGTCGACAAGTTCTATGAACTTGCTGTTGCTAACCTGCCTGACAAGGCCTGGAGTGTGGTTGCTTCTAGTGCTGATGGATGTAGGCAGGCTTGTCTGAACAATTGTTCATGTGTTGCTTATTCCTATGGTGCCAGCTGTTCCTTATGGTATGGAGACTTAATAAACCTGGTTTCTCCTACTGATAGTTCAACAGGGCATACTATCTACGTACGGCTTGCTGCATCAGAGTTCTTGTCAGGTTCAACAAATACAAGTAAAGCAATGGCTGTCTGGGCTTCTACTGGTGGAGCTATCCTTATTGCTGTCATTCTGATAATAGCCATACTTTTGATTCTGAAAAAGAAGATCTACAATAAGATGAACAAAAGTGAGGGTTCTTTAGTTGTATTCACCTTTAGGTACTTGCGATCTGTGACCAAAAACTTTTCAGAGAGGCTGGGGCAAGGATCTTTTGGTTCGGTATATAAAGGAATGTTACCTGATGGGACACTGGTTGCTGTGAAGAAGCTTGATGGTCTTTCACAGGGGGAGAAACAATTTCGTGCTGAAGTTAGTACAATAGGCACCATTCAGCATGTGAATCTAATCCGGTTGCTTGGCTTTTGCCCGGAGCAGTCGATGGAGGCGCTAGTGTACGAGTACATGCCAAATGGGTCCTTGGATCGAAACATTTTTGGAAGCCCTCCAGCGAAACTTAGCTGGGATGTTAGGTTGCAAATTGCACTCGGGATCGCCAAGGGATTATCTTATTTGCACGAGGAATGTAGGAGCTGCATTATACACTGTGACATTAAGCCAGAGAATGTGCTCCTGGACGCCTCTTTCATGCCAAAAATAGCAGATTTTGGGCTTGCCAAGCTCGTTGGGAGGGATTTCAGCAGGGTGTTGACGTCCATGAGGGGCACTGTAGGGTATCTTGCTCCTGAGTGGATAAGTGGCACGGCTATCACCGCAAAGGCCGATGTTTTTAGCTACGGTATGATGCTTTTCGAGATCATATCAGGGAAAAGGAATTCAGCTTGGCGCCAGGATTCCCAGGAAGGAATAATGGAGACTTTCTTCCCTCTGCTGGTAGCAAGGAGACTCCAAGAAGGCGACATCAAGGCCTTGCTCGATTCTGAAATAATTCAAGACGCTAACCTACATGAGGTCGAGAGGGCATGCAAGGTCGCCTGTTGGTGCATCCAGGACGATGAGAACTCAAGGCCAACGATGGGAGAAATTGTTCAGATCCTGGAAGGATTACAAGACATCAATCTGCCGCCTGTTCCCTCCTACTTGCAAGTTCTTGCCGAGCGCTCCAAGTTTTCTTCAGATGAGCCATCATGTTATTAGGTCGATTTCGATCGGATGGTAGTTTTGTTGATGAACAAAGCCATCGGGAACATTTATTGATCATACTTATTTCTTCCTCATAACAGTCGTCGTTTTGAGTAGTAGGTCCATGGACATTGTTTTTTTTTGGTAAGGATACAGGGGCTTGTATGATAGTAAAATGCATTTGCATATAATCTAATATTATAATCCTGCCATTGGCATAGTGGCATTCAGCTGCTGGGAGTGAGGTGTTACTTGGGCGTAAATCGAAGTACTTAAACAAAAATAGCACCTGCGTGGACGGCTCAATCAGGCTGGTAAATCTGGCAGCCTCCGGCAACGACGAATGGCACGGTCCGATACTTGAGGCTGGTAAATCTGGCAGCCTCCAGCAACGACGAATGGCACGGTCCGATACCCCGATCAAATGGATGATGCAACAGTTTGGCATGGATGCAACATACTGACAAGCTTCGTGGGGGCTAGAAGAGGGTTTTCAGCAGGGTGTTGCGCTACGTCATGATGCTCTATAGCTTCTTGACAGAATGTAGAAAAGCGCGACTGAATAGTTGATTGTTGACATCTGTTCAAAGGTACCTTTCATGTCCCAGGAGATGGATCTGCTCACTCAAATACATAAATGTGAAACTCCATGAATTGTTATAGGATTGAATTTGGAATACTTCATCCCTTGAGAATAGTAGAAACATGAACATCCCTTGAAAAAAAATAATTGAAACGTACTCCCCATTAACACAGGTCTGAGGTTAAATGAAGTTACACACCCTACATGCTGCTGCTCAACGATTATAAGGCATCTACATGGTGTTGAGAGCTTGACCAAAACATAAATCTGGTAAATTTAACCAAGCAAAAGACTGAAATTGCTGCCAAGATTTGTTGGTTCACTCAGATTTTATCAATAATATAGAGCAAGTACCGCACCACTGATACATCCATCCCAGTTGACAGAGTCATCAGTATCAGAAGTACCCGACGCCCTTGACTTCACCTAACTTGGGACCATTGGCATCATTACCCAGAAACAAGAGGCGACCTGTTACACAACCAAGTCATAATTTGTAGGCATAAATACCAGTGCAAATGCTTAAACATAATATGTCCATCTGCCGTCAGTCTAACATTACTTTGCATAAAGAAAACACAAACACATGAAAGAGAGCCAAATAAACAAAGTTCTGAACACTATTAAAGCACACACACAAGGGTTATGGTTATAAATAATAAAAATGGATGATAATGTTTAACTCAGATATGGAACAAGTGTACTGTACTATGGTATTAGCTCACATAGACTTGGAAATGGTCAGACTCTGCTTTATCAGAGTTTTCAGTGGACTAGATTAAGAGTTGTTCCACATGAAACATTAATTGTTTTACCACATGAAAGAATTAATGAAAATTCAAAACTACTCAAATTCCTCGATATCGGTGTTTCTGTTGTGGTCCTCAGGAGTGCTATATAAACCACTAACAAACTGAAAGAGGGAAACATTTCCAAAAGATTTACATCTGGAGTACTATTAGCAAGAGATTCAGTGATCTCTACAATATTTATACTGACACATTTGGGACATAGACTCATGCTAGCCACACCATCAGTTAAACACAAATTCCTAGCAGTATAGTATTCACCATGTCTTGGTTGTTTAAACATTGGGGACAGGAAATACTACATTATTACTGAAAGCTAACTGAACTCTACGCAAATGCTTATACTGTGATTGCAGCTCGCATTACCCATGATGAAAACAAACTTCTGAAAGCAGTAAACGGTGGATTGCACATAGCATGTAATATCCTCAAGTTTATTACATCCCTTGGTTATATACATCATTGGTTACATACATTCATCTAAACTGCGTCCATTCTGTTCAACATGGAACTAGTAAGCCAGTTAAAACAGTGAACTGGGCAATAAATAAGCTGAAAATGCAGTCATGAGTCATGATCTGGTAATATAAGTTATCGATGTAAATCATTAGTGTAAGAAGCATACCATTTGCACGCACAGCTATTTCTCTGATGCGTCTAACCAGCCCAGTAATTGGATCACAGAACACTTTGGTCTCAAGGTTTCCTTCCAAATAGAGAACAGTGCTGCAATTGATGCATATTTGCATGTATCAGTATTTCCAATGGGTAAAAGATCAATCAACCAATTAATTGAAATCAGAAAAGAAAGCGCATATTGTATAAAGCTATAAACAAAACCAAAGATTGTCGTATATGGCAGTGTTTTAAAAGCGTTAAGGCATCCTCCCAAATCTTGGAGCGCCTTATCACCTAGGCGACAAGACGGCTGTTTTCTAAGGCGAGCTGGGACTGCTTGGATGTGATGCCTTTAGAACTATGGTGTATGGCAATCAAAACTGAACATTGTTGTACTTCACCAAACAGACATGAAATCCACCCGAAGCATTCACTAAATCATGTCAATGGGCGCCTAACAAGTGAAACAAAATTGGCTATATGCAATTATCTACAAATGAAATCCAACACTCATGGGGCGAAATCAACTAATGCAGGTTACAGGTGGAAATGGACACTAAAGGACTTGAATGATCCTCACTTTTAGCATTCAAATTTCAAAGCATGGCACATTAACCACGAAGATGATTTGATCGGTATATGGCAACCAAATGGGAGTAACCAAAGCTTAGCCCTTATCACATCCCATACAGCTCTTCATTTGTCCATAAGGTAATTTCTAACTGCGGACGACTACAAGAGGCACGGCGGGGCTCACCCGGTCTTGACTTGCTTGAGCGCGAGCGTGCCGAGGCGCTCCGGGTAGACGCAGACGCGGTGCCACTGCACGGAGCACCGGTCGGCGTACTGGTGCGGCTCCTCGCGGTCCAGCGGGCGTCGGTTGTTGCGGATGCCGCCGGTGCCGAGCGAGAAGAGCACGACGGTCCTCCCGTTGCGCAGCCGCTTCTGCATTGGCTCCTGCCCGACCTTCCCCACCATTATTGCCTTCGCATCCCCCCGCCAGAGAAGAAAAAAGGCATCGCGTCATTTCGAGCGAAATCGAATCAGAAGGGAAGGAGGGGGGGGGGGGGGGGGGGGGGGGGGGTGGAGGGTCAAGACGTCCAATTCAAACCTTATAGATGCCGGGGTCGAGGCCATTCTCGAGGGGGCGGCTGGTGTTGGGCGGGCGCGGGCGGTCCTGCGCCTTCTGGCCATCCTGATTCCCGGGGGCCTGGTCGTGCTCGAGCTCCGGGTCCGCCTCCGCATCGGATCCGTTAGACGAGGAGGAGGAAGAGGTCGAGAAGGAGGAGGAGGGCGTCGTGGTGGTGGAGAAGGGGCGGAGCGGGGAGGAGAGGAAGCGGCGGGAGAGGAGGAGGCGGCGGGAGAGGAGGGAAGCGGAGGAAGCCGCCATGGGTGCTCGCCGCGAAGAAAGGGGAGGAGCAGAGTGGAAGGGAGGAATGGGGGAGGAATCGCGGGATCTCGCCGGCGCCGCTAAACCCTCCTCTCTGCAAATCGGCAAAGCCCTAGTTAGGTCATGGGTCATATGGGCCGGCCCGCAAGGCCACAAGCCGCACCTTTTTTCTGTGTTTCCCTGCTGACGACGCCCGCGGCCCGCCCAGCGGCCTCACGCCATGTCGCCATGCATGCATGCACGGGCGCGCCCCGCGGCTCATGTCATGCGGCGGATTTCGGTCCCCGCAGCCGGCCGGCCAGCCGGCCCGGCCTTCCGTCATGCACATGCGCCCATGCCTGGTTCCGAGATCAACGTTGTCTCTCTGACTCTGTCCACCTCGCCGCTTCCTCCTCCAATTGTAGCCTGCACATTTAATCCTGATCTGTTCGGTTTCTGTACGAGGAGATAAACTCCGGTCCAATCTGTCGATCGAGCAGATCGATCAGTTTGGGCCCGTTCGGTTCTTTTGAGGCCGGGAAATGGTTCCTAGCCTAAATATAGGAAGAAATTTATGATAAATAAAATAAGATATCGTAATTTATTTTGGGTCGAGAACTAATCTGGTCATGAATAGAGACAACAATAGACCGAAAATGAATTCATTAGAGGTGTGGAATCAATCCCGGCCTCTTGTTCTATCTATTAGTAAGTAAATTAGTACAAATTAGCTTCCGGCCCATCATTTGTTATATTCATCATAAATTTTATGCTATATCATGATTACGACCGTTCCGGCCGGGAACTATTATGGAATCGAACGAGGCCTAAGGAAAGTCTGGCCGTGAGAATTCTGCAGACCAATTCTGAGCAGCTGGTGACTGAACCTGACGAGACGCTTAATAATGGTCAGTGGACAAAATACAGATGCAGAGCAGGTTCAGTGAGCGACAGGATTGAAGCGAAGAAGAACGCCGAACCTGAGAGCTTACTCAGACTCAAGAGGATGACGACACACGTCGGACTGGGTTGACAGTTTGTAGAGTGTCAATCTGAATGGCCCCGGATTTGGACGTGACGGCGCGAGAACCGGTCGTCGGCTCGTCGCTGCCCCGCTGGCATGTCGCCTGCCATGCACGATCCTAATTCGTAACACTGGTCTGCTCCAGCTAGCATCATGGGTAATGCAATCGTAGCATAGATAAGCTAGCGGAACAGTACTCTGATGTCTCTCTCCATGTGCTGCTTCGACTGAATTGTTAGCTGAACAATGACAGGGGTGATGGTGAGACCTGAATGTGACCCACATTGGATCATCGCACGCCAAATGTGTATTGTTTCTTCGTTCTCCATTTTTAGTCCACTTCAAGGTTACTATGTGAAAGAAGCATGTACCATCATCGTCACCGATGCAGCTGCCTGTTTGGTTGCGCACAAATACAGAACACACTAAAGCACCCATAAATGCATACACATTAATCTACCAGGTCATAAATAAGTACGTATTATTTTAGACATCGATATGGTCTATCTCTGGTCATAAATACTTGACCTAGTTGACTTTTGTGGTATTCCAATTTTACTCTGATAATTTTTTCTCTTTTTATGAACGTTTTTTTTTCAAGACAAATATACGCATGCCAGAGTTTGTTGGTGACCAAATTAAAGTTTTGAAATTTTCAAATTTACTTGTAACCAAAGTTTGAAATGCATGAATGTGCATAGAAAAAAAAAGGCACTTACTCTTTTACCAGCGCTAGTATATTCTCTTCAGCCAAGCACCGATGCTAAAGTTTAATGGTCAAACACCAATGTAAACGAGTTTAGGCTGGAAACCGAGAAAAATGGAGTAAATTTGTGCGACAGCGTTGAATGCTTCGAGAAGGCAGGGCTTGTGCAGGATGTAAGGCTGCCCCTGCCGTCTTCCTCATTTTTTTTCATTTTGCTTCTGACAAATGAAGCAAACTCTGCATTCCACCTGCTAATTCTACCTTATTATTACAAAGCTCGGAAAGTTGTTGATAACTGTACTATTTTGCACGATAAATATTTTTTTCCTATAATACGTAGGAGACATACATGATGTCTGTGTTTAAAATCCGAAACTGCACTTGGACAGTCTGCTGCTCTGTTCTTCTCTGCTGTGCTTGTTTTCAAATCCACAAGCAAACTCCTTGGCAATCGTACAAATCTGGTTAACAAATTCTCAAACGCACGCAATTGAGGGGGCCAAACGACAAAGCATGTCCCGTATTCTACAGAGGCACATCAACATGCTACAGACCAATCACATTACTTGTACTCCCTCCGTCTCAGGATATAAGGCGCGGTCAAACTTGGCACGGTCTTCAATAATAAGATTTGACTCTTAATATCTTTTATAATATAATACTTGTAGCAACAAAATTATAGTCATATGAAACTACTTTTAAATATGAATACAATTATATTATTGTTGTAAGACAAAGTTTTTATTATACAAGCTTAATCGTAGGTCAAAGTTTTCAAAGTTTAAATTTTGATTTACGTGCGTGCCTTATATCCTGAGACGGAGGGAGTAAATGCTAATATCAAACTCACCCCAAAAATAGTGTATTCCCAGTTAATGGACATTTGTACAGAAACAATTTCTTTGGGCTGTGCCCACAAAAAATGTAAAGAAAAAATGTGATAGTTTCGTATGGACGCCTGGTCGAGTGGTCACATACCAAGCATAATACAGGCAAGCTCCTGATATTGACAATCCTGTCATCTTGGGACTTCCAGATGCTGTAATGCAAGATGATGGCCGCTGGTCCAGCAGATCCTTGGAGTGTATGCTTCTATTGCTCGAGTAACCTGGAGCTGATAGCGGTTAAAAGGTGTGCCATACATGCTTGCTCCACATCTCTAATCATCTGGATCCATCTCTTCGTCTTGCTCCGAAGATTTATTCGCATCACTTCTGTCAGATTCCTGCTGCATGCCTGGGCTAGAGTCATCTTCAGGCAACTCGTCCTCATAGTCCTCATTTTGAGGTTCACTATTCTTGGCAGACGCCATTGCCAAGCTGCGCGCCATCCAGTCAGGACACTCTTTCTCACCTCCAAATAGGAGTCTGCCATTGCTGTCTTTCACTGGTTGAATAGCAGGTGATTTTGGTGTTCTGCAGGAGCACTCTGGCAATGGGTGCGAGAGAAAAGATACAGGTCTTGATAACATAGCTGATGACACGACACCTTCCACACCTGCACTCCTGTTTAGGTGTTCACGTGCAGCAATTGTCCAATTTCGTGGTGGATGATACCGATGATCAGTAACATTTTCAAACAGCGCAGCAACAATCTTTCTGTAGATTAAAAAGGAGGAAGAGTAATCGTCATGCAAAACTACATAATAAATGGTGCTACAATTGGTAAGGATTGACCCATAATATACCCAAACAATCAAGTAACCTTAATGATCTTACAATATGCATAGCTTGTGTTTGTTCCAAATTTAACAGTTAACCTCAATGCATTTTTAGTGGCTGGAGATAGCGAGAAAAAAAACTTTAAGCTATACACAATGTAACTGTAACAATATAATGGCTTCGTACCTGTCAGGCCTGTAGGTTATACCAAAAGGTTTTTGGTATAACCGGTGCCCCATGATCAAACTTGAGTAGTCTGGCCAACCACTCCCATCACTGTGAAACCCAGGGAAGAAGGCATCAGCTTCAACAGAAACAAAATAATCAAGGGCATCCCAGAGCAACCGATGCGCTTGCCTCCTGAATTCAATTGGTGAAGCATCCGGTTCAGTGTCATTCTCACCAATCCAACCATACCAACCTTCCTTCTCATGGGCATAGAATGGCCTTGAAGGAGGTGGAGGCAGCGGTCTTGGACGAGGCCCTGCTCTCTTCCATTCCTCAATGAGTTGTTTTTCACTTTTGGGAGGTGGGAGCTGCGGCAAATCTAAGGCTAGAGGATCTTCTGGCCCAACTAAATCAGACAGCTCCTTCTGACTACATAATGAAGTGCGGTCAACTAGGTTAGCAAACATAGCTCGTAGAGGAATAAGCATTCTCTGTCCACCAAAAGTCTCAGAACCAGCCAAGAATATTATTGTAGTTGGTGGGTAACCTAATGCCTGAAGTAGAAGTCCAACCTGGAAATGCAAGATTGTTTACATCACAGAATTAGCCATCAAAATGAATCACTAAGCTGGTACGGTAAATCACTAAGCAGATATATCGCTACAGCTCAATGTGCACCACATGAGCAAAGAATAGCAACAGATGATGTCTAAAAAGTCTTTCTTGCTACTTTTTCTTTCTTTTAACTACTTTACTATCTTGAGCCTACTTTTGATGATGAGAAAAACTAGTACAAACAATAACATTTAAAACATCATCTAGAACTCTCTTATTTTGTTTCTTATATTTTGTCAGTCTCAGATTTCTTCTGTGTAATGAAAATATATATTGATAGCAGAACCAAAAAGAAAGACAACACCGTATATGATTGATCAATCGTTCTATCCAAATTTATTAATACTTAGTAAATATGAAAGTTTTCCCCTAATGTATATGATTGATCGATCGTCTTATCCAAATTTAGTGAGCAAACAGACAACACTGTTATAAGCAAGCTCACCTCTTCTGGCATGAGTGGACACAAACCAGCCGTCTTCCTGGACACTGAATCGACTGTTAGCTGCTCCTTTACCGTTCCTCGCTTGATCATCTGACTCCTTCTATGCTGAATAAGCTCTGTATGAATATCCTATAAATGATGAAATTAACCACCAGTCAAAGGAAACCCAAAAGATAGATACTGCAAGCAAAGTCGTACAGACTTGATTACGGAACACAACAATTCCAAGCATACAAACCTGGAACAGTTCAGCACAACCATGAAAAGCTAGAGTATCTCTTAGCAATCCTGGATGGTAGGCCAGATAAGGACGGCCAGATGCTCGCAACCTATACAAGTCATTCTGTAATTATGAGAACAGAAAGTTACACTATAAGAACAATAATTATCAATGAGTGAAGAACCGCTTCAGCTCCTATAACTAGTGTACCCTGAAAGGGCAAGATTTTCAATTTTACATAGTTAAACAACATTCTCAATCCTGAGAAAGCAACCCAAAACTAGCCAGTAAAAGGAAGTATGACAAAAATGGTTAAAGCACCATCTTTCTAAGTACTACAAGGGAAGCCAACTTTACGGAATAAGGCCATACAAGGAATTTACTCGAAGATTATTTACTGAGGCATCACAATCATAGTTTTAAGTGTGTTTTTTTATTTGCATATTGATGGTCAAGAGCATAATTTATAAATCTATCACTGACAAAAAGAACTAAAAAAAGGAGAAGAGGAACAATGGCAAAGATGGGTAGTCTCACCTTCCTACTATTTGGCTCCCAAGAGCCTGAATTTGAGGGCGCAACCTTAGAGCATGGAAGGCTACCCTGCATCTAAGCCTTTGAAATTCCTCCAAGGTTGCAGGGAGAATTGACTGCAGAAAACCATATGCAAAGGATCTAAGTTCACATTGACATACAGAGTAAGCATGGGTTTGGAGGATACCTGAAGACAATTACCTCCATTAACAATTACCCCAATAACTTTCGATTTTACAAGTCTGGGTAATACTTGTGTGATGTAGTATTCTGGGGTGGCAGAATTCCTAGGAGATACTGTGGGAAATTTGATCTTTTTCCTAGCCTCTCTGAGATCCTTTGGCAAGCCATGCACAATAGCCACATCATTGGAAAGTGCATCTATGAAATGGTCTTCATCATATAGATAAGAAAAGCTTTTGAACTTTGGACTGCAAGGTCAGAACAGAGGGAAGAATATATTTAGTCAATTAGAGGTCGAGCAGAAAACAGGATAAGAATTTCAGAATGAGGAAGGAAGGACAAAGCAACCTGATGCCTTTTGCACGAGTTGTTGCTTGTATCTCAGGAATAACCAGGGTAGCATTTAAGAGCCTGGCAACGGCAACAAGGTCACAGATCTAACAAAGGAAACAATGTCATGATCCTATTACGATGATAACAAGTAAAAGGATCCTTTACACAAGAAAACTTACTGAAGATTGTATCTTCTCGAAGCCACCATATATCTTTGCATAAATAAAACCATTATGCTTACTGGGAGCTGCAATACGGTAAATCAAACAGATTTATCAAGGTTTAGATTTATGAGTTTCAATCAAAACAAAAAGGTCAAAAATATCCTAAAATGGGTTGACACTGAGTACAAAAATTAAGAATTTCATGTAACATAACACTTTACAAAAAGTATGGCAACACATTTATCCACATTATTTTGCATATTACAGGAGTCACATTAAGAAACATTATAAGGTAAACAACCCAACACTGGACACTGATGATTCCAGTGTTGGGAACATAGGGAATTTTAGTCTGAGCGCTTGCGCTTGACACATATACATGTCAAAAAATATATCAAAGAAAATCATAAACAAAGAGCACGATAGAATATATGCAAACTTGTAGAAAAGTTATCATCTGTGCATACCAGTATACCACAAAATGCATATTGCTACTATATGCGCAGACAAACTTGGCTCTCTGTATGTGCATCTATCATACAAGTTTGCAGCAATTTTCCAATTTTATTTGAAAGCGTTCCAATTCTAGCATGATCTATATGTATGTATCTTTTGAAATATTTCTTATGCACAAAGCGTTCTTCTAAAACAGGAATGCAAATGCACCTACAGATTTTCCCTTAATGTCCAAAGTAACCAAACAGCTAGTTCAATAAAAGATGTCACAATGAAAATACAAATAAAGTAGGTGCAAGTTGAGAACCAAGTTACCAGCATATGATTTGCTAGGATTTACAAAAGGATGCAGGTGATCAAGTTTCCTTAATGGACCCCACAATCTTTGTGGTCGAGGCCTCTGCCAAAAATCAAGAAGCATGGGAAAAGATGTTAGGACATATTTGACAATTGCAGTAAATGTGTGTCCAGCATAACCTTTGATAAACACTAATTCCTTCATTAAAAAACTCAGGAAATTTGAGAATTGATATTGCAGCTTGGTCAGGACTTGGGAATTACCGGTCCAAATGGAAGGACATCGTCCATATGCATGCTGCCCTTTGTAAGGCCCCCAGCTGAATAATTCGCGAGAAAAAGGTGCACAAGCAGCGATAGCATCGACAGCATGATGCCAATGGCTGTGGCCAACTTAAACTTGCTTTTGAGCAGCATTTTATTTCATTACTCTGACCTCCAAATCCTGAGGAAAAGGTTCAAATAAACTCTTAGACATTGAGCTATATCATATGCCCAACAAATCACAAGCGAAACAAGGTGCAGTTCCACATATTTGGCGAAGAAAGAGACAGTGCAGTTAGGCTATATGCTTAATTCGCAACCAAACTTATCATACACATGCAGGTGTGTAGCCACTACATAGCACAGTGTCAGATCCGAATACGCATACGCATGTACTGCCCCTGCCACCGCCTGCAATGGCACCCGCGGCGGCGCCACCCACAGGCCGCCCTCCACCCCCGCCATTCGCTAAGTAAGGAAGCCGCTCCCCCCGACGTCGGCCCTTCCCGCCGGTGGTCGTCCGCCGCCCGCGGCGCCCACGCCGCCTCACCTCGCCACCCTCAATCCTCCACCACCGCCGTGCCAAATGCCGCCGCCAGACAATCCTCTAAGCCCGCCGGCCATGGAAGCCGCCCCTAGGACCGCGAACCGGAAACCCTAACCCAGCCACCACCATGCCTCAATCCGAGAGAAGAATGAAGAGCAGGAGCAGGAGCAGGAGGAGGAGGAGGAGGACCCACCTCGTCGCCGGCCGTCTACCACCACCCGCCAGAGTTGGATGAGCACGAATCGGAGGAGAGGAGAGGAGATGAGAGCGAGCTGTGGACTGTTGAGCACGGAGCCACGCCCGGACAACGAGCCGTCCGGTGGGGAAGGGGATTTGCAGAGGAGACAGAGGACAAGACAAGATCAGAGGGTCCGGTGCGCACCGACAAAACCTACGTTAGAATTTGAGTTTTTTTCACCAATCAATAGCATGCCATTCAACAAAATCAAATTTGAAAAAAAAAATAATAGAGAAAAAACTGAATAGAGACGTCTATGTAACGCCATTAGAGGGTGTTTAGTTCGGTGAAAACTTTTTCGGAATAAATTTTGTAAAGAAAATCGTCATGAATAATAAACATAGACTAATAATAAAACTAACTACAGATCTCGTCTGAAAATCGCGAGACGAATCTAATAAGGGTAATTAATTTATAGTTAGCCGATGGTTAACGTAGCATCACAGTTACAAATTATAGATTAAGTAGGCTCATTAGATTCGTCTCAAAATTTACAGCTCATTCATGTAAGAAGTTATTTTTTCGTCTACATTTAATACTCCATTCATGTAAAATTCTCTTCGATGTGATGGGTGAAATTTTTTTGAAAATGAACTAAACAGGCGTGACGTTCCGCCTCTGTGTGCACCCAACAGTTTTCGAAAAAAATCGGTGCTAGTGGGTTGAACATACATGCAGGATACAAATAACATGCGTTAGGAATTTGGGTGTCGCGATTTCGATCGGCAGGAAGAGGATGGAAGGGAATAAGCGGGCATACCCTGTCGGATGCTTGTCGCCAGTGAAGTGCCCGGCGAATAACTGGCGGGCGACGCCACTCGCCCTCATCATCGCTTTCCTCAAAGGAGCGTGTGTTTGTTTTCAGAAAAAAGTCTATTTTACCTGCCTTGACTGGATAGTGAGCGGGGTTTTGTGTTTCCTCCTTAGACTCAAAAACCGTCGGAAATGGTTCTCTGGACTTACAAAACCATACACATAACCTCTCACACCCGAAACCACTTCGGTTTTATCCTATGTAGCACCACCTCGAAGGAGGTAAGTGTGACTCTGCAAGATAGTTCGACGCGGTCAAATAGACTCTATAAAAAATTTCTTATAAAATTTATTCAATTGAAAATCCCATAATCTAGTTTAGAATTAGAAAATTGATAAAAGATCGTTTAGATTAAAAAATATGAAACCGTTTCATGTTTTTTTAAATCATGCTTATCTTCTGATATCTAATTTATAGTTATTTAACTCTTTGTATCTTTCTGTGTTTGTTTGTATTTGAATATTAGAAAATTATTTTTTCAAAAAATATGAAACTATTTTTTTTAAATAAAATCATACTCAGTTTCATGGCATGATTTTATAAAAGAAGAAACTAGTTTCATATTTTTTATAAAAAATTCTAGTAAAAAACAAAAAGAGATAATAAATATTTAAATAACTAAAAAATAGGCGAACATGATTTTTATATGAATTTTGCAATTTTAAACCATATTTAGAATTTTTAATTTTATATGTTTTATAGGAATTGTTTTTTATAGAGTCCATTTGACCGCTTCATACTATCCTACAAAGTCCAATTAACCCCTTCGATGCTGACATGGCGTCACATATGGCGGTTGACATGGTGCCACACAGGACAAAACCGGATCGGTTTCAGGTGATGGAGGTAATCTATCTAGATTTGTAAATCCAAAGAGCCAGTTTAGATGGTTTTCAAATTTGGTGGGGGAACACAAACTCGGCCCACCATCCAGAGATGTAAGATGCCACACAGGACAAAACCGGATCAGTTTCGGACAACGGAGGTAATCTGTCTAGTTCTGTAAGTCCAAAGTGCCAAAGAGCCAGTTGAGATGGTGGTATTCGAATCTAGTGGGAAATATAAACTCGGCCACTATCCAGAGATGTAAAAAAAGATTTTTTTCCTCGTTTTCCCATTAAACAGGCCTACGGCCAACGGCCCACGAATTTGTTCGTGTCAAGAGAAGCCCAATTTGACCCAGATCATGAGAAAGGCCAGCCTAGCTTTTTTTTTTTTTCCTTTTTTTCGTTTCTTCCTTTTTATTCCATCTTTCTTTTTCGTAAATATGTTACTTTCAAAAATTTTAAATAGTTGATTCAACATTATGTGGAAGAAATTTCAATGTTTTAAATATATTTTTAACTTTCCGTGTTCAAAATGTTAAAATTGTAATGTCACACTATTGTTGAACGTTGGCTCTTTTTTTTAGTAAGGAACTGGATTTTATTGATATAGAACCCTTTTACAACTGAGACCTCAACATAAAATAAATTTACATTGAAGCACGTCACTAGGTCTCTATCCTTCATCTTTCTTGCATCCGCGCGACACCCACTGCTTCAGGAGAAACCATCGCCATGGAACTTCATCAGATCCAAATCCAATAGTCGCAGTCCCCACCAATAGAAGGCTCCACAAACGTAGAAACCACATAAGAGGCGCAGTATGCTCAACCACTATAGGGAGTAAGGGGTGCTGAAAGCAAATCGGTCGTATCTTCTGAAGGTTGGACCGACCATAAGATCGGATGCCGCCGTTGGCCATCACCAGCGGCTGCTGGAAGGCAGATCTGCCGCCGCCAGCACTAGCACCAGCGACCGGAAAATTGATTCCATCGAAGAGAAAAAACGATTCAATCCCTTTCTCGAAGTGGATTAGGTGAACGTACCTCAATCCATCAATGGAGAAAACGATGTCGACGAAGAGGATGACACATCCCATGAAAAAACACTTGGACGAAGCAGAAAGTCGTATCGAAAACATCGAATCGACAAACCAAAATCTAATCCTATTATTGTGGAGGAAAGAAAAAAATTTAAAAAACTAACAAAGCGATAGATCTGCTAGAAAAGGGATCCCCGCTCCTCTTGCCACCGCTTGGGAGGCCGGAAGCGAGGCGGAGCGGTGGCGGCGGCAGACGGCGCAGGCACTGTCCGCCCGAGTCACCTTCAGGCAGTGACATTTTTTTTGTGCGGTCCAAAGCACACCTTATGCTGAAGGCCAAAACATCGTCACACATGACGTGCTTTTTTTCTCGAATCAAATCGTTTATGGTTTCGGCGATCTTTTTGTTGAAAGATGCTTTCGACTTGGAGCATTGTCGGATAAGGAGCAGGAGAGCAGCAAGCTGGGCAAGTGACATCCGGTGGTTGGCGTGGAGTAGAGATAACGTCGCCCTCGCCGTCGCGGCGCGCGAGCGTGACCGGAGGCGGCAGATACATCGCGTCTTGGCTCCTCAAGCTCCCTCCTTGCCTGGGGCGACGCCATGAACGCCGCCGTCTGTGATCCAGGTGAGTGACGTGAGTGTGCCCATGCACCCGTTCCCCCCACAAGGCTGGCTGCCGCCTCTGCGCACGCTGTTTCAGGTGATCCCAAGAACGCCCACCTGGGGCAGCTGGACGGGCCGCGAGGAACCTGCGCCTGGTAGTTGAAGCACATTACGGTGGCCGCATGACGTCTTGGAGTGCTTTGCGTGTTACAGTTTGCCACCAGTACGATTACACGAACGAATAGTATATCTTGAGCTGCTATTGATAGAAAGCATATATAGCACTCCTTAATTTGGGACGGCGTGTCAACCGCCTGATCTCGTGCCATTGTCTCACGCACGGACAGCGCGCCCGGGACTAGGCTTGGACGAGGAGCGACGCCGACGGTGCGATGCATCCAGGCGACAGGATGATGGTCTTGAGATGGATGATGGATCGATGCCATGCATGGTCCAGCACGCATGAGTACGGTCCTCCCCCTCCTGCTGCTAGTAAGAGGAAGATGAGATCGACCAGCGAGGGAACGTGACGACGCCACGCCAGCCACGGCGGCCAGATCGATCGGGGTGGGCCTGCGTGCGACTAGCGCGCGCAATCAGAGACGACGCATGCCGCGCACTGCACAGCAGCACAGCACACCATGTGACGATGGATCCTTGGGCGACAAATCACCCGCCCCGCACCCTTTTTCTGTGTGTTTCCCTGCTGACGACTCGCGCCTCGCCAGTCGGCCGGTGTACCGAACCACTCCATGCATGCACGGGCACGGCCACCCGATGCGGCCGCCCATGGCTGGGCCTGGGCGCCTGGCTTTACCAACCACGGGTCGTCTTCTTCGTTCGACCGATCAACGATGTCTATCCACCTCGCCGCTTTCAAATCCATTTGTAGCCTGCGCATTTAAGATAATAATATATGTACGTGTTCCTTAGCTTGATCTGACACCCAATTCAGAACATGCGGTTTCTGTAGGAGGGGATAGACTCCAATCGGTCGATCGAGCAGAGCATAGCGACAGTGAGAATTTTTCAGGGTAACTGTGGTGGGTGACTGATTTGACGAGACGATCGAGTCATTGGCCAGTTGACAAAACACAGATGCGGAGCAGGATCAGTGGGAGAGCGAGAAACGCCGAACCCGAGAGCTTATTCAGATTCCACATGCTGATGACACGTCGGATCGGACTGCGAGATGTTTAGCAGCAGTAGTGGGAAATGCTTACCACATTATACACTATTGCATTGTTTCTTCTCCATTTTTAGTCCACTTCAAGGTTGTGGGAAAGAAGCATGTATCATCATCAACATCTGTCGATGCGGCTGTCTGTTTCCTCGCACACAAATATAGAACACATGAAAGCACCAATAAATGCATACACATTAATCTACCGGGTCATAAATACCTGACCTAGTTGACTTCTTTTTGTGGTATTCCAATTTTTCTTTCACCATTTTTTCTTTTTGTGAACGTATTTTTCAAGACAAATATACACGTGCCAAAGTTTGTTGATGACCAAAGTTTTGAAATTTTTCAAGTTACTTGTAACCAAAGTTTTAAATGCATGAATGCACATAGAAAAAAAGGCACTTACTGTTTTACAAGCCGTAGTAAATATATTCTCTTCAGTCAAGCACTCAAGCACCATGCTAGTACAATTTACTGGTCGAGCACCAATATAACCAGTGAGGAAAAAAAACCAGATAAATACTGCATCGTACATGTCCTATAAACTGTATAAAGTCACATTAAACTCGGTCTTGTATGTTTCAAGTTTTATTTTGGGTTTGTACTTGAAGAATTCTGTTAAAAAAATAATCAATATTGTAAGTGCTAATTAAAGGAAAACAATTTGTGATTTAGTGCTAGAAAAATCCAATGGCTAATTTATCATAAATTGTAGGTAGGATTTATCGACAGTATTTTCAAAACTAAAGAGATACTCTGAGGCTGAGGGATTCTTGTCATCGCCTCATCGGCCATTTCGTACTGAATTGGCTTATACAATCACGGACGTGTAGGCTAGGCCGGGTTTCCAGGGTCAACGAAATAAACAATATTGCGCGTTTCTCAGGTATAGGAGTATACCACGCTGTTGATGGAGTCCACCATTTTCAACATCAGAAACTCAGGTACGGTACGGATACCATGCGAATCCATCTCGATCTTCAACATTAAGAAAAGAAACACTCACGCATACTTAATACTTGCCTCTGTTTCTCTGATGACAATGAGCGTCCATTGCCTTGGTTGCATGGTACTTTTGGACTGCTTTAATCAGCTTCAACTCATGAAGATCAAGAAATTCATGTTCTGCCATTTTGGTAAGATGAGAAAATTTGCAACGATCTTCAAGTTTAGGGATAATTAGCAAACATGTGAATTGACCCTTTTACCCTCCTCATCTCTTTTTCCAGACCAGCCTGGGTAAGAGCGTCTCCAAGAGCCCAACTATTCTCCTAGCCAAATTTGGAGTTTTTCCAACCCTATAAAAAAAAATAGAGCCAACTAAATGGTGGAGAAACCAACAGACTAGGTAAATCATGAGAATAGAGATAGCTAGTGGGAGCGGCTAGGCAAAAATGCTAGCGGAGGGAAGGGGATGGCTAGCTAGATAGAATAGAGAGGAAGATGGATCCATTTTTTTCATGTGTTTTTCTATTTTTATATATTTAAATGAATTTAGCTAGGTTGTTAGAGTTGCTCTTAGAACACAATTATCCATATGTTTTCATTCAAGTTGGCATGAAAATTGGAAAACTAAAACAATCATGACACAAAACCGACCTCCATAATAAAAATTTAGGACACTTTGCTGATGAGGCGTAACCCATAGCATGCAACGTAGGACGAGGGATGATACTGAGCCTAAAATTAAAGTTTAAGGACTAGAATGGCCATTTTGAAAGTCTAGGATGAAATTGAACCTCAATCGATAGTTGAGGGATGAAAATGGCTATTCTAAAAAAAAGAAGACAAATACGTACTGCACTCTACATGTCCTATAAACTGTATGAAGCCATATTAAACTCGGTCTTATATTTTTCAAGTTTTCTCTTGGGTTTGTACTTGAAGAATTCTTTTAAAATCAATATTGTAAGTGCTAATTAAAAGAAAACAATTTGTGAATAAGTGCTAGGAAAATCCTATGCCTTTTTTTGGAACAGAAAAATCCAATGGCTAATTGTCATAAATTGTAGCTAGGATTTATTGACAGTATTTTCAAAACTAAAGAGAAACACCGAGGCCGAGGGATTCTTGTCATCGGCCATTTCGAACTGAATTGGCTTCTACAATCACGTACGTGTAGGCTGGGCCGGGTTCCAGGGGCCAACGAAATAAACAATACTCCCTCCATACTCGTATTAGATGATGTTTAGGACAAGGTTTTAGTCAAACATTGGGAATATAAATCACGAATAACTTTTAAGTCGTTGAGTTTGAAAATGTGAAAACCATATGAATAGATTTGTCTTGATAAGTATTTTTAGAAAAGTATACATATATTATTTTTTAATAAATATTTTTGTAAAAATAAGAAGTCAAAGTTACATTTTGGTGACCGTGTCGTTGTCCTAAACATCATCTAATACGAGTATGGAGGGAGTATGTGTGTTTCTTAGCCACTAGGTCCTTTTCTTGCAAACAAAATCGTCTGTGATTGATAATGATACAACAAAGTGTGAAAGCAAAATCCAGAAAGGCATAGGCGTGCGTATAGCCCTGTTGATCAGATGCGAATCGTTCTCGATCTTCAACATTAAGAAAATAAACTCATGCATACTACTTAATACTTGCCTCTGTTTCTCTGATGACAAAGCGTCCATTGCCTTGGTTGTACGGTACTTTTGGACTGCTTTAATCAGCTTCAACTCATGAAGATCAAGAAATTCATGTTCTGCCAATTTGGTAAGCTCAGCAAATTTGCAATGATCTTTGAGATCGGAACTGAACATATAATATACCCGCAAAAAAAGGAAATTAGTATATATGAGTGTTCATGAATATCCAATTTGAGCTTCAAGAAAATCCGCCGTGATATTTCAAGATCAGAAACGCGCATATCGTTAGGCCAAACCAATCGATGAACCGGGTGGCGGATTCATATCTAGTTTGAGCTTATATTTGTAACCAAAAAAAGTCAACCTTGATTTTCACCCGATGGCCTGCGCGGCTCGGCTGTTTTTTTTTTCTTTTTTTTCTGCGGGACACGGCATTACGGCGTTTGTTTGTCGCAGCCCATTCACACTGCTCCGTGCTCCAATATAAATGGATGGCCCCGGCGTCGCCTAGTTCACAAGACCGGAAGAGCGAGCCCACTACTGCATGTTCTAACTCAGAGTCTCAGATACTCCACCCAGAGGCAGCAGAGTCCGCGACCACTCCCACCTTCGTCTTCCACTCCTCCGACCCCTTAGCCGCTCCCGGGGGTTGGGTTGGGTGGTGGGCCAAGATGATAACGGGCAAGGATCTGTACGCGGTGCTGACGGCGATGGTGCCGCTGTACGTGGCGATGATCCTGGCGTACGGGTCGGTGCGGTGGTGGCGCATCTTCACGCCGGAGCAGTGCTCCGGCATCAACCGCTTCGTCGCCATCTTCGCCGTGCCGCTGCTCTCCTTCCACTTCCTCTCCGCCAACGACCCCTACGCCATGGACCTCCGCTTCCTCGCCGCCGACACCCTCCAGAAGCTCCTCGTCCTGGCGGCGCTCGCCGTCTGGTCCCGCCTGCCCTCCCGCTTCTCCGGCGGCGCCGGCGCGCCGCGGCTGGACTGGTCCATCACGCTCTTCTCCGTGATCACCCTCCCCAACACCCTCGTCATGGGCATCCCGCTGCTGACCGCCATGTACGGGCCCTACGCGGGGTCCCTCATGGTGCAGGTCATCGTGCTCCAGTGCATCATCTGGTACACGCTGCTGCTCTTCCTCTTCGAGTACCGCGCCGCCATGATCCTCATCGCCGACCAGTTCCCGGGCACCGCCGCGGCCATCGCGTCGGTGCGTGTGGACCCCGACGTGGTGTCGCTGGAGGGCGGCCAGGCCGAGATGGAGGCCGAGGTGGCGGAGGACGGCAGGCTCCACGTCACCGTCCGCCGCTCGTCCGCGTCGCGGCGGTCGCTACTGATGGCGGCGACGCCGCGGCCGTCGAACCTGACGGGCGCGGAGATCTACTCGGTGAGCTCGTCGCGGCGGGGATCCAACTTCAACCACGCCGACTTCCTAGCCATGGTCGACGGCGCGCCGCCCCAGTCGTCGGCCGCCGGCGGCCGCCGCGGCTCGAGCTTCGCCGAGGTGTACTCGATCCACTCGTCCCGGGGCCCGACGCCGCGGCAGTCCAACTACGACGAGCATCACTCGGCCTCGGCGAGATCGTCGAAGCCGGCGGCGGCCGTGCCCACCAGCCACGACGCCAAGGAGCTGCACATGTTCGTGTGGGGCTCGGGCGGCTCCCCCGTGTCGGAGGTCAGCGGCCTGCCGGTGTTCGCCGGCGGCGGCGCGAAGGAGATCCGCATGGTCGTCCCCGCCGACCTGCCGCACAACAGCACCGCCACCGCCGCCAAAGGTCCGTTTCAGCACTAGCTAATGGGTGCCAGCAGTAGCTTCTCGCTTAAGCCATCGCAAAAATCCCCAATACTATATCCTTTTCCGGGTTTTCAGGGAGCGGGAAGAACGACGGTGCGGCGGCGGTGTCAGCGACCGCTACGGAAGGCGAGGCTATCCGCTCCAGCAGCGGGAAGATGGTGGAGGACGCGGCGGCCGGCGGCGGGGCCCCGCCGGAGGCGGACGTGCTGACGAAGCTCGGGTCCGGCTCCTCCACGGCGGAGCTGCGCGTGAAGGACTTGGAGTTGGGCGGCGGGTACGCGGATGCGGCGGGGGCGGCGCAGCAGATGCCGCCGGCGGGCGTGATGACCCGGCTGATCCTCATCATGGTGTGGCGCAAGCTGATCCGCAACCCCAACACGTACTCCAGCATCATCGGCCTCACCTGGTCCCTCATCGCGTTCCGGTATGCTAATGCGATGCTATATGCTACTGTCCACATCTTTTCACGTGACCCTGCCTCACTTATTGCCTATACTATACGGAGTACACGACTAGTCTATACTATCCTAGGGATTTTATGTTGGGGCTGTAAATGGTTTTACACAGCCGAGTGCGATACGATCAATCGGGTAAGCAGGATGATCAATGCCTAGAGCAAATAGAGTATGTCTTCAAGCTTACGAGGGAGTTAGTGGCTGACTGGCTGTGCACAAGAGACTGCTTTGGCAAGGATCGATGGCTTGTAGCCCTAGTAGGAATGGCCAGTTCCTTCACATGTACTATAGTCGGTAACCATTGGAAGCTAGCGGTAGCTCTGACTCTGATTAGGGTAGGGTGTGATTTGTGAATGACTACTTTACATAGCAGTGAGGCGACAAGTTCGGCAAGGATAGATGGTAGTGCGCACTGCTTATTACCCGTAGCTAGTTTAGTGGTGACGATAAGCGCGATCGGGATGAAAATAATGGACTTGCCATTCTCGGCGAGGCCTAGCGAAGCTGTGGTGGCGACGGGCGGCGTAGCTGGCGGCCTAAACGGCGGGCACCGAAGCTGCCGGCCTGCGCGGCGTAGGAGCCGTGGCGGTGCGGGAAGGGAATAACGGAAAAGCTAGCTGCGGCTTTTGCGGGGGCGCTGGGACGGTGGCGGTGGGCTGCGGGCCCGTACCGCGCCGCGGGCCCATCCGCCGGCAAGCTCCCAGTCGCGAACTGTTGTGGGAGCCGGAAAGTCGAAGGGAGCCTGCACCTGCACGGCGCACGAGCACCGGGTGCCAATCATTGACGGCGACGGGCTCATCTCATCTCGCGTCATCCGGTTTGGTTGGAGTTTGTTAAAGATGCAACGACTGTTTACTTGGGCTACTTTTTTTTTGAGAATTGTTTATTACTTGGGCTACTAATCATCGCCGTTAGAGCAGTGGTTAATTTGTCTTGTCTGCTGCTAATGTCTAGTAACGATCTTCATATCGTCCTATGATATATCTCAATATATATATGCTGGTGCTGTACTGTTGGGACTCAACACGCCTAACGCGCGCGTGGTGTATACCTTTGCAGGTGGCACATCACCATGCCAGCGATCGTGGCCAAGTCCATCTCCATCCTCTCGGACGCCGGGCTGGGGATGGCCATGTTTAGCCTGGGTGAGTAGTAGTACTCCCACTCCCACTCCCACACCCCCTTGTGCTGCTGTCGTCCCGTAGCCCTGCACCGCAATTAGCCCCGCGCCCCCACACGGCCCCAGCCTCCGTGGCCTGGCCCGCGCGCGGCGCCTGATCGTGAGCTAGCTATACCTAGCTAACGCTCGTCTCGGTCTCTATGTGTGTGTGTCCAGGATTGTTTATGGCGCTGCAGCCGAACCTGATCGCCTGCGGGTGGCGCGCCACCGGTGTCTCCATGGGCGTCCGCTTCCTCGCCGGCCCCGCCGTCATGGCCGCCGCGTCCCTGGCCATCGGCCTCCGCGGATCGCTGCTGAAGGTCGCCATCGTGCAGGTAACCATACTTGTAAATGATAGTATGATTAGTACGTACATGAAATTTGGAAAAGCATAAGCTTTCACTTTCCGTTAAAAAAAATAGTATTATTTACTTGAATTTTGCGGTGAAAAGAATGAAAAGTGAACTCAAGTCTTGCCATGCCAACCGAATCATTGGTTCGCGCCGGTTAGATAAAGTTGCGTCCGGACCGGCTTACCAACTGCGCGCGAGCGCATGGTCGGCTCTGATCTGTCAGGCCCCTTGCTCCTGGCTTATCAGCTTCTTCAATGGAACATTGTACTGCTAGTTCTACTATATTCAAGCTACCATTGTACAGTAGTTTCTCTGTGAATTATGTAATGTTTTTTTTTTGGCCGGGCATTGGACAGGCGGCTCTACCACAAGGGATCGTGCCATTTGTGTTCGCCAAGGAGTACAACGTCCACCCGACTATCCTGAGCACCTTGTAAGTGACCTATCAGCCACGTAAATATACGCATAGAGTTTTGCATTATTGGTGCGTCAGGTTTGCAAGAGCTGAGATCTACCTTTTTCTTGTCAATGCAAAAATCTTGCAGGGTCATTTTTGGCATGCTGGTAGCCCTGCCGATCACCTTGATCTACTACGCCGCTCTTTGACTGGGACCAATGTAGCTGTTGCTGCGCTCTCGTGAGGTGTAACTTGGACGATGCAGATGATGAGTTGCACAGAGGTTGTACTACTCAAGCGTCGCCGGCCGCATGCATGGCTGGAGGCTTGTAATTTTTAGTCCTGCTCCAGTGAAAAATGATATTCCGTTGGGCTGATAGCTGATTAGGCATTCGGTTTATGTTGCTTATTACTATGTATACTCCATTTGTTCTTAAATATAAGACATCTAGGATAAGAAAATTAGTTTATTTTAAAATAAACTAATTTGCTCTTCCTAAACGTCTCATATTTAAGGATGGATGTAGTATTAAGCCTTCCAGACTTTTGAGCTATTGTTCATCGTTTCATACCCCATATATATACATATGCCCCTAGTTTATTAGGCTTTTAAATGCGCTGGATCTTGAGAGATCAAGTTGTTGGTAGCAACAAATGAATCATAGATGAGTTCGTCGCAATTAAAGACGGAAATACTTTATGCTGAATATAAAATGTTTTACCGTCTGTGCTAACATCAATTCAATATCCTTTATTTGCTTTTGCAATCACAATTCATCTTACTAATATGATTTTGTGCTGACTCTACCATGAGTTCGTGTCGTAAGGAATCGTAAGGAATATGTAATGAACTCTATTTCTTACTAATATAAAAATATGCAGCTCTGTTGTATATTCTTGAGAAAAAATATGTAGTCTATATTGGCGCACGAAGTGTGTTCTAATGGCACACACCAATTAATTTATATTGGCAATGGATAGGACGAGGGAAGGGCCGAGCAATGATGTGTTTCCTTGCCTCATTGTCTATAATAATGTAATAGTCTCTTCATTTTCTTCTTCCTTCTACTCCTACCCTTCACAAATCCTGAATGTGCTGAACTTTTATCCCCTACAAAATGGCAATGTCCATGTGGGTCATGTGCCTAGTGCCTAGCTTAGTGTTCCTCAAAAAAAGCAATGTAAGTAGATATTGTTTGTTGGGTGGTCGACATAAGAACGAATCATCTTATGACATCTTTGACCCATTTTGAAATCATCAATTTTATCATAGGCATTAACCTTATTCCGTGTAAAGGTGCAGAAAAATCTTTCACTCACATTGGCGAAATAAGGATCACTCCTAAGGTTCCACAATCCTCGTACAAAATCGAGGGGATTGTATTCTTGGGGGTCTGCCATTTACGGCATTCTGAGGGTAGGGCTTACTACTTAGATTCAAAGCTGTGGTTGACATTTACCTGTCATCTACCTATCCAAAACCGTGTCTAACCCTCTACTTGAGCTATAGGCTTGTATTATCTTTTGTGAGGCGGCATCGAAGCACATTGTGTCGATCAATATGAAACTCATCTAATGTGGTTGCTAAGTTCCCCTCAACAAAGGTTCCACACACTAGTGCCTAGTTAGGATGTATATATACATATCTCCGTAGCATGATCAACTCACTATTGCTTTTGTTTGAGTACAATTGCCGCATACAAGTACTCACATTTTTGGCCCCCTATCATAGAGTTTAAAAAATAAAGACCAACTAGTAATCTTTATAAAAAAAGATAATAATAACCTTCCACGAGGAACTTATGACTCTGATGGTATTTTGGTGATCACGATGGACTTTATTTCTGATGGTGCTACCTTTTAACTAAGTGATTGATGGCCGCAAAATATCTAGCAACTAAAATTTGTCCAAATTTATAGCAACACCTTACTTTCTTTTAGGGTATGTTTGGATCTCCATCAACTAAACTCTAGCGAGCTAGATTTAGCTATTATGAGGCCAAACAGGCCAGCTAAACCCCTCCTAACTAATTGGAGGCCAACCATCCCTCTAGCTTGTTGAGCTAATCCTAGCCAGGTAAAGTTTTTAAATGACGGAATTACTCCTGCCCCCTAAATTTGAGCATATTAAGGTGTAATTAATGGAGGCTAGCATGACCAATTGTTTTAAACCACCAGCAATTAGCTAGATGATTTAAACACCACCAGCTAAACTTTTGCTAGTTAGCTAGCTAAACTTTAGTTGGGTGGATCAAATGTGACTTTAATCGAGTGAGCAGGACGCACTGAATGCCTAAGGTGATCTACAGGAGAGCAGGATGTGTGCATACACTTGTCAACATGTATACACTCTTAAATTGGCACGTATCCATAGAAGAGTAACGTCATGTGTCCGGACAGTCAGACACAATGAGACCGCTCTTGTCCGCTTCTGTACTGGAAGGTAGGTCCGGTTTTCAGGAGTAGCCTTGAACTTTAGGCCACACGCCTGGCATGAATGGCACATGCACGGCTGCATGCATCGCTTAGAGCAAGTATTATAGATGACTAGTAGTTGGCTAAATGCCTACGTGGAGAGAGAGAAAATAGGAAAGAGATGGGAGTGAGCGAGTGGCGAAACGGCAGCGTGAGCGGGCGTTTGGAGCGGTCACCCAACTTCCACGCCTTTGATTGGCACCCATCCCCTGCAAACCTTGGCACAACATTAAATACTGCGGGGCCTGCCACAAGCAGCTGCTGAGTTGGAGCCGTAGACGCCGGCCTGCCGGCGAGACCATAACCTTTGCTCTTACAACTCCAAGCCTTCCGATCCGTAGGATCCATGTAATCGAGTCAGTTTCATTCCAGTAAACTTGTTAATGTTGCTCTCTCCCGACGCAAGGACTAACTAACTGACAACAGTTTGACTGCTTAATTATTGGCCGTCTTAAATAGGCCCATGTTACTCAGAGTAAGACAAAGGCAGAGTGAGTGAGAGGCTGAGAGCCAAGTAGCCAACACCGACCTATAGCTAGCTCGCCCTCTACACGGAAATGTTTCGTCGATCTCGGGCAACCTAAGACTCCGCAGTGCCGTCCCATGCCCATCTGTCGGTCAGGGCGCGCGAAAAAAGTCCTAGGCGGCAACCGGAGCGGTGACCAGATCGTCATGGTTCGGGGCTCGATTTCAGGTGCTTTGCCTGTCGGAAATCGCGTCACGTTCTCTAGGCTCTAGCTAGCTTGTCGTCGATCTGATTGCTGGTGATTGCGTAAATTATTTATTAGCCGTAAGAATCACAGGATGCCGCTCGATCATGTCGCTAGCGCCTACTAGCTTGAACCGTCGGCGTCGAGCGTCGAGGCGACGACTACGACCTGTTATAGCGCCACTGATAATTTGTTTTGCACGTTTATTTGGAAAAAATACAGATGCGTCATGCGGCACGCAGGGCCGCCGCGGTTAGTAGTGCATGCCCTTTTTGTTAGTTGTCACTTGCTTTTGTAGATGGCTAGATGCTGCTAGTTACTACCCGGCGATCAGTCTTGTCCATGCACTAAGCCACTAACCGAGGATCCCCCGGCCGGCAAGGCCGAGCAGGCGTGCGCCGCATCCAATTCCACCGAGATTGGCCAGCAAGCTTAATTTGCATCAGAACCCACCAACAGTCTCGCATCGTACCCCCCGTCGCCTTCGATCACCGATCCATCCACGACCCCTCAGCTCCCGGGTATCGCTATTTTTGTTTTTAGCTCGTGCGTCCTCCTTCCTCTTTCTTTTTATAAAGTTTTTCGAAAACTTTTCAAGTAAAGTTTTTAAGCAAGTTTTTCGAAAACTTTTCAAGTAAAGTTTTCAAGCAAGTTTTTCAAAAACTTTTTAAGTAAAATTTTCAAGCAAGTCTTTTGAAAACTTTGAAAGTAAACGGGAGCGTGGAGATCCAGACGGAGGACAGGAGTAATGATCTTTTTCAAGTAAAGTTTTCAAGCAAGTTTTTTAAAAACTTTTCAAGTAAAGTTTTCAAGAAGTTTTTTCAAAAACTTTGAAAGTAAAGGGAAGTGCATGGTCATCGACCGTTCGGAACGGACGAGCGCAAATTTAGCATCCTGCGCGCTCGCGTGCTAGCTCGATCAAAGCGACCTATAGGCTATAGCCACGCGCACAAAGTTGGCGACGACCTGCTTTGCTTTGGCCGACCTGAGCCGGGGGGTGTCTAGCTACCGCAGACGCGGTGTGCGGGACAACACCGCACACCCTGTAGCACGGCAGCTGCAGCCTCGGTTGGGTGGGCCCTCGAACACAAGCATCTCCCCATCTAAAGCAGCAAAATCGCGCACGGCACGTGACGTCAAATGGTGGGTCTTGTACAAGCGAAAAAAATCATAGCTTCTAAATTAAATGCTTAAATTAAATTTTGATTGTACCATTGTATTCCTGGCGATGAGATCTTTCAAACTAGACCACAGTCAACTATGTTTGGATGCTCTTTTTGTTGGAACATTTTTTTAAAAAGTTGGAACATTTTATCGTGAAGCTGGAACAATTGCACCCTATTCATGGTGAATTTGTTCCAACCATTGACAGAATTGTTACGTCTTGGTAAAAATATGTTCCTGAAAAAACATAATCAAAATATATTCAAGTGTGGTCTAGTTTTGTAGATCTCATTATAAGAAGTGTAATGGTGCAATCGGAATTTAATTTGGATACTCGATTTATGAAATACAAGTTGTTTTCTTAAATCTCCTCTCGTGGGCCCAACCGTACCAGGTATTGCTCGAATTGATAGGGGACCATGCATGCATGCGTATGGATGTATGCAGGGTGAGCATCATGCATGCGGTCGATGTGCGCAGATACAGAGGGCATCGAAAGGTGTGTGGTGAAGGATGGGACACCGCATATACGGTTTATAGCAAATCCGACCTGAGCCGGCCGTGGTGCCGACAGCGGGGCCAATGTCCAGTCAGTTTCCGCTCCCCGTACGAGGTCCAGAGCTGCCTTTTCTACTGCTAGCTCGTACGTGGCGTGCGCCTCTGACCGTTCCGTTCCGACAGGAGAGCCGGCCGGGCCAACGCGCGCGATGGAAAAGGCGTCGTGAGCTGTCGAGCGGGCAGGGGCGCGGGCGCTTTTGTGCGACCATTCTCTCGCCGCGTGGTGGCCGCCGGGGGTACGGTGACGAGGCCCCCCGGTCCGGTCGTGCGTTCACCCGTCATCATTCGTGCATGCATGAACGATCAGTCGACGAGCACGAGCGAGGATTCGATGCCTTCCGTATTTACATGCGTGTGTGGTAGGTTACAACTTTGGAAAATTTGCAAAAGACGCGCATATATGGATCGACGATCGGCTTTAATTTGCATCGGAGGAGCGTGGAGTGTTGACTCTCCGAAGGCCGAATTAAATCGCTTTCTTTGAACGCATTTGTTTTCAGTCGCAAAAGCATTGAACTTGTTCTCCTGATGATCGAATTCTTTACTCTCTTAATTAGTGTGTTGTTCACTTGTTCTGGTGCAAACGGAATGTGTGCATCTTACGAGACCGTCGTGGAATGCGTCGTCGTCCCGCTGCGTAAAAAGTACGAACGGAATATGGATCACCCAGGCGACCCGGCGGGGAAATATTATTGTTTTTAAGGGGAGTCTGTTTGGTTCGGAGATCACTACGCGAATCCCCTAGTTTGCCGAGTGTCCAATACACTCGGTAAAAAGCCAAAAACACTCGGCAAAGCATTTACCGAGTGTAACACTCGGTAAAAAGCACTCGGCAACTGCCTACTCGGCAAAGGGGCCCTTTGCCGAGTGTCACTTTTCGGCACTCGGTGAAGGCTTTGCCGAGTGCTACATCCAACACTCGGCAACCATTTGAATGAGTTGGATCGCTGACGTGGCATGTTGTGTTTTTTTAACCGGCTTAGAATGCATTTTTTAGATGGCTCAACAATTTCAAATGAAAAGGTTGTGAACTACAAAGTTTTATATCTTCTTGAGATCTACAACTTTGATATAGAACTTATTTGCATCTGAGGTTATTTGAAATTTTTAAAATTTTGAAATTTGAAATCGGATAGCTTATAATGTATTTTTGAAGCACTAAACAATCTCAAATAAAAAAGTTTTCAACTACAAAGTTTTATATTTCGTTGAGTTGTACAACTTTGGTACAGAACTTATTTAAATCCAAGGTCATTTGAATGTTTTAAAATTTATGATTTCAGTTTAGACAACTTATAATGATATTTTGAAATATTAAACAGTCTCAAATACAAAAGTTGTAAACTACAAAGTTTTATATTTCACTGAGTTGTACGACTTTGATATAAAGCTTTTTTCATATGAGATCATATTAAAAAGTTTGTATTCAAAAAATACATTCACTAACACTCTCACATAGAATAACACATATACTTCTTGTGAGATATTTCGATTTTGTAAACATGGTTATGACAAAATGTGTGTAATCTTCTCAATATTTTACCACATCCTCCATGTGTGATACCATCCCATCATGTCAAATCTCATGATTTTTAGACTTTATTTGCTCTTTATTTGCTTTTTTAGAATTTAAAATACTCTCTTCTTTGCCGAGTGTCAACAAAAAACACTCGGTAAAGAAGCTCTTTGCCGAGAGTCAAAAAATACACTCGGCAAACATCCATCCTTTGTCAAGTGTATTTTGATGACACTCGTCAAAGCGCTTATTTGCCGAGTGTCTTTTTTTTTACACTCGGCAAAGGGCTTGTTTGCCGAGTGTCCGAAAAAAGACACTCGGCAAAGATTTGACACTCAGCATCTACAGGCTTTCCCGTGGTGGATTAAGCAGGTTGAATTGGCTACATCCCATTTTTATTAATTGGATTCGACCTATTTCACATTTGGATGAGTGGGTTGGGTTCAACCTAGTTTTTCGTTTAATTGGAGAAGTCAAGGGGAGTAGGTTGGATGTCATCTAGCTATCTATATTATACATAGCGAAAGATTTGTATTTTTTTAATTTAGCTTTTCGTTCATATTGACTATATATCTAATTCAGTAATTTTTTAAAGGAAAAAGTTTATTTTTGACCATTGAACTTTGACCTCGGTTTGGTTTTGGCCATCGAACCGCAAAACCAGAAATCTTTGGCCATCTAACTCTTAATACCATTCATATTTGACCATCCGGCTGTTTTGATGAGTGGTTTCGCTGACGTGGACGACACGTGGCGATGGGGCCCACCTGTCAGCACATGCTCTCTCCTCCCTCTTCGTTTCTTCTCTCGGTCCTCGTCTCCTAAACCACCGAGACGTCGCCGCCGCCGCCGCCCAAGCAGGAAACCCCGGCGGCCAGGCCCCCGCCTCGCGCCTCCCCTGCTCCTTGCGCCTACCCTGCTTCCCTCCTCCACGATGCTCCTCCCCTTCCTTCTACTGAACAAAGAAGCATGGACGCCGCTGCTGCCACGCCGTGAGAGGGGGAGGACACGCCGGGCTGCCTCCATCGCCGAAGTGCGTCTCCCCCACCACCCCAATGGATTTGGCCGCTCAATCCGCTGTCAGCAATGGAGGATGGACTTCAATGTGATTGTGCAAGATGCAACAATGGCTGACGGTGGTGGCTGAGATTCCTTCAATCCCCGTCGAATGGAGTCTTGACTAGGGCCTCTAAGGGTTGGGGAAGGAAGCTAGGGAGGTTGAGGAGGCACGTGCGAAGTTAATTTGAAAATGGTGGAGTGGTGATGGGGGAATCGGCTGGCGCTGTCACCTCCTATGCTGTGTTGCTCCATCCTCCCTCTGTGCTTTATTCTTGGGTCCGTGACCTATGCAGGGAAGGTCGGCGCGGGGGAGACGCGAGGATGACCGCCGAGCTCGGCAGGCGACGGGAGTTGGCCGAGGGAGGCGGCGGCTCCAACAGCGGAGGCCGCGTCCACTCCGACGCTAGGTGCAGTGGGAAGCGGCGGTGCGAGCGGGTGAGGGAGGCAGGGAGGCGGAGGCAAGGGCGGCGAGGCCCGCAGCCACTCCGGCAGCGAGTGCGACAGGCAGCTGGAGGTGCAGGTGCCCGGCCGGGAGAGGGGCGGCGATACGGAGAAGGGAAGGAGAGGCCAACGGAGAGAGAGAAGAGAGCGAGAGGAGAGAAGAAGAGAGATGAGAGAGAAGACACTGCTAGGTGGGCCCCACCGCCACGTGTCACCCATGTCAGCGAAACCACTCATCAAAACAGCCGGATGGTCAAATATGAACGGTATTGAGAGTTAGATGGCCAAAGATTTCTGGTTTTGCGGTTCGATGGCCAAAACCAAACCGAGGGCAAAGTTCAATGGTCAAAAATAGACTTTTTCCTTTTTAAAACACGTGCCTACGGCACGTGCCCTTCTCCTGGTTATAATTAACAACGTTAGCAATAGTCATCATCAGCCCCACTGGTCACCCATCTGTCAGCCTCTTCTATTGTCCTTTTTTTCCCCTCGTATCTCATCTCCTTCCTCACGCTGTCACGCCAAGCGCCACTATCCCCTCACATGGGCACTTTGTTCCCTTTTTTTCTTTCATGGAAAAAACCGTAAACAAATCTCTTAAAAGAAAACCGTGCATGTGTAGTGTACGTGGCGACGTGTGGTCGTTTTCTGCATGCAGCGCGAGTTGCTTGCTCCTTTCGCGTCCGTCGTCGTCTCGGGTGTGAAATGGGGGACCTGGATCCAGTGCAGTGGTAGCTTCCACTGCAACTTAAGCAGTAGGTCCATCTAAAGCATTCAAGGGCCATGCAACGGCTGCAGCCGGAAGTTCCATTTGTAGGGAAATCAGAATAGGCTTTGTGAGCAATTTTCCCTTCCTAGCTATGAACAACATAATGATTTAATGGCTACAATGACAGGGGTGGAACAACTGGTCAAGCATACTTATCTCTGAGATTTATTTTCATATATTCTTCTTTATTTTTAAAAATCATAACATTTTTTTGACGTTGTTATTCTTGATATTTTGGAAGCTTCTGCATGGAATTACGAACTGAGAACGCTAAATGGCTCTTAGTTTAATTTACACTATTTTGTCGCACTCAATTTACTACTTAGTATGTGCCTTTTCATGTTACAATAAGTCATTCCCATTTTTGCAAGTAAAAATATTCCAAACTAAACAACAGCAACCTCTCAATTTAGAGAAATATATGCTGAACAATATATAATTATTGTCGAAGTGTTTTTGCTTGTAATCTTAATTCCAGCATTTGAAATTACTTAAGGGCCACATCTTACTCAAGACATAACTTGAAGCATGAGATGTGTTGTTGGTTTAATCACGAACGCTGCTTCCTCTGGATGGCTGGATCAGGTGCTACTGCTTAAGTTGCACCGAAAACTACCACTGCACCTGATCCAGGTCCTGAAATGGGGACCCATATTCATCACTAGCTCATTCGGCGTCGCACACGAGTGCCGATCATTAACTCCCGCCATCACGTCGTCACCGTGTGCGTGCCCGGGGGTGCACCGCGATGTAATGGACGGCTAACTCTCGTTCGTCCAAAGGAAGTACGGAGTACTCCGTAGGGAACAGCAGCCCAGCCAGTTGTAGAGCGCGCACGGGACACCGGGGACAGCACCATGTGCGGACCGTGCGGTGGATCACGTACACTGGCTTGCTTATATAGTTGCATGTCTCCTCGTCTCGTGGCTCTCGTCGCCATCAGCTGCCACCATTCCCGGGTCGTCGTCTCGCGTGGACCAACTGCAGCAAGCCGCCCTGGCGACGGTTCTCGTCACAGGACTGCATAGCATAACCACGCTTTTCCGTGCAGCAGGAGAGTACCGTGTACACATATCTCTTTTCGTCTTGGCACAGTTGCACAGTACCCACGCTGGTAGGGTGCAGGGTGGTACCTCTTCTTCTCCAACGACCGGACGTCCGGACGACCTTTTGGTCCCAAGTCCCATGCAGTGCAAGCCGGCTGGCAGGCCGGCCCATGTGTGGTGTGGTGATGCTTACGGATGGCAACGGGTCGGGCAAGATGCGGGTAAGACATTTACCCGCCCGCGATCTTACCGGCGGGTAAAAATTCGTGTCTGTGCTTTTGCCAGACGGATATCCGTGGGTATTGGGCATCCGTGGACGAGAAAACAATTAACACTCAACAAGTACAACAATAATTTGGTAACCACATTGCAATATAAGCAACAAACACGATTCAATATTCAAATCATAATTACTGATGATTAGATAATATATAGTTCACACAAAACACAACAAATATAGACGAGCATGAATGTCTCACATATAACACTCAAAATAAAATAAATATAGCTATTTTTTATGGGCATTGCAGGTAGCGGGCAATACCCGTGGCCCGGGGGCGAGATTACCCACATGAATCCGTGTCCGCAGGCAAAATTAGATGTCTGAATCCATACCCATTGTGTATGATACCCGCGGATATCCGTGTCCGCAGGCAGAATTGCCATCGCTTGCTGCTGCATGTACGTGGAGAATTACATGGAATTGTGATGGACCATCTTACGGCGAGTGAGCTAGCAGCCCCAAGCCCCCCAAGCTATATGTTTGTTCTCTTCTCGCTGCTTCCAAGATGCACTGTGTTAACGTCACGTGGTGTGAGGCTCTTTCGGAGGATGATGCAGCCTGGACAAAATGGTGTGTGCGGGACACGATGCGGCGAACGTACTCCAGGTAAATTACGCGGATCGTGTGCCCACCAGGCCTCCATCACCAATCAACCATGCTGCTGTAGGAGGAACCAATCAGCACAGAATGGATGGATGGAGTAAAAACCCAACTGGAATTCATGTTATTGGGCCTTGCCGAAACATAATTTAACACCTCAGTATTGGGCCGATTCTGACTAACTTTTGAGCTGGACCTCTGGAAGAGTTTGGGCCATAAAGCGTGGAAAACAATTGCCATGTAAACAGGAACGGCCCATCAGATATCTAGTAGTAGAAGGATTAATAATACACGAGTGCCAAGCTAACAAACTTTTGAACCATGGCATGGCATGGAAGAACACGATGGGCGGTGGGGGAAACGGCGGCCGAAGCGACTACAAACCCTACACCTACAGGGGCCCACGCCGTCCCAGACTGTCTTCCCGCGCCATCAATTTACACGACACACTTGTGCCCTAATAACATATCAAAGCTTTCCTCCCCCTCCTAGCTAGAGTCTAAATTAAAACGCCGCCGAGGGGCGGCGAGGGTGGTAGGGGTTCGCCGCCGGGCGTGGGGTGCGCGCGGCGGTGGCGGTGGCGGCGGTGACGCGCTCGCAGCGCGGGCACATGGTGAGCGCGGACGCCGGGAGCGGCTGGCGGGTGTGCGGGGAGAGCACGGTGGGCGGGGCCACCCGCATCGCGCGCAGCTCCTCCACCTCCCGCTGCAGCCGCCGGTTCTCCTCCGTCAGCGAGCCGAAGCAACGCTTCAGGTACTCGCACTCCAGCTCCGTCTGCTTCAGCTTCGTCCTGCACACACAAACACAACGCCCGTCGTACTTCACGTTAGCTAGGTTAGTGGTTACGAACTTGACCAAAACAATTGAAGTTCACTGTCAAAGAGTATCTAATCATGACCCCCATGACAAGATTATTAAAGAGTATTAATCAAGCTCTCTGCCCTGATGACATGCTTACACGCGTCTCACGTCTCTGACGGCCAGAAGTATCTTCTACTGACATGTTAATAGGGACTAAAATAGCGTCTAGTCGAGTACCAGAAGAGACTTAATCTGACCTTATAGGTCCCCATTCCAAGACCATTATCACCCGACAAAGAGTGGAGGCCAATGACGACTTTGCAGGGAGAAGTTGGATTAACATTTCAATCACTTGTTCCTCACGTGGCTTGCTAAACCATCCACCCATCCATGATATCGATCCATCACAACTATAGCAGTCTTAGGGTCAGCAAGCTACAGGTAGCTAACACTCCTAGCACGTGCTGATTAGTCCACGTGCCCGTGCTTTTGGGGCAATCAGCTCGGCCTTTACCACTAGAGAACAATCTAATTGCACGAGCATCATGGAGTAATCTATTGCATCAAGCTCAATGGAGTACGTGAGGGTGAAGCTCAGCCTACTTTATTTAGCTAGAGAATCTAGCTGACTGTTGTTGTCCCACTTCTTGGATGCAGTCCAAGTTTCAAGATGGATACCTAATGATCCTTGTCACCTTAACTGAGGGAAGGGGCCATGATTTTGTTGGAAGGAAGTGGGTTCGTTGTAGTGTTGGACTACTAGTATAAAATTCAAGTTGCACCAACATTTAGTACAGTAACCACTCTATACTGTATGAGATAGAAGTAGAGTCTAATGCTAGCTTTGCAGATACAGAACACATAGTAGATTTTTTTGCCTTTCAATATTTCAAATTTTCAACTAGGATGGACAGAAAGGCTGTACTCATTATTTTTCTCAGAGACTAACTAGTACTCCGTACGTAGTAAGTTGCATTGGTCAGAATTTTATACGTATATGGGAAATAGGAAACAAGTTTGGCTTTCAAATTAATGGTCCCTTGCAATGTGAGCACGTGAACCATTTGAATAGCTACAAGTATGACTACAAGATAGCTCGGATAAATGACTCATGTGTGTTCATAAATATCTTGTGACAATGACTGATTTAGCCTTGCAACGAGTGAAATTACTCAGAAACATACTAGAACATAGTATATGCGTGTGCATAACTTTTGCAGCCATTTTTGTCTGCTAAGCAATGGTTCCTTTTGTTTCAGTACTAAACTACTGCTAGCTCATCTAACGACTAGATTACTTAACAAAATGAACAAAACATTGAATTACTTGTTTCAATCATAAGAAGCTTGCAAGCCCATGCCATCTTGTGACCACTGAACGATCACAGATATACTCCACGTTGTGTAAGGTTTTTTACCGTACTAGCAATAGTTAATCTGACTAAATGTCCTGGCAAATAGTTAATGGTGACTGCTAAGGACTGACTGATGCAGTGGACGCATACCCTAGTTTATTAGAAGAGGGGAAAAAAAACTACGTAGCTAGGCAGCCGTTTGCCATTGTTACTGCTGGCCGGCTAGCTACTTCACTATCGAGTAGTATCAAAATGTGGCACGTCTGTTGCCGATCGAAGTGTGAATGGAAGCATGAGGGAGGGATTTAAATGAGTACTGTACATACCTAGCCCTGCGGTTCTGGAACCAGACCTCCACCTGCCTGGGCCGCAGCTTGAGCTTGACAGCCAAGGCCTCCTTTTGTTTCTGCAGGAAAGGGTAGCATTTTCCAACGCTATTAAATTTCTTGCACGTAGGATCACTACTATGACAGTAGGAGTATGCATATATTGCAATGTCAGGAAGTTAATGGAGTAGCAACACACTCGTGCTAGTCAAACCTACAGGAGCTGTAGCTCCTCGTAGTAACTGCTTTTACATGGCATCAAAGTACAGTACTAGTGTACTAGGAGAGTGAGACAAACACGTTACACTCGCCACAATCTACTACGGTCACTGTACAAAAGTAGCTAGATTTCTACGGTATATACGCTACATGTACCGCACCACACCCAATCAGATCAGGTAACTGTACTGTTACATGATCCTCCAGCTCAAGTACACTCATCAACTCTAGAGCTGAACCTCACACGGCCACACCTGCAAGTACGTACTGCGTACCTGGATTCCCTAGCTATGCACGGGACACACCACTACCGTTAAAAATGATAGACGGTCACCAGAACCCCGATTCTGGGAATCCATTTCTTATGCAGGACTACTCTCCAATACCCAACACGTACTGGAATCCACCCTTCTGAACCCGTATATACGAACGACGAATCAACAAGCTTCCGCATGAAATCCGCCGTGAGATCCTCAGGGGAGGGACGACGTACTCCCTTCGAATCTGCTCAGCATACATACGGTACGACCGACGTGAGTACGTACGTACGTCGTGGCAATCGTGTTGGCCGTAGCCATCACGACGCATGGGCATGCCGGCCTTGACTGATGCGTCAAGGGGAAGGACACAGGGCACCAACAGGAGGATGCTTCTGTCAGAGTAGCGGAGTGGAGGTGGAGCAGGGCAAGGGCGAGTGGGCGACACTGATGAGTACTGACCGGCGTGAGGGTGTGGTTGAGGCGGAAGCTCTCCTCCAGGAGGCGGGACTGCTCCTTGGAGAGCCGGAGCTTCTTGGGGCGGTGCGGCCCGCCGGCGCCGGCGCCGGCGCCGCGCTCCTCCTCGTCCTCCTCCACGATGCCCATCGGGAACTCCTCCTCCTCGCCGCCGCTCGCCGGCTGGTTCATGTCCAGGTCCCTCATGGCGTTCCCGTTCCCGTTGCCAGCGCCGCAACCAACAAACCCCTCTGCCAAAACAAACATTCCCACTGATAAATCGAAATGCATTGCTGAGAATGAAATTAGTCCCTGTAGAAATTGCACTTGTTTCGAAGTAAACACATATTGGCAAGACCCCAAACCATCAGATAAATTCTGAGAAGAAGGAACCCAAAACAAGTTCTCCACGCCTAGTAGAAATAAAAATGAGCATGTATGTTTGTCTAGATGATTGAAGTGGTAAGAACACTTGAAGGGATGGACTCGAACTTGAGCTTACCTGAGCCAGAGGAGGAGCTGAGGCCGGGGACAGCCATGGTGAGCTCCAGGCCTGAGGGAGAAGTGGACCCCATCGCTAGCCAATGCAGGCACAGGAGCAAGAAAAGGGTGGATGAAGGGGAGAAGGGGGGCAAGCAAAGACAAACACAGATTGGAAAGGAGTAGAGAAGCCTGGGGGCGCGTTATATAAGCGCCGGGCGCGCGGGTGGAGACGGGCCGGGGGATACGTTGGAACTTTTTTAACAGTGGCAGTGAGAAAATAATGCTGAGGAAAAAAAATACTGTTGCGTGGTACTGGTAGTACTGCGAGCAGGTGTGATGGTACTTTGTCTGCCGGGAAATTATTAGGGTCACACTGTTGGAGACATGATGTGGTTTTCTTGTTCTTTGACTGAGGTTACAAAACATCGGGAATGGTTTGGTTCTTGATTGCATTGATCATTTTGGCTGTTAGTAGTAACGATTTCTGGACAAAGGACATGATGTGTTTTCCCCCTCACCTCGTAGACTCTAGTGATGCCTGCATTCAATTTTAACTGTCTTAAGTATATTTGCAGAAGCTTAGAGTGATTTGTACAGCATTGTAAAAGTTACGTACGGAGTACTCCCTAGTAGTACACTGGTCAGTCACAGGATGCTAAAAAAAAGAGTACACTAGTCACAGTATACTTGTATAATTTTTCAAGACAACATTGCATAGCAGTACGTCCTTTATAATACTTGTAGGAAAAAAGAAACACAAAACACGAGTAGCAGCGGGGTATAGCGCATCAGCTCGTGGCCGTAGCATTTCACACTTGCAGATATGGACGAGCTGCGAGATGCTGTTCCGGCCATCACTCACCGTCACAGCCTCCGCACGGCCACGGGCACAGGACGAGAGTTCAATGCTGTTGCATGCGACTATGGGGGAGGGCGAGAGGCCGCGGGCACTCGCTGGAGTGGGCCCCACGGGCTTTGACTCGACTCGTCATGTCAATCTGACTGGGCCCTCCTGGGCTAGTCGCCCGCCTGGCCGCGTAGTGGGGGGTTGGCCCACGAGGCAAGGGGAGGAGGAAGGAGGTGGGGGGCCGGGGTGGAGGGCACGTGTAGCGGTGGCGCATGGGCGGGGTGCATGCAGGGGAACCGCCGGCAGGTCCCCCAGTTCGGGGGTAGGCGAGCCGGCCTGTCGGGCCGCACCTCGGCCGCCGTAATCATTGCACCGGCCGCCACCTATCTCCTCCTCCGCCCCGCCGCTGCCGCCGCTCCCCCGGCCGTGGCCCGTGGCCGTGGAATGCTTGGGCTTGACTGCCGCCCGCGTCTAGTCGTCGTCGATCGGTGCTACTACCGGTAATCTCTCGTGTCGTCTCGGGTGACCCCTGGCCAGTGGTGGCCACAGGTTTCGTCCAGGACCAAGAGTGACGTGACTTGTTTTTTTGCAGCGCCGGGTACGTAGCCGAGGCTCTGAATTCGCGGCTGGTTCAGCCGTTGAGAAGTAGGTTCATCATGTTCAGATGATTGGCCTTGCCCTCTTGACCAGGAGTGAGTATGGAGTGCTTCTGGGCGTAATACCAACAGGACCACCACACAAACAATAATCCAATGCGTGGTTAATCCAAACTTCCACCGTAGTGTGCCAGGTTCATCGCTTGACGACCGGACGAGGACTACATGGCGATCACGATAAGGTCTCTGCAACTCTACCTGTTCCCAATGCAAGCAGGTCACCGTTCTCCTTTCTTTCGGCGAGACGAGAGATCAATGCTAGCGTATAGCCAGACGCCCAAGTCGTCGACTCGCCGTAGTAGCCCCAATAAAGCAGCGCACCAAGAACGGCGTGCCCAATCGGCAGGTGTGCCATCGATGGCCCTGTTCAGATGTTTCGCGAAATTTTTTTCGAGTATGTCGGACATATATTTGAAGTATTAAATATAGACTAATTACAAAACTAATTACAGATTCTGTCAGTACATCGCAAGACGAACCTAATGAGTCTAATTAATCCGTCATTAGCACATGTTTACTGTAGCAATTTATTGTCTAATCACGACCTAACTAGGCTCATTAGATTCGTCTCGCGAAGTACACTCCATCCATATAATGGGTTATTTTTTTCGACTACATTTAATATGTCATGCATGTGAGGGAACATACTCGAAATGGAGTTGTTGGAGTCATGTCCCGTGTTAACTTTTCTTGTTTACTGGATGCTTGCATTCCACGAAAACTACTAGTCCCCGGTGTCCAGCTTTGAGATCCAGAGATTGAGAGACGGATGGATGTGACATGCACGCACTACCACTGCAGACTTCTTGACCGTTCCATTGGCCTCCTTCTTGTGTTAACTCCATCCATTATAAGTTCGGGGAACCACCTCGATGATGAAGGCGACTCTAGTGACAACAGCGCATCACACAGCGGATAAAGCGGTGCACGGGCATCTTTCAGCATCGAGGACGACCGACGACATAATTGTCAGCTGTGGACGTGAGCCTTTTGTACTCCTAGCCCTATCAAGAGTGGCTGTTTTACGTTGTTTTTCAGATCCCCTAGCTTGGAGCTCGCGTATCTGCATCAAGCGTGCGCGTTCTCTTCCAATTACTACATGGGTGATACATTTATACTACCACACCAACACAGATGTTCATGAAAGATGGACACTAAAGATTCTATGAAACCATGATAGCGGTGCTAAAAAGATTCTGATATGACGACACTTTTTTTTGTAAATTATATGCTCCCTCTCTCTTCATTTTCCTTTTTAGAGATATGATTCATACAAATAGCCAAGTTTTTTCAAATATTTTTACTAAAATCACACGCTAACAATGTTTACGTTTTAACATACAAATAATTTAACACGACAAGATTCATATTGTAAAGTACTTTCTTATGAAATCAGTTTTCTAGGCTTTAACAATGTAGTATAGAAGATATTCACACACAAAAATGTAATATACTCCCTCTGTCCATTAAAGAGAGTCATTTTTTGTGTATGTGCCACAAATTTGACTCGATTTGTGCAAAATGCGCACAACATCTGTATCTCCAAATAAATTTATTAAAAAACTAGACTAAAAATCTTTTCAATGATACTAAATGATACTAATTATGTACCATAGATATTAATATTTTTTTAATATAAAATTAATCAAAATAATTTATTGAGAAGCGAGAAAGACAATTTTTTAGGAACGGATGGAGTAGAAGATACTCCGACCTCTCTTTTTTTCAATGTGTGCAGCCAAAATTCAAAGATTTCAATCTTTCGCGAATACTTAATCTAAAAATTTGTACATTATACCATTCAAATTAGATATCATTGGATTCTGTGTCTAAAATCACTTTCATATTATGTCAAATTCAGTTGCTATATACATAATCAGAAGTGTGACTTGGAGACTGGACCGAGTAAAAGTAAAACCACGTTATACATTTTAACAAGAAGAAAGACAAAGTAGTGACGAGCAGCCTCTCTAGACTATGGTGGGTCCAGCGGTAAGGCGTGTGATGTGTTCATGGAAGAGCACAAGTGTGCGCTTGAGCATCAGCATCTGTCCAATGTTCCTTTTTTTTTCTTTAAATGTATATTACTTTATTCCTTCCAAACTACAAGTCATCCTAGATTTGTCCTAATCAAAACTTCTCTAGTTTTCATCAATTTTGCATAAGAATGCATAATATCCTAGAGTTGTCCTAGTCAAAACTTCTCTAGTTTTCATAAATTTTGTAGAAAAATGCATAATATCTACAACATCAAACAATTTCCATTATATAAACAATGCAATATGTGTTGGCCGTGTATTTACATTACATTGTAGATGCCAATATATTTTTTCTATAAATTCGATCAGAATAGATAAACCTAACTTAGAACAAAACTAAAACAACTTATAATCCCAGCAGTAAGTAAGGGCATATAATTTAGACTGAGGGGGTAACTATCCAAGTGTAGCCTAGCTTAAATGGTGGCACCCGATAAACAAACTTATCAGGGCATATAGTTTTCACTTCGACTGCTTTTGCTTTGTATGTTCTTTACTTGTTAATGGGATACGATTTTTCCAAAAAAAAAAAAGATACGAGTGCACCAAATCCTTAGTCTAGTCTCAATGTAGTACTCCCCGTCCCGAAAAAAAATTGCAATTGTAGGGTTTGAATTTTGTTTCACAAAACATGCAAGTAAAAACGTAAAAAAAATCGCCAGCGTTCCCTCCGTATGGACCCACTACTTAATTGCAACGGAGTAATAAAATTGGCGAGCGCTCCTCCACCTATACCTGATCATGGGTTGGGTCGTGTCGGGTTCGGGTTGGGTCATGTCGGGTTGACGGGTGAAAATTCTTGACCCGCGTCCGACCCGTGGTATGGTCGGGTCGGATCGGGTTGTGTCGGGTTCGGGTTTCGGGTTTCACGTGTAATTTTTCGGGTCACGTCGGGTTGGGTCGGATTTTTTGTGTGTTTCGGGTTAAAAAATTGGCCTGCGCCCGACCCGTCACGTGCTCGGGTCGGGTCGGGTTTTTTCGGATGGGTCGGGTGGGGTTTATCGGGTCGGGTGGCCCATGATGAGGCATACCTCCACCACACGTTGGCGCAGCAAAACGGGCTGCACCCCTACGCACTGCAAATTTGTTTCCCCTAGTACCTCATCGTACAACTTTTCACTATAAGAGCAAGTATTATAACCGGCGTTTAGCAGGCGAAATCTGATGTAGAGGGAAGAGAAAACTAGAGAAAGAAGAAAACGGGCGAGTAGCTACACGGCAACGAAAAGCGGGCGCAAGCCAGCCAGCGCCGTTCCCTTCGCTCTCCATTGGTTGCTGTCGCTGTCAAACGCTGCCCAAGGAGTAAATGATGCCGCAAGTGGTGAATAAAATAAGTAATAAATAGCTGAGCTGGACCTCCATTCGCCGGCGAGCGAGCGGAACTATAAATCTTGCTCTAAACTTGTTTTCCCAGCAGTAAGTAAGGGCATACATGTCTTTTTACATGCTCATTGGTATGTGTGCTTGAAGCTAGACTTGCATGTTTTATGGGACAGAGGGAGTACTATGTTTTTTTAGATATTTCAGGCACATTAGGCCGTGTTTAGTTCTCGAAATCTTTTCGGGTTTTGATTTTACCGATTTAGGAGTAGTAAATGTAGACGAAAAATGTGAAAAGTTATATGGAAAGGTTGGAAATCTCGAGACGAATGTAACGATGGTAATTAGAGGGTAATTAATCCATAATCAGCGGATGGTTACTGTAGCATTATTGTTGCAAATCATGAATTAAGTAGGCTCATTAGATTGGTCTCGCGATTTACAGCCTAGGAGTATCTATGTAACTTTTTAACTTTTTCGTCTACATTTAGTACTCCATGCATCTAAGATTCTCCTTAGATGTGATGGGTGAAAAGATTTCGTTTTGGAACTAAACAAGGGCTCATGGGCTCATGTTTGCAGCTTTTGATGATGCGGTAAGGAGGTGATGAGATAGATAAGAAGGATTGTCAGATGAAATCATATCTGCACAGTTTTTAACATAGCATGTGTTTTGCATCACTAGATGGAACAACGCACTCTTGGGATTGTTTCATCCATCACTTAAACACTCTATTGCTTAATGGGGCGTCTCTAAAAAAGTAAAACTTAACACTGAAAATAGTTTTAGGGCTCATCACGGACAAGCCATTCAATCATGCATACTGTGAATCCTGACGGGGTAACGTCACGTATACGTGCAAGCAAACATGGCCACGCGGGGCAGGGCCAGGGCGCACGTAGTAGTACGAACGGAAGTGGCCAGGCAATGATAGCGGCACCGGCACACCGCTAGACTGCGCCAGTGTACGTACAGCCGGATTCCCCGGCTGGCGCCGCGAGAAGAAAGAAGATGTTCCGGCCCGCCGCTCCCGCGCCATCCCATTAGCATCACATCACACACTGTGCGCGGTCGACTGGTCGGGGGGGCTCGGCCCTCGTCCATCCGTCGCGTCGCGTCGCGTCCCATTCCCCGGATGGTCCGCCTCCTCGCGCGCGCCGCACCGCACCGCACCGCAGAGCACAGTGTAAAGGCTACGGAAAAGGAAGCGGGCGCGCGCGCTGTGGCGGAGGGGATGGGGGCGGCTACGTGTACGTGACGGTGGCGCGCTGGACGCCTGGACGGGACACGGACGAGCCGGGTGGTGGGGGGGTTGGAGTTTTGCGCGCGCGCGGGCGCGGCCGGCCGTGACCGGGCGGGGGCAGGCGGCAGCGGCAGCGGCAGCGCGGCGGACGGAGGGGACAGGTGAGGGGCGCGGTTTGTCGCGGGTGGCGTACGCAGCGAATCATGTCGTTTGTCTTCTTTTGCTGCTGCCTGCCCCCCCTGGCGGTCGCGCTTTTTCCTTTTGGATTTCCTTTCCCCGGGCAAGCCAAGCCCAAGCCTGGGGCCAGCCCGGCCGGGAGCGGCGGTGTGCCTGGCTCAGGATCCACATCGCGTCCAAGCCGTCTGATCCCCTAGAAAGGGGCAAGCCTTTTGCGCGGGCTTAAGCTTCTTTTAAAGCATCTCTAAACAGTGCTCGCGGCGTGTGTTTCGAGGTAAACTTGACAAGCTAGTTCGAGCTAGCATAGCATGATAATGATCGTATGATCGCGCATGGCAATGATTTAAGTATTCCATGACTGCCTGTTACACTTACACACACTCAATCTGCCATTTCTCGGTACTCGCAGTGGGCATTGTTCGTGTGTATCTTAAACAGGAAGCGTGCAACGTGATCTCCTTTCCCCGCAAGGCTATTTTCTAGGGAGCCCAGTATTTGTTTAGGCAAAAAGGAAAAAACAAAAACCCCATCTCCATGACCACCGTTGTTGTGTTCAGGTTATCTTATGGTTATGGCTCAAGAGAAAATGATTTTTCAAGAAAAGAAAATACAAGAATGAAACTCTCCTAAGTCCTACCCTCAAAACTCAAAAGGGGAAGGACATGGCACCCCGTAAATAGTAGTAGCCGTTGTATAGAAGGCAGCACGTACTCATCAGTGGACAGCATGGGCACTGTTCCTATCTATCAGCTCATGATCTCCATCTGGCGATCTGGCCAGGGGTTTGTATTGCATCGCACGCGCGCCAAAACTACTCCGTACGTATACATGCGCAAAGGCGGGCCTGTACCGGCGCAGCTACCAATGACTCTAGCACAAGTAGTGCCGGCTCAGTGGCTCTGGCCGTGGTCGGCTCTCCTCTCCACCGATCGCCCAGGCGCTGTCGCACTCCGCCTGCGCCAGTGCTGCCGCCGCCTGCCCACCACGCTGCGCCAGCGCCCGTCGACGGATGCATGTGTTCTCGCGCTGCCGCTTGCGGTTTTTCTACAGTCCACTTCCACTCCCACTTCTTATTTTGAAAAAAGGGCAAATTTCTTGTATTCATCGAAAAATGCAACTTATTCTTTATGTGCTATTGAAATCAAACATATCCCTTCAATGCCATTGGATTTAATTTCTCCTCCCTCGTGTGCAATTGTCGTTACATCTCGCTGCCACAGGGGCTGACGGTGTCGTGGGTCCCACGCGTCAGTGGGCGCCCTCTCTTCTTCCCCAGGCGCCCGCTTCCCCAACCATCTTTCCCAGTCGCAACCACCCATGCCTGAGCCCCGTGCCGGCCATCCTCAGTTGCGTCGGTCGTCGCCGTCCCTGCGCCTCTCCACCGGCGCTCTCGCCTCCACGCCGCCCCGCGAGCCCGTGCCTCCCCGTCGGCGTCCTGCTCGGCTAAGTGGAGCTCGACCTCCCTTAGGCCATGGCCATAGCGGCATGCTCCATGGAGGCAGCATCTCGCAGCGCCCGCGTCAGAGCGCGGCCCCGCGGGGGAGACGACCGGCGGCGGCGCACCTGGCCCCCAAGTTCTATGCGACCCCACCTGCCGTCGGTCCCCCGGCAGCCCCCTCCCTCACCGCCCCTCCCGCTCGAGGAAAAGGCGTGCTGGGCCCGCCGCCGCTCCGGTCCGCGGAAGGAGGACCGAGCCGCCGCCGCTCCGGTCCGTGGAAGGAGGACCGGGCCGTCGCCGCCGCCGCCCCCATCTGGCGCAGGGGGACCCCGCCCGCCGCTGCTCCCATGTACCAGATGAGGAGACGCTTCCGCGACCACTTTCGCGCGTGCGGGGCTAAGGCTGTGAAGAGGAGCTCGTCGATGGCCTTGGGGAAGACGGCGCGACCGATGGTGCTGCACGGCTGGGAAGAAGGGGCGCGGGGGGAAGAAGAAAGATTGCCCAGTCACTGACGCGTGGAGCCCACAGCTGCCGTCAGCCCCTTAACAGCCAGAGGTAACGGCAATGGCACACAAGGGAGGAGAAATTAAAACCAATGACATTGAAGGGATATGATAATTTTCAATGGTACATAAGGAATAAGTTACATTTCATAATGGCACACATGGGATTTGTCCAAAAAAAAAGTCCACTCGCCATGGCCATTGCCATCATCCTCGGGGCTTGCTTGCGGCACGCTCGATCCCGTCTGCCATTGCCACCCTGCATGCGCCTGCGCCTGCGTGCTCCACTGCTCCCTGGCCCAGTGCCTGTCAGCCTGTGTGCACTCTACTCCCTCGCTGCTGCCTCTGCTACAATAATGCATGCCTGCCTGGCTGCCTCCTGCTGCATGCTGAAGGCATGCCGCGAGGGTACACCACCAGGCCAACCAGAACCAGGCATTGAGGCAACCACCATCCAACCAACTCGTCTCCATCAGTTCTGCGTGCATGCAATGCATGCGCTTGCCCCCGCTCGAGTGAATGCCCTCCGGCCGGCCGGTGTGCCGGACGCTTGCATTGCATCTTCTGATGGTCGGATGGATGTAACCGCTCACGTACGGCCCCCTCTCTCATCCTGTCTGTCGACAACTCGGTCACTCCGGCCGCCCGGTCTCTCTCGTCTTGACGACTCATGCTCAAGCCTCAAGGTGACCGTTCATGCATGCACTTTTCCGTAGTACTACGACAGAACGAGGACAAGGCTTGGTGAGGAAGCATGCAGCGTCTGTAATTCTGCATTCTGCATGGCGTGGGGTGGCCTCTCTCTTTCGGATGGAAAAGGGAAGGAAACGAACCTTGCTGGATGCCTGTTTCAGGAACTTTTAACGTTCTCTATTTACACTTTGTCACTATCCTAGTAGAAGAGCAAAATGTTGGCGAAAGGAGGTGCATATATCTTTTGCAATTGCAGAACCCGTGAAACACTGTTCGGTACGGTGCAGCGCATGCAGATACCCGATGCAATCTGATTTTGGCTTCTTTGGCCACCCTGGAGTATGTAACTTTGAGCTACCCAAAGTGACCTTTTTGCTACTGTTTCCAGTCAAAAAAGGAGAGCAAGAAAGCACACGGCAAGATCGTGGCCAACAGTTCTGCCCTGCATGCATGCCTGCCGATCGATGGCGGCTTGTGGGGCGTGGCCCCTACTCCATGCGAGTTTTTTCAACACGCTACTGGATTTGAGGACGTGCACGCGTTCAAACAAACTACTTGTAGACGATGTATTCGTAGGATTGTTGGTGCGGTGCAATGGCTACGTGTACCTTCAGAAAATCATTGCACGCCAGCGTATGGAGAGCACGTATAGCGAAACACTCGTAGGGGCACATGTTAATCATTGTGTATCAGGTTCAATCATACCAGCTAGTAGCATCGTAGCATGTACTCGGCCGAGCCACCCGTGTGGGTCCCTGTAAGTCGCTGAAATTGTTGCTGAACGTGTGCAACCTTGTCTGGATTACGTGGGACCAAGATTGATGCGCTATTGCGCTTCAATGATGTGTGCCTCCATAGATTTCAGCTGTGGAGCTGTGTTCAGTTGAGTTGCCTGCTTGCCGGCTGATGACTCATGTTTGAGGCTAATCGGCTCTACTAAAAAATCAGCCCCACCTCATAAAACTTCAATTCACCAGAGTTTGAGCAAGGAAAGAAGGCAGTCAGGTGGAGTTGGGGTGTTTAATTGGATTTTTGGGGGCCTCCTCCCCCCCCCCCCCCCCCCCCCCCCCCCCACCCCCAAAAAAAAAGGAATTTTGGGGTGGAATCGAATTTGATGGGGGATTCATTCAACTCTGATCCTTTTGCGCGTGCATGGCTGTTCGGGTATCAGGATTCAGGAGGCCCTAAAATGTGCTGCTTCTCCGTGGAATGGAGGAATCTGGAATCTCCATTTCCCATTTTCTTTTTTTGAATACTTACATTATTTCCCATTTTCCCTCAAGCGAAAAACACATCAATGTTGCATGAATATATGAATGCACGCTATACTGACCAGTCTTCTACTACTGTGCACGCTCCTCATTGGTCAAAAAGAGCACAGTTGTTGCATGAAGCATGAATATGGATGCAGGCTTTCTTGGTCGAGGATGGAAACATGCATGCATATCGAGTGCATGTGTGCTTAACACAATGATGATGCTGATCATGATGATGATAGCTCTTTGCCTCCACCGCAAGCATGTGTGCTCCCACTACTGTGCGTCGCACACGTGAACAATATCAATTCTCAATACCTGGGCATTGGCCGTACTGATTACTGAAGAGGGCCGGCAAAACATCAGCAAAGGCACCATTGTACGTTGGCATTTCCAAGATACGAAATGAAACAGGCATACATGGTTCACGATTCTTTGAGGTTCTCGTATTTCATTGCCGATGATGGCAGAGAGACTAGGGACTAAAAAGCAGGTGAAATTCATTTACATATTGAGTATAGTATTTGCTACAAACATATATACTGGAAAACATTGTGTAGACTCTGCAATCAGTCGTTGCTGCTAATCTCTGTACTTCACTAGCTAATGAGGTCACGGGTGAACAGGAGTTCCATCCGACGAAAAATCTGGAGCTTGAGTCAAATATATCTAGCTCCAGGAAAAAACGATGAAGGGGAAACATTACAACACAGCACAATTATCAAAAAGGAATTGTGGCTTCTCAAAGATCATAGCATCCGCCTTCTGAAGTTCGCCTATGGGCATGATGTACAGATTGGTCTTGCCTGTACCTTATGGTTGTCAGGTTTTCAGTTGAGCAATCCTCTGAGGCACACCATCAACTGTGTCGTTCGTATACTCAGATATAGATTCCTCCTGCAAAGTACAGGTTTAATACACCATTTATCATGTGAAATTTACCACGACAGTTAAAATATCAACTCATAATGCATATAGGTAATGTAACTTCAATGCTTTCGATTAGTGGTAACAGGATTATATGGAAGAAGCAGACTTCTGAAATCTAGGAGCCGTTAAATCCTTATGGACTGATGGACCTTGTGGTAGTATGTTGCTTTGTCAGAAACAATGTACACAATCTGTTATAGGTATTATACAAGTAGTTATATACTTGTATATTAATGTTGCAGCTAATCAGCAATACCACTAGAGGAGTCAACTATCAACTTTTCCTTAACTGCATATTAATGATGCAGCTCTGATTTTCGCAGTAGGTAGCTGGTTATGCACTTATGCTTAATAATAGGAGTGAAAAAACACACCCAAGTATTTTCATAATACTCCGTCCGTTCCAATTAATTAGGTTCTCAGCTTTGTCTTAAGTCAAACCTGTATAACTTCGACCAAGTTCATAGAAAAAAATACCAACATTCACAACATCAAAATTAGTTACACTAAATCCATCGTGAAATATGTATTGATAATGTATTTATCTGGTATTGTGAAAATTAACATTTTTCTATAAACTTTGGTCAAAGTTAGAGAGGGTTGACTTAGGACAAAGCTAAAGTGACTATACAAAAGTGCAACGGAGGGAGTAAGGTGATTTAGTAAAGTAGAGAGTAGTCCTCTATCTTACAATCAACATTCACTCATTTTAATTTCCCACGTATAGACAGCTTTTAAGTCCTCTTTTATATTGTATTGATTAAAATTACTAACTACCAGGTACCATTAGGGTGATCTTGATAGACTATACATAAATGAATAGGACTTGGTTATTGCACTTACATCTTTGTCTCGCTTTTGCTTGATGACAACACACTGGGAAGCACTGATGCTTTCGCTCTTCAGAAAGTTCCGAGAAGTTGAGAGTGGCTTGCTCAGGCCATCCGTCACTGATGCATATGCAGGTTGCTCACATACGTGCAATCTTATGCAGTAATCTGCACTTGGCTTCTCAAGGCCATCCCCGATGTCATTTACTCTTTCCCTGAGACAAGATGCAAGAACTATTAGTGCAAGAGAAAATAACAGCCAACACTCTTAGCTGGCAATTGGCACCAGTACAGAATGAACATCTTAAAACCTTTGAACTTTTTGATGCACATCCCAACAAGAAAGGAACTACTCTGTCCTAACTACCTCATAGGTAATGCACACTTAACTCACAGTCATACAGAAAACTAAAACCTCAAAATCATCATCTTTCTCTCCAGCAAAATACTAAATATATATACGGCTACTACTTTGCAAATCACAAAGCAAGATGTCCTTTAATATACTGGTAAAAGTATTGCCTTGGTAGGGAAACATGCTGCCGCAGCTGTGGGATAGTCTTCTCATTCTTAGCAGAACTTTCTTCGAGATGACCAAATTGCCTCTTGAAACGATCCACCCCACTGTCAATAGTGTATCCAGTTTATTAGATGAAGTGTTTATAGTGCTTCGTATTAAAATGAGCTTTACAATAGAATACTCTTTATCATGCTTGGCAAGATACAAGTTAGATTTTAAATCAGTCATATTTAACAGAAGAGAAGCTTAGAAAACTAAATATCGTTACCATTGTGAGTTTGAACATATCATTCTCTGATGTAAAAACCTAACAGGATCTCGTGATACAGACATCACGGCACTACTTGTACTGTGCCACTAAAGTTTGCATATTTCATTCTGAAATTATAAGAGAATCATCCTCACTAACCCTCTAATATCCACATAACATGATTAATTTCTCCAATTAGTGCAATTTTATACTACCATTATGACATGTTAAAGTTCAGAGTAGAGATTTTCAAGTAAATCCAACTGGAGAAAACATTTTACCTAAACTATTATCGAAGCAACTTTACCAAGTGAGGGGAAAAAACTTTAGACAGATAGCACACATCGATTCTAGAAAAAAAGAACTCGATTATGTCTTTCCTTGTTGTGAATAATTGGACAATAATTACATACAGTTTTTAAGGATAGTATAATGCATTTTGATAAGATCAATAGAACAATGCACACACACCTTGGATACACAAAGTTTTCCTTATCCCCACCGCAAAGAAACTGCTGCAACATCTGAGGGTGGTACTCCAAAATCTAAATAGATACATCAGAATCAGTAACCATAATTCCATAGTTATCACACTAGAGTTAACCAACAGTACCTCTCTGTAAATTAGTTCCCGAACATCATCTCTGCCCAGCTTCCTTCTTTCAAACTCAAACTCAAGTTTTGAGATGGGTTGTGTTATAGGTTCACGCCCAGAATTTGCTAATCCAGTGAAGTATGGATCTGTCAAAGCCTTGAAATCCACTAATATAATATGAGTGTTGAGAAAAATACTTAATACAACATTTTGAACTATTGCTTCTTAGACTGTGCTACTACCTCTGCAGCAGTTGGTCGATCCTTTGGATCAAAAGCAAGTAGATGCTCAAGCAAATGAAGAGCCATTGGGTCTATACCAGGAAACTTCTGTGTAAAAGGAATTGGATGCTTTTTTCTCATGTTACCTAAGTATCGACGAGCCTTTTCATTTCGAATCTACAGGTGATAAAAAGGGGGGAAATTGCTTAGTCTAGCGAAAAAAAAAAAGTTGCACTATCACTGTTGGATCTAAAGGAAAATATTATATTGCTAACAAACAAAAACACACTATCAAATGAACTGCAATTATATAGACTTGTATTGTGATTCTAAAACTTATATTAACTTTAAACTGAGTCAGGTCCAAGATTTGCACGAGGCAAGCAAAAATGGAAAACAACCATTACAATTAGTAATGCTTAAATATCACTACAAAAACATGTCTGAGAGGATTTTAGCTAAAACTGGAGGAAACTATTCCATATCATATTGTATAGTATTACTTAACATGCATTATGGAAAGTTCATACTAGTAAATCAGATTTGCTTTTCAGGTGAAGATGAATTCTAGCACCACATCATTTTCTACTTCTAGAATGTTAACTTTTTTTTTCCATATGTTCAACATAGAAGGTGCTTGTCTTAAGCTAATCAAGCAATTGTCAAAGCTATGGTAAAAGTCAAATACACTAATTAGTAATAACATTTGGACTTCGCACTGTGAACTACAAATATATCAATGGAACTATTATTGACGCTGCAATTCTAACACTGGATTTTCACAAGACTACTGACTAGTGCAGAAAATTATTGAGAAACCTGGCCATTCACGTTGAATGGGACTTTAGATGGTGGCCTTGCACACTAACTGTCCATGGGAGTGGGAAAAAAACGTCTATGTTCGAACAACTCACATAATATTTGTATTGCTAGTTTAGGCTACTTTATTGCATATTTAGGCTCTAATTTAGGCTACTTTACTATTACATAACAGCTCACATTCTGTAATTAATTAAGAAGCTGATATATTGGAAAAAAGCTTCAGAATTCGTAGCAAATGAAATACAAACTTAGAGCAATTGAACAAACAAATTGTAGTTTCGCAGTGGTACCAAGGGAAATGCTTGTATGCAGCAAGTTATGACCTAAGTAGGCACTTACCTTTACACTTGGCAAAAATAACAAACGGAATGAGGCAGTGGCGGATCTGCCACTAGGGCAGCTAGGGCCACGGCCCTAGGCGTGACCCAAAAAATTTCTTATACCCTCTACATTTTTTCATGGTTCAATAAGCCTTTTCAGTAGACTGATTAAGTATTTCTTTTATCCATTTTATTATTGTACAATTAGACCTTGAATTATTATGTACTCTAGACCATAAATTTTAACACTTACATGTTAGGGTGTGTTTAGTTCCACTAAAAATGTAAAAAGTTTTCACCTAGAGAACCGTGTCACTTAATTTTTCTCTCTGCGCGCTCGATGTATAAACTTTTCACCCTTTTCACCCATCTAAACAACCTCTAATTAAAAGAAAGACACTTATATGGACTATCCTATTGTGGTTATCGCTATGCGGGATAGCCTGAGATATTAGGTAGTTTAAGCGTTTGTAAATGGCCCTAGGCGTTGAAATTTACCAGCTCCGCCACTGGAATGAGGTGCAGATGATTCTATATGTTAGAGTTACACACTGAGTCAATTGAGTCTCTAAATTATCCAGTAGCCCAAAGCCCGAAACACCCTCAGCATTGAACTATAGTTTTGAAGCTACACAGTCTGGAATATAATGCAAAATAAAGGGTGGATCACAAGTTTTGTTAGCTTTAAGATGAATTCAGCTCTTTTTTTTTGTATTATTATGGGAGGAACATTGACCTAAAATATAGGACTCGATGATCAGATTCTGAAATAGAAGATAAAACTCCAACCTGCAACTGATTTTCTTAATTTAGAAGTAACGAAAGTGAACTAACCCTGGAAATTGACTCTTTTGAAGGAGTTCCAAGTAGATCTGTCATGAGATCCAATTGATGCACTACATTCTTGCCAGGAAACAGAGGCTTGCCAGTAAGCATTTCAGCAAATATACATCCTACACTCCAGATATCAATTGCAGGAGTATACTGCAAAAACCAAATGTTAATTTGTAAATTCAGGAATGTCCTTGTGTTGTACTCCCACACGAGACCTTTGATTTATGAACTTGACATTCAGATAAATGTGCTCCTGCCCACATTATCTGTCAATAATGTGGGCTAGCTGAAGTTTTGCCAAGACGAGTATTATCTGACCTTTGAGAAGAAGGAGCCACATAATTCTGGAGCACGGTACCATCTCGTTGCTACATAATCCTGTGATTGAAAGACATAGCAAGAATAGAAATAATTCAAGCTCTGTTTTGCTGCTTGGTGTAATTCACAACATGTGCTTAGCTTTACTAGGATAGGATGATTGGTTACCGTCCAGAATATTGCCGAAGGTGTATCGTTGAAAGACACCCGAGCAAGGCCGAAGTCACAAATCTTGAGCTTGCAGTCGCCGTTGGCGAGAATGTTCTTGGGCTTGAGGTCCCGGTGGAAGACATTGGCGGCGTGCATGTACTTCATGCCACGGAGCAGCTGGTACAGGAATAGCTGGTGGTGCTCGGCTGTGAGGTCGTTGTTGGCCCTGATGACCTGGTGGAGGTCGGACTCCATGAGCTCGAAGACGACGTAGATGTCGCGGAACTCGCGGCGCGATGGCGGGAGCATGATGTGCTTGATCTGGACGATGTCCGGGTGGCGCAGGAGGCGGAGCAGCTTGATCTCGCGGAGGATGCGTGTGGCGTCGGAGATGTGCTCGAAGACGTCGTTGATCTTCTTGATGGCGACGCGCTCGCCCGTGCGGGTGTCGACGGCGGCGGCGACCACGCCGTAGCTCCCCTTGCCGACCACCTCGGTGACCTCGTACCGGCTCGCCTCGCCGTAGTCCGTGAAGAACGGCGCCTCCTCCTCGTCAGACGAGCCCTGGTCATCAGGCCACGACGACGGGGCCAAGCCCATCAAATCCACGCTCCGGAATCACAAGGCCGCGATTAAGGGGGGGTTTCGATTCCGGCCCGCACCTTCTTCGCGTCCATGCCGCCGCGCGCGTCGCGCCCCCCGTCCCGATCCCCGCGTGACGCGGCGTGGCGTGGCGCTACGCCCTCGCCCTCGGGATCCTCTTCGGCGGCGTCGCCCTCGCGCGCGCGGTGAACCGTGCGTGCCGCCGCTGCTACCCCGTTAGTGGCGGTTAGGGGTGCGGTTACGCGACGGCGAGGGAGGAGGAAAGGAGGGAGGCGCCGGGGTAGTCGGGGCGGGCCATTTTACGTGCGGCCGGGGAGAGCAGCGAGGAAGCGCACGAGGGAGCAGAGCAGTGGACGCCCGACCACCGCGGGCGCGCGGGGAGCGGGCAGCGGGGGCGGGGGGAGAGCACCGGGCAGCCGGGCTGGGTGTTCGCTTGGGCGTGGCCGCGTGGGAGCACGGTGCATGAGCAATGGCACGACACGGTAGGGCCAGGGGAAATGTTCGGGTAGGACGTGGAGGCTCGCGGCGGAGATGGTTCCGGTGCCGCCGCCGCCGCCCGTCGGTACGACAGTTCCATAGCTTGGGCCTTTTCGCCATCACGACAAAAACAACTAGTGCACCCAGCGGGCTGCATTCTAGCCCACATCATGAGTTCGCCCAGAAGTAGGCCGGGGCAAGGCCCAGCCACCTATTATTTTGTGCAAGTCTATTTAATATTTTTACATAGATTTTTCAAACATAAACCGGTGTTTTCATCAAAGAATAAAATAATATTTAATTATTAAATCTATAATGGTTTCATTTTTTAGAAATACTTATCTGTGGTGGATTTCAATGATGCAAGCAAGGGTTATATTATTTAGAGTTTGAATAGTCTTCCAGCATCTTACCTTCTAATGTGTGTTCAGAACTATAGGGATATTTGGTTTAAGCAGCCATCTGCTCCTAGATGAGGTGATTTACGAGGAATCCAATCCAGTTTATTTTAGTGAGAGAACTTTTTTATTGTACTAAATATTAGCTTGTGAGCGATAGGTTTTGGTGATGGATCAACCAATTTTATTCCACATTCCCCAAAAATAAAAAAAGTAGAAATGAGAAGATGAAATCAAACACTCATTTAATCAAACACTCTCAAAAGCTGAAAACGCTATGTTTCTTGAACACGATCTTTTATTTGCAGCCCAGCAATTTCAACGAACCTTCGTCCAAGTCATTAACTCATTGCTCTATCCTTAGCGAGCAAATACCTTATAGTGTCTCTTATATGTTTTCTCATTCCGGAACATATATATTTTCTTATTTCGGAACATATATCAATTGAATCAAGTGGCTCCAGGTATAGTTTATTCGCACTTAACAATACGTTTGGCCATTTTATGCCTTTGCACGGACCAAGACTGAACATCACGAAGTCAAAGCTAACCCGCGTCTTGACAGTTGACACCAACAAGCAACAACCCGCATGGCGAGAAGAACAACACAGCCATGACCAACATGGCAAGCTGCGGTAGGTAGGCTGGCTGGTGAGTGGTGGCCAGGATCAAGGAAGATCGTCCTGGGCGCCGGAAACACCGGATTCCAAGGAGCGAGTTCGCCATGAGCAAGCTTGCGCGGTCGGACTCGGAGAAGAGAGCTCCGAGGACCCCGAAGCCGCCGCCCAGGCGATCCAAGTCGACCGGGCCTTCGCCGCCTAGCAGAAGCCCGCTGGCCGGCTTGCCACGGCCGCCTGGTCCACCGCCTCCTGGCGGCCCGCCACGCCCGCCGGTGCTCCTCCGCCGCGCCTGCCGGGCGGCGCTGGCCCGCCGCCGCCGCCGGGTCCAGCCAGCAGCAGGGGCCGTGCGCACTCTGGCGGCAGGATGCGGCGGGCGCCCGAGATCGTGGAGTTCTACCAGGCCCTGATGAGGCGCGGGGAGGCCAGCAAGCAGACGGGCTCGCGTGGTTCCAGGGCGCCGGCCGGCGGGTCGAAGGCTGCTAGGAGCGACCTGATCGGGGAGATCACCAAGAACTCCCCACATCTCGTGGCCGTGAGTTCGTAGACTTGATCGTCCTCTTCCTCCAGTCCAGCGATACCCTGGTGTTTGACGAGGAACATGCCGCAGGTGCAAGCTGATGTCGACACGCAGGGGGACTTTGTCCGGAAATTGGCCGCCGAGGTCCGTGACGCGACGTTCGGCAACGTCGAAGACGTCGTCGCGTTCGTGGCCTGGCTTGACGAAGAGCTCTCCTTCCTGGTGAGTACCAATTCGCGTGTTTGTTACTCTACCGCGGTATGGCATTGTATTGACTTTTGGCTGGAACTACCCATCTTCAGGTCGACGAGCAGGCAGTGCTCAAGCACTTCGACTGGCCGGAGAAACGAGCGGACACGCTACGGGACACGGCGGCCAAGTACCAGGGGCTCCTGCAGCTGGAGAAGCAGATCTCATCTTTCGTCGATGACCGCGCGCTCCACCGTGACATGGCTCTCGGCAAGATGTTCTCCCTCTTTGAAAAGTGCGTGTTCAACTCTACTACCATTCATACTCCGTCGCGACTACTGACGAGCCAGGTGTTTCCTCTGTTTCTCTGCAGAACAGAGAAGAGCGTGTACAGGTTCATGCAAGAACGCGACGCCGCCGATGCCAAGAGCAACCTTGTGTCGCGGTACAAGGAGCAAGACATCCCAGTAGGCTGGATGTCAGACGCCGGTGTGATTGCCAAGGTACGCGTCAGTGCAAACACGCTATCAACATCTGAGACACTCCAATTCTGCATCTCAGTCTCAGTTCTCACACTGCGTGCCTCAATGTAGCAGATCAAGCTGGCATGCGTCAACCTAGCGAAGCAGTATATGATGAGGGTCGTGTCGGAGATTGACGGTTTGTTAGGAGGCAGGAACGACGAGCAGAGGAGGGAAACCGCACTCTTCAAGCGCCTGAAAGAGCAGAACAGGGAGGCCTTGCTCCATCAGGGCGTCAGGTTTGCCTTCCGGGTTCATCAGGTACAGAAAAAACTTGTCCATTCGTTCCTCTTTCTGACAGACAGACAGACAGAGCTAGTTCATGTTCGTGGCGACATGCAGTTAAGCAAGTACTTTCTCTCAATCTTAGTTTGCAGGAGGGTTCACTGCAGAGAGTTTGGATACTTTTGTTGAGCTAAGAAGACGGCACACTAATGGAACAAACTAATATCTGTAACTACTGGAGTTTACCTCTAGTTTAACCTGTAAATTACCAGATTTTGAAAGGAAAACAAACATTATACTTTACAGTTTACACTGCAATGCACGCCCTGGTTTTAACTTTGAACTCCGTGACGCGAGTGCTTTGGACGTGTTGCTGGCCCTCCTTCCGTGGCGAGAACGAAGTCGTCAGCCACAGTTGTACAGCGCCGCTCGGCGCCACACGTCGCCAGGCATGCCACGCAGCACAGAGAGCGCCGCCACACGTCGCTCCGAGCTCTCGCTGTCTCGCTCTTAACCCACTCCATCCATCCCCGCCATCGCCAAAGCGACCAACCAATTTCCCCCTTCCACCCCCTGCTCTCTCGTCGCGCCATGGCAGACCGGCCGCCGCCTGGCCCGCGCGGCGCAGCCTCGCCCCGCCGCGGCCACGCGCCGCCGCCGACGGGCCACTACCAGCAGCACTCGCTCATCGGGCGCGCCGCGCAGGCGTTCCACGCCCACGGCTCCTCCACGCAGCTCCTGGGCTTCCTGGCGCTGGCCGTGACCCTGACGGCGCTCGTGGTCCTGGCGGGCGTCACGCTGGCCGCCGCGGTGGCCGCGCTGGTCCTCCTCAGCCCGCTCGCGCTCCTCACGTTCCCGCTCTGGGCGCCCGTGGCCGTCGTGGCGTTCGTGGCGGCCGCCGCGTCGCTGCTCGCCTGCTGCGCCGGCGTGGCCGCCGCCGCCGCGGGCACGTGGGCGCACCGTTACGTCACGGGGCGGCACCCCGCGGGCGGCGCGCGCCGGGGCCGGGCGGAGCCGACGCCGCCCCGCGTCGGGGGCGCCGTCGCGGAGGTGGCGAGCCACGTGAGGGGTTACTACGACGCCTACGCCCGCGAGCACGGCGGGTACCCGCCGCGGCCACCGCACGCCCGGGTCAAGGACGCCGCGCCCGGAGCGTAGCGTAGTAGGCTGTGCGCGCGCCAGCCGGACGCGGGTCGGAGCCCGGTTTTCTTCGTGTCATAACTTCATGTGTCGTTGTAGCAGTCTTGTCTGTGAATGACGGATTAATTAGACTCATTATGTTCGTGTTGCGATGAACTGACATACTCGGTAATTAGTAATTAGTTTTGTAATTAGTTTATATTTAATACTTCAAATGTGTGTCCGACATACTGTAAATTTTTTCGCGAAAGAATCTAAACGCGGCCTATGTGTGCAAGAGTTTTGGTTTGAGCCAGGTGATTTGGATACGGTGGAAGGGGCTCTTGAAATCTTGACCCTCCTGTAGGCTGTAGCATGGGCCGGTAACAGTTCAGTGCACCGGGCGTCTGGGAATTGCGATGGGAGGGCACTTGAGTTTGTGGTCTTTGAGAGGGCGTCTGAGAATTGCACTGACCAGTTCAGTTCTTTGAACCAGCCGACACCTTTTTAGAAGGAAAACAACATAATGCTACTCAGCGGGACTAGCAACAAAAGCAGAAGTGAGAGGTACCAAGTGTGCATCCGTCCAAAACGTGACAAACAAATAGTTGAACGACTCTCATCTACCAAAAGTCCAAAACCTTTATTTAGAAACGGATTCATCATTCATATCATCTACCAAAATCTTACACGATACAAGAGACTCGACCAAACTCTTAGACTACCAAACCCTCCACAGCTTCACTGAAATACTAGCTAGCTATACCGATGCCCGTTTCTCTGTTCCACAAGATAACGCAGATCGGAATCGGACATGATGATTCGATCACATAGGAATACATACAGGACGAAAAGAATGAAGTCACTAAAAAGAACAACAAACTAACTCTCAACTCTGTCATCCACACATCCTTGTTCATACGTATATACTGTACGACGTGTGCCGACTCGCCCAGATCGCCGTCCTACGCGCGATCCATGTAGCCGACCTCTGAAGGATGGAGATGGGCGGGGCTCATCAGCAGCGGCGAGGAGGACTGCAGCGGCGTGCGTGGCTGCCGCAGCCGCTGCCCCTCGCAGTCGTAGTGTATGGCCTCCTCGAACTCCAGCGGCTGGCACCTACGCCCCAGCAGGATCGTCCGCCGCCACACGCACGCCTCCTCGTCGCCGTCGCTGCCGCCGTCAAGGAGGCGCTCGCTGCCCTTGCCGCCGCGCTTCCGCTCGCCGACCCTGAAGCTTCCGGACTTCGCCGCCTTCCTCAGCGTCCCGCCGCGCTTGTCGACGACCAAGTGTCTGTCGCTGACGTCGCGGCGGCCCGCGCCGCACGGGAAGAAGCGGCGCCGCCTGCTGGCGGCGAAGCCGGAGGACATGATGCTCTTCCGGCGGCGGAGCGTGATGCTCTTCCGCCGGACCAGACGCCGGGGGAGGGAGGAGAGGAGGGCGGACATGGCGCCGAACATGGCGTCAGCCAAGCAGCACCGCCGGTCGATCGGTTGCAGGAGCAAGACTGTCAAGCGCAATGGAGTGATGGCTTCTTTGGAGTGGTGTGCTGTGCTAGACTGCGAGTGTGGTGTGCGACGAGAAATTGGGGAGAAGGCTATTAAAAGGGAGCTGCCGACGCAGTTGGCAGTTGTTTGGTGGACCGTTTGGCACCGGACATGACGAAATTAGGGGGAATCATATTGCAAAAATGGAGAATTAACCAGTCAATTAGTACGCAATAATGTCACGGATTTGAAAGTGCTGGCTACACTTTCGGGAATTGAATAATCTCTGTACCGTTGGACAACTAATTTGCGCTGACGATCACATTTCAAACGAAAATTGAAGCAGAGCAATAAGAAAATACTAGCCGAAAAGATGGGAACAACAATCAAGCCTAAACGGTAATCGTTCGATCACCTGTCGTTTAGCACATTATATGTGTTTAAACGCCGTATACACGCGTTAAACGGTGATTAAACGGACACGGTTAGGCATCGTGTAGCGCTTAAACGCCGTGTACACGGACTAAACGGCCGTGTATGCGAACATAAATTACTATGACGCATATTTTCTTTTGTTAGACAAGATTTTGAATGATAATTACACTATTGATAAATCATTTATGTGGCACAACACCGTAGTAATCTCTTAATATACGAACATAACAAAATCAAACTTTTGAAAATATATATATATATTACTAAAGTAATTTGTCAATGGTTTGTCTTATTGACAATGAAATGTGGCTTGTATTTTCAAATGGAGAAAGAATTGCAGCATGATGATGTCAATGGCATAGGTACTATATTATTTGCACTTTTAAATGGAGATTGATGTTTGAAAATGGTGGTAAAACCTACAAAGATCCAACGTATTTTTTTTAAAGGCCCACAATTCGTGTGAAATTCCTATGCGTGCATGGAAGTTTAATAGCAGACACGTAGAACCATATGATTTAAAATAAGAAAACATTTCGAAAACTATTAGAGCATGCATAAGGATAGTTGAACGCTACATGATTCTTCGATCCCACTTCAGCTGCTGGTCTCTCTACCTCTCCTCCTACTACTACCTACGCTACCTACATTGCTTATCCGGCTTGCCACTTCCGCTCGTTCTTTGCCAAGTTTGTGGACAACGGCATCCTAACCACCTCGTCGGATGACGCAAACCTGTGTCAACCAGCGTTTACAAATAATCTATTTTCCAAGGAAAAAAGGACATCTGAACATTGGAAAAATGAAATTGGGGATGAAACACTACAAGATTTCTGACATTTCACAACAGTTTTCGTACTAGCGTTTTGATTACTAACTACCATGATTGTGGGAATGAGTTTGTTGAGAATTGCCCCCCAAAATAATCATTTTAATTTGTTCTAAGTTAAGCTTTTAGTCACTTTTGAAAATTACAAGGAAAAATTATTGTTCTTATAGTGTTTATAAATTCATCAGGACTTACGGTACAAGTTTATCAGGACCTGCTCCACCAAGTCACATCCACTAGCAATATCCATAAAAAATTATATTGCGATACATTAAATTATATATCGGAAAAACCTTTCTCATGATTAAATATTAAACCTATTTTGTTAACTTTGGAGGATAATGGTATTGGAAATGTCAGACATCCCAATCTGGACTGGGCTCGGCCCGATACGAAATTTACAAGAGGCTTGGCGGGCCAGTTCTTCATGGCCCGAGAGGAGAGAGGCACCTGGGTTTTTTCGCCAGCCTGGCACGGCCAGGGTGCTTGCTGAAATGCTTTTTTTAAAACATTAATTTGCTGAAATGTTGAGGTCATATAATTTCTTGGCCTACCTGAAAACAAAATATACACAACTTAAACCAAATCAAGGAGAGTACAGAAGCACAAATCCATTTTTTAAGAAAGAAGCACAAACTCTCGAAAGGCTTCCCGTGCTCCAACAAGTCCTTGCTTGACATTTGTCCCACTGCTTTTGTCCTCGAGCGGTGGAACTATTCAGAAGGGCCAGGAAAGCGAGGGGAAGCACCTCTCTTCTACGGCACTGCCACCTTCCCCAGTTTTTACGAGCTCTCCCAGAGTCCCATCTAGCATTCTTGCAACGACCATGGCCATGGCGTCTCTGCAAGTGCCCTCAATCCCTCCTCTCCTTCCGGCCAGAAACGGCTGCGCCAGCTCAAGGCCGCGGATGGCCGCCTTGAGCTGCAAATACTTTCAGGTACGGACTCTGCGTGACTGATATTTACTCAAATTTAAGAGCTTTCGGAGTTAGATCTGCTCTGCGCCTAGGGTGGGCTGCTGCGCACGGTAGCGATTCGGAAGCTTCAGCTGAGTTGTTGTGGCGTGATTAATCGAGTCACGGTGGTTTTGGGTGGGCGAGTCGAACTTGTGATGGCGACGGGGCCATTGTCAGCGAGCAAGCACCGGCGGATTTAACTCTCTTCGTGTGTGCTGCTTTACCCATCCACTAACATTCGGTCATATTATCTCCGGCAGTTTTTCACGGGGTAGCTCACGGAAGTGATTTGTATTACAGGGAAGATCGCAAAAATCGGAAACAAGATGGTTAGTATGGACAGACGCAAGGGTTTAGACAGGTTCGGGCCGTCAACTCGACGTAATACCCTACGTCCTGTTTTGGGGTGTTGTATTGCGTGGATTGTGTGTTGAGAGATTTCGTGGTGAGTTGAGTTGTTTTGGAGGGGGTCCCTGCCCGCCTTATATATCGGGGGGCAGGGTTACAAGTCGGTTTGTAGCCGATCCTATCTCTAAGAATCCTTTCCTTCTTTACAATAATTCCTATTCCAACTAGAACTTCTCCTTCCGGATCCTTCCTTCGTGCGCCGACTTGTCCCGCACGTCTTCAGGTCCAGAACGGTGGGCTGGGCCGCCCCCTTTTGGTGGGCTGCCAGGCTTGCTCGTGAGGTACCCGGGTACTATATCCTCCACAGTAGCCCTCCAAGATACTGCGATGCGAAGACCGTGCAAGGCTGCTTCGTACTCGGCTGCATTGTTGGATACTGGGAACATGATTTGAAGGATGTATTTTAATTCCTGTCCACTTGAAGAGATCAGGAGTACGCCTGCGCCGCCTCCTTTGATCTGGAGGGAGCCATCAAAGTACATCTCCCAGTACTCAACTACCTCGTCGTCAGCCGGAGCTTGGTTCTCTGTCCAGTCTGCTACGAAGTCGGCCAAGACCTGAGACTTGATAGCAGTACGTGGAACGAAGGTTATGTGGTGGGCGGCCAATTCTATTGACCACTTGACGATTCGGCCGCTGGCGTCTCGGTTATGGAGAATTTCCCCTAAAGGATTTTCGCTCACAACCGAGATTGGATGGGCCTCAAAGTAGTGTTTCAGCTTTCTTGCTGAGATGAGAACTCCGTAGAGTAACTTCTGCACATGGGGATAGCGTACCTTGGATACGGTCAGGACCTCGCTGACGAAGTAGACTGGTCGCTGAACTCCATATGCGTGTCCTTCTTCAGGACGCTCGACCACTAGTATCGTGCTAACCACTCGGGGAGTAGCAGAGATGTAGAGGTAGAGCTGTTCTCTTGGTTGAGGTGGGACGAGGATGGGCGGACTCTGCAGGTAATATTTGAGTTCCTGGAAAGATTGCTTCGCCTCGTCATCCCACACGAAGTTATCCTGCTTCTTGAGCAGCTTGAAAAACGGTAATCCGCGAACGCCGAGTCGTGATATAAAACGACCGAGCGCTGCCATGCATCCAGTAAGCTTCTGCACATCCTTCTGACAGGTTGGTGGTAGCATCTTGGTGATGGCCGTGATCATTTCGCGATTTGCCTCGATCCCGCGGTTGCTGACCATGAAGCCGAGTAGTTTACCTGAGGGTACTCCGAAGACACACTTTTCCGGGTTGAGCTTCCACCGGAATACACGTAGGCGTTCGAAGACCTTTGTCAGATTCCCTATCATCTCCTCGGGGTTCATGATTTTGACCACGATGTCGTCGATGTAGGCTTCTACTATGTCTGGGATCAATTGATCCAGACATGCTTGAATCGTCCTCTGGTAGGTTGCGCCTGCGTTCTTCAGACCGAAGGCCATTGTGTTGTAACAAAAAGCACCGAACGGCGTGATGAACGCGGTCTTTATCTGATCTTCCAGCTTTAGGCCTATCTGGTGATAGCCTGAGTAGCAATCGAGAAAGCAGAGCAGGGCGGAGCCTGCCGTGGAGTCAACGACTTGATCGATGCGGGGGGGGGGGGGGGGGAACGAAGGGGTCTTTAGGGCAAGCTTTGTTGAGATCTGTATAATCGACGCACATTCTCCAATCATTATTATTCTTTTTTCTTACAAGAACTGGATTAGCTAACCAGTTGGGGTGGAACACCTCCTGAATAAAACCAGCAGCTAGCAGCTTTGTAATCTCTGCCCTAATCGCCTCCTTGTGGTCCTGCGCGAATTGACAAAGCCTCTGCTTGATCGGTTTGGCAGTCGGATTGACCTTCAAGGAGTGCTCGGCAAGTTCCCTTGGGACACCTGGCATATCGGATGGTTTCCACGCGAATATGTCGGCGTTTTCCCTTAGGAATTTGACGAGCACTTTTTCCTATTTGGGGTCTAATTCTGCCCCGATGATGGCCGTCTTCTTTGGGTCATCCAGATCCAGAGAGATCCTCTTCAGCTCCGTCTCCTTGCTTGGCGCGATGGCTTCTCTTGCTGGCATATTGGCGGGGATCTCCAGAGAGTCCTTGTCCACCTCCTGTGATGCAGCCAGTACTTGTTTCATGCGGTTGGACATGTCCAGGGCAGCTGCCGCGTTGAGGGTCTCCTGTTCGCATTGTGTAAGCGACTCAGATGTCCCCCAAGACGGTGATTACACCTTTGGGTCCTGGCATCTTGACCTGCAAGTAAACGTAGTGAGGGATCGCCATGAACTTGGCGAGCGCCGGCCTTCCCGAGGATGGCGTGATATGCAGTCTTAAAGTTTGCCACCGTGAACTGCATATGCTCGGTCCGGTAATTGTTCCGGTCTCCGAAAGTAACGGGCAACGTGATGTGCCCGAGTGGTTCTGCTCCCTCTCCCGGTATCAAACCGTAGAACGCAGATTGGGGTGGACGTAGATCGAGAGTAGTCAGGCCGAGCTCCTTCAATGTGTTAGCAAAGAGGATGTTCAGGCCACTGCCACCGTCGACTAGCACCTTGGTGAGTCAAACGTTGCGAATCGTCGGAGCTACTACCAAGGCGTGGGACCCGGGCTTCGGTATGAAGTTTGGGTGATCCTCCCGGGTGAAGGTGATCGGAACTTCCGACCACTTGAGGTACTCAGGTACCGGTGGCTCCCTCGCGTGCATGACTTGGCGATGAGTGAGCTTCTGCTGGCGCTTCGTCTCGAACTCCGGCCCGCCGTAGATCATGCGGACCACTCGGTCGGCTTCCTGGAAGTCGTCGCCGGGCTCGTCAGTCCGCCTGTCGTCTCGCGGGGAACCATCGTTCCTCTTTCTGTATGGGGGCCTCTGTTGCCCCCGGTGAAGGCTCGCTTGAGCCCGTAGCACTCTCGCGCCGAGTGCTTGTGGTATGGACATTGCTCATACGCCGAGTGCTTGTGCTTGTGGTATGGACATTGCTCATCGAGCATGCGCTGAAAATCTCTGGAGTTACCCGGCCTCTGGACCGGTCCAGGGTGGCGACCATATCTCCCTCGCTCTTCTTCTTGCGAGGGTGATTGTCGCTGCGACGATGGTCGTCGTGTCGGTCTTCGTCTTCGCGGCGGTCGCGCTTGCGGGTCGTCTTGTTCTCTTCTTCCCAGCGACTCCTGAGCTCGCTGAGCTGTTCCTTCTCCGCGATCTCCGCGTCCGCCCACGTGCTAGCGATCCGGAACATGTCATTGACAGTCGCGGGTGGCTTCCGAGTCCACTTGTGAATCAGTCTTCCATCGGAGATGCCGTTCTGGAAGGCTGTCATAACCTCCTGATCCGTCACGTCCGTAATGGAGTTGCGCTTCTCCGAGAACCTGCGCACGAAGTCGTGCAGGGTCTCGTTCTTGCGCTGTCTGATCTGGCCGAGGAGCCGCTTGCTCCCGGGCCTTTCCCAGGTACCAAGATAGTTACCGACAAAGAGTGCGGTAAGCTGATCCCAGTTGTCGATGGCGTCTTGCGGGAGTCCTGCCAGCCAGTTGCGGCAGTCCTTGGTGAGCATGATGGGAAGGTAATTCGCCATCACGTCTTCGTCGCCGCCGGCCGCTTGTACGGCAGTGTAGTAGATCTGAAGCCATTGAGATGGATCAGACTTTCCGTCGTACTTGTCGATATCCGACAGCTTGAAGCCTCTGGGCCATGTCACGCTTCTCAAGCGCTCAGTGAACGACTGGAATCCGCCGATCCGACCTCTAGGGCGGGAACCACTCGGACCCGAGCCGTCTGTTGTTCTTGGGGGAGTGCTCTCCCTCCTGCGATCCCGGTCCCTGGGCGGGGAACGGGTCCTCCGATAGTTCCGAGTCCTGGGTGGAGTTCGGTCCCGTCGGTAGGTTCTGCTGCGCGGTGTAGTTCGCTCCCTTGGCGGGGTCGGTCGCCTGGGTGGTGGAACCGCTCGTCCTCGTGGCGGAGTGCGACCGCCGTCGTTGCCGCGCCTTGGGCTACCGGAGGGGTCAGAGTAGTCTGACTCCGTCGAGTAGCCGCTCCTGTTGGGGTTACGACAGGGGATTTCCATGATCCCGATCGTATTCTTCGCGCCGTCGGATTTCCTCACGATGGCGCTCTTTGGTGCTGTTGCGGATGACGTCCCTCGCGTCTCGATCTCTGTTGATCGTGGTGCGAAGGTCTTCGTCACGATCCGATCCACCGCTGGCCCGGCGTCGAGACGGACCGGGCTCAGAAGCGACCGTGGTTGCTCTGCCCTGCATCTGGTGAACCTGGACGGAGGCGGCCTGCACGAGAGCCCTTACCTTTTCCAGGCCTGGAGTGCTGGGTGGCAGCCGACTGATTTCCTCGTTGATGGTGACGAGGTTCTGGACCGGCGTCTCGTAGACGTCGTATCCGTTGTACTCGAACATGCCGTCGCGCATCAGGTTTCGGGTGCTCCTCCTGTCGTGCCGATCCCGATGACGACGGTGATCTTCGGAGCGTGGTTCCTGGAGTCGAGCGGCGCCAGATCCTGATGCGGTGGCTCCGTGTGGTCGTGCGGCTCTGCGAGTCGCCCGACTGGCGTTGCGTCCTCGACGCTGGTCCCTGGCTTCAGTCGTCTCCTCAGCCGGAGTGACCTCGTCTTCTGACACAGGGTTAGGTGGCGTCGCTGGCGCCACCATGTAGCAATATGACCCAACTCCTTCTTGCGCGAGGTAATCTTCCTCGGACTCGGAGAAGTCGGATGTGGGCGTGTAACGCTCCAAGCTACTCGGAGTTAACTCTCCGAGTGATCCTAGCAGTTCCGGCTCCGTAGAGGCGTCGGACACAGTGTAACCTTTCGGCAGGTCGTCCAGGATTGAGGGTCCCTGTGGGTTTAACTCGTAGGAGTCGCTCCCAGAGAGGGAATCATCCGCCTGGACGATGTCCTTCATCTTCTGCTTCTGAGCAAGCGCGCAAAAGCCAGGGGTCTGGACGGTGATGACCTCAGGGCTCGGGACGCGCGTCGGCTGAGCGTTTACGCTCTGAGATGACTCGGCGACGCGACTCTCAGGAGCCGGATCGGAACCGAGTGATTGTAGATCTGTTCCCGACTGGTTGGGCCTCGCGCTTTGCGATGGACTCAGCGGGGTAGAACCGGCACGATCAGATGCGATCGGACCGGATTGGGCCGTGACGGCCGAAGTCGGCGCCAGAGAGGAAACCTCCGTGGCGATCGTAGCTCCTGCCGCTTGGGTATCCAAGGCGGCGGTGGTGATGTTCCCGAACTGGATCTCGAATCCGTCGACGTCCGGGAGATTGCAGCTGTCCAAGATCTTGACACGATCCATCAAGCTTACCAGATTGATCTCGGCGATATCCCCTACCTGGCGCGCCACTGTCGGTGATATTATCTCCGGCAGTCTTCCACGGGGTAGCCCACGGAAGTGATTTGTATTGCAGGGAAGATCGCAAAGATCGGAAACAAGATGGTTAGTATGGACAGACGCAAGGGTTTAGACAGGTTCGGGCCGTCAACTCGACGTAATAACCTACGTCCTGTTTTGGGGTGTTGTATTGCGTGGATTGTGTGTTGAGAGATTTCGTGGTGAGTTGAGTTGTTTTGGAGGGGGTCCCTGCCCGCCTTATATATCGGGGGGCAGGGTTACAAGTCGGTTTGTAGCCGATCCTATCTCTAAGAATCCTTTCCTTCTTTACAATAATTCCTATTCCAACTAGAACTTCTCCTTCCGGATCCTTCCTTCGTGCGCCGACTTGTCCCGCACGTCTTCAGGTCCAGAACGGTGGGCTGGGCCGCCCCCTTTTGGTGGGCTGCCAGGCTTGCTCGTGAGGTACCCGGGTACTATATCCCCCACACATATCCAAGCAAATGTCGATGAAATGAGTTTCCTCTGTAAGATTACCGAACAAGATGTAGATTCAGAGCCTAATCCTAGAGTACTCAAACTGAATTTTGCTCCGTGAGTACTTAACTCTCTGAAATTGATATCTCAGTATCTTTCTCTGCCGTGATGAATGCAGTCTACCAATGTCCAAGAAGGAACAAGGTTCAGAAACCACATAACACGCAGAGACACTCTGTCATTCATGTCATCTGCCATGTTGGCTGCATTCCTGGTGGCCAGTCCAGCAGAAGCTAGAACTTCCAGGCTGGAGAACAAGAAGAAAGCCATGGAGAATCTGGAGAAGCTCCGGGAGAAGGCGTTGGGCCCAAAGGGGAAGAATGGATCCTCCGGTAAGGAGATGCCACCTCCGGCAAACTTGCTGATCCCTCCAGCGGCGGTCGAAGCTTCCTTGTGAAAGGCCCTCGGTCCTTTAGACCTTCATGTTGATGGCACTGCTAACCTGAATTTCTGTGGTGTTGGAACATTTTTGTAACTCATGTATCATGGTGCCTGGTGGTTCCATGGTTAGTAGTAGTATTTTTCTCTTAATCACGAGTCATATCGTGTGTCCACTATATCAACGTACTATGCAATCGAACACGGAACACCTATGTGATGTGCTGCATACAAATGACAAATCCAATTGCCACATGAATGCATTGCTTAATATATAATGTTAAAATAATAAATTATAGAAATTGGATACAAGGTAAAAATGGGCATGTTTTGCTTATCTGTTTTCTGGCTTATTCTATCATTTTTCCCTCACAGAATTCAGCCACCTTTTCCACCCGTAGATAGACTCGCTTAGAACAAAACTGAAATGAAACGAATGAAGTAATTGTAGGTAAAATTCAAGGGTCATTTGTATCTTACCCCCATTTTAAAGTGTAATTGTGATAAGGCTGTGTTTAGATGTAGGAAAAGGGATGGAAAGTACGAAAGAATACTGTTTCTATGGAAGCGTGTATAGAGATATAAATGAACTGACACGGTTCTCGAGTTGAATAACTTTTCATAAAAATGGAACGCTTTTGCCCAAACTAAACACGGCATTTGCCCTTTACTATTCAGTGTCGTCTAGTCAATGGTCAAAATAAGGTCAAATTCGTAAAAACTAAAGGCAAAATCACAAAGACCTGTGAATATCCAAAGGCAAAATCACAGAATTAAAAACGAAGACAAAATCGAATTACTGTAATTTAAACCCACCCAACCATTCAACGCGCCTCTAGTGATAATCGGATGTCTATACAGTATACTTGACTGACTCGATGTCTCCATGTAAATGATTTTGATATACTGGGCCCACTTGAACACATCATCCCAATTATATAAGAATTAATCATGTAATTAACTGCCTGCATACATACATGCCCTCTAGCCATGGAAGAGCTTTTGGTGCGTGCGGGTTCCTCTGTGACGCAAGATGTTGTCATCAGTGGCAAGTAGCTATTGTGGTCATCAATTGCCGGGAAATCTAATCTACTCCCTCCATCTCTGAAAACATGCAATTTTAGCATTCAAATTTTGTCTAAAAACATGCAACTATAGAGGTATACAAGCTAGTGTGGGACCCATTGCACAGTCAAACAAGTACACGTGGAACGAGTAAAAAATGGTCAGCACGTCTCTCCGCCACACGTTTGGACACGTCCTCACCGAGGCCCACTGCACCGCACAGAATTAAAAAAAAGTAGGAGCAGCACTTCTCCGCCACACGTTTGGACAGATATTTAACTAGCCACTAGTCTCTGTTGGGCTCAGCAGGGTATAAACGTCTTTTTACATGCTCATTGATCTTCGTGCGTAATGCTAGACTTGCAAGCTTTCGGGGACAGAGGGATATTCCCTCCGGTTTAGTATTAGAAGTAGTTTTGGACAATGTTTGAGTCAAACATTGAGAATATAAATCATGAATAACATTTAAGTCGTTGAGTTTGAAAATGTGAAAATCATATAAATAGATTGGTCTTGAAAATTACTTTCATAAAAATATACATATATAACTTTTCAACAAATATTTTTATAGAAAAGAGAAGTCAAAGTTTTGCTTTGGTGACCGTGTCGCTGTCCTAAACGACTTCTAATACTGAACCGGAGGGAGTACTATCTTTATATTACGTCGCGTAGTTCGTCGAAAAAAAAAATTGTTCGTCGAAAAAAATATTAGTACATCACGTATATAGACTGAGATCAGACAGCGGCCTGTCGTTTAGCACAAAGGTATCTGATGAGATATACAAAGAGATCCTGTTCAAACTAGCATGTGATCATTGGTGCGCCGAATCATATGAGTACAAACTCCGACTCCGAATCCATTGGGTCTGTTTACAGATGTTTCGCGAAATTTTTTTCGAGTATGTCGTTCACACATTTGAAGTATTAAATGTAGACTAATTACAAAACTAATTACAGATTCTGTCAGTAAATCGCAAGACGAACCTAATGAGTCTAATTAATCCATCATTAGCACATGTTTACTGTAGCAATTTATTGTCTAATCACGAACTAACTAGGCTCATTAGATTCGTCTCGCGAAGTACACTCCATCCATATAATGGGTTATTTTTTTCGATTACATTTAATATGCCATACATGTGAGGGAACATACTCGAAAAAAATTTCGCGAAAAACCTCTAAACACGAGCGAGTTGTGTCATCTGACTGCCTGATTGATTGCCCCGCCCAGAGATGACATCTGACAAGCTGGTCGAATCACCTATCGCACATACGTACCCTACGCTAGCAAACCTATAGGTGCTCTGCGTTAAAAAAAATCGTTACACTAATTGAAGTGATTTATGTTAATGACAGAACTAGCTTAGGTATGGATTAGGGTGGTTGGGGCGTATCTAAGGATCTATATTCTAGAATAAACTTGACATTCTTTCACTGGTTGATGACGTTCCTGCCGAGAGTGAAACACACATGTTGTGATTTTGTTATTAGTGCATATGCAATCATACGGGCGAGTTCAAACATGTTTGAACTTGTCAATTTTGCGGAATCCGTGATGTTCGATGGGGAGCCAAAAAATTGATTTCGTTTTTTTTTTTGAACGAATTACACTATCCTTATTTGTGTTTTAAAGGTTAGATGGATAAAATACTACGTGTACCTTATTTCAAACTGGAGAGCTCTCCCAAGCAAAAATAACCGCCAAACCACTAAGCCATGAGCCTATTGTTGGATACCAATTTTTATCATTTTTATTAACTATTCTAAATATTTAAAATATCCAAATTTAAACAAATATTCCACTGAAAAAGCATCCGAAATGATGATGTATTGTTGATGGAGAACGGAAAGAATAAAAAACAAAATTAAAAACCCTTAGTGTGTATATATGCATATGAGTATGGTCTAATACGCTTCTGGTCTTCGATCCGATCCCGTCAAAAAGAATAAGCTACAAGTGTCATTATGGGATTAGAACATGCATGCATGGCATAGAACAGATGCCATGTTACTCGAAAAGATTTGGGATTAGATTGGCCAGCTACAAGATGCTTGTGCAGCGTGGTGTGTAGACGTAAAATTGTAGAAATAAGCCTGATGGATATAAGAATACAGCCGTCCAGATAAAACATGAAGCACACTAAGCGGTAGATACGACGACTCTAGGCGCAGCACATGCATCCAGTTGCCTGGTGGACGGAGAAATGCTTCTAGTAGCTGCCTCTTTGGCTCTTTGCTACTATTGATTGATGAATGGTGTCATGGTGTAACGGACTCTCGTATGATAGATGTGTCTGTGTCATATTGCCATGCATATAATGTCTAGAACATGTTTGCTATAGTACAAAAGAAAGCAATGTCTGTAAACTGCTTTCTTCTTAATGAAATACGTGCTAAGACACGGTCGCGAAAAAAAAAACGTTTTCCTTGACCAAACAAAAAGGAAAACATGAGCAGTAGATTTAAAAAAAAGCATGGTGACATGTGCACTTAATTAATTATGACCTGTATACTGCTAGCGTACGTTATATATATATGTATCTGAAACAAAGCAAAGCTACCGCTACGAATTAACTTGGAGCAGCTCCTTTCTCAACACTAAGTGGCTAACTCAGTCGTCGCCAAGATGTACCCTCACACTTTGAGATGAATAAGGTGAACTGGAATACTTCGAACTATAGTTTTTAGTTTAAACAGATATACATATAGTTGATCTTAAATGTTGTAAAGCGACCATTCTTCACGTACCTGATCTAATCTGATTTGCCATATTGTTTCCATTTTATTCATTGTGTATTTTGTGTTGATGGAGTTCAATCAAGGAATGCTAATATAGGGGAAATATCGTTCGCAAGAAAAAAAAAATGAATCGCCGCTCAGATTTTCTCAACTAATTAAGTTACATGTTGTTTAGCCTAAAAACCAGTCTCTTTGTTTCGTTGTATACGGCGCATGGGATCAGGAAAATTCTTTATGCCAGACTCTTAGTTACGTTGGCCATGTTTAGTTCCCACCTAAAATATTTTCATCCATCACATCAAAGGAGAATCTTTGATGCATGAAGTATTAAATGTAAACGAAAAAGGTAAAAAGTTATATGGATAGACTGTAAATCGCGAGACGAATCTAATGAGTCTACTTAATCCATGATTTGCAACAGTAGTGCTACAGTAATCATCCGCTAATTATGGATTAATTACCCTCTAATTACCATCGTTAGATTCGCTTCGAGGTTTCCAACCTATCCATATAACTTTCCACCTTTTCCGTATACATTTACTACTTCTAAATTGATAAAATAAAAACCCGAAATCTTTTCACGAAATGTTTTCGCGAACTAAACACGGGCGTTGCATTGTTACCAAAGTTGACCGGAGACTTGTAATTGAGTACGAGAGTCTCATGGGGATGAAATTTCTCTCGTCTCGTGAAACTCCAATCTCTTCTTATAATGACCATAGAAGTGCACATTAACCATCTGTTCGCTGAAAATTTACTGTTAAAAAATTAGCTAATTAAGGTTTGTCCTGAGTGAAATATGAAGTACGTACTTGTTATTCATCTTTTGTTGTATGCTACGTAACTTGCTAATCATGCACATAAGTTAAGTAATTATTACTACGTATTAGTAAAGAATTATGAATTTGTCTCTCAGGGATCAAGCCGACCCATCTTAAATTTGCTACCCAGTTTTTGCATGGGGCAAGGTGCCGCCGCTCCCGATGGAGCTCTCGATCCGGTGCCGCCGGCTACGAATCGTTGCGGTGGCGGCTGCCGCCGCTTACACTGCACGGGACTTGTTCAACCCCGTGCGTCCGGCTCCGGCGACATCTCGCCGTGGCGTCGCCCCCACAGCGTCCTCCGCAGCGCCGATGACCTCGAGCTCGAGGAGCTCTGGCAGCACGCCTCCGCCTCCGCCGTCGCCGGAAGCCATACCATCCAGGAGAGCGTGCAGCTCCTGCAGCTGGTCACCGATTTCCAGACCCACGGCCACACGATGGCCAAGCTCGACCCGCTCGGCCTCGACCTCCCCGACGACCTCGACCTCGACCTCGACCTCTACCGCTTCACCGATGCCGACCTCGGCAGGAAATTCTTCCTCGGCTTCTCCACGACGACGCCCGGCTTCCTCTCCGACGACGACGCCCCGGTCGTGACCCTCCGCGAGATCCTCCGCAAGCTCCGGCAGGTCTACTGCTCCAAGCGCGAGTGGCTCAGGGACAGGATCGAGACCGGCACCGGCAACGGCAACAATCCCAACGAAAGGAGCCGCCGTCTTGTGACGCTCAAGAGCCTCGCCCGGGCCACGCTGTTCGAGAACTTCCTCGCCACGAGACTGCCGGGATCCAAGCGCTACGGCATCGACGGCGGCGAGGCGCTGGTTCCCGGCGTGGAGGCGCTGCTCGACAGGGCGGCCGAGCTCGGCGTCGAGAGCGTCGTCATGGGGACGTCGCACAGGGGTCGCTTCAACCTCATGGCCAATGTCCTAGGCCGGCCCGTGTCGCAGATAATCAGCGAGCTCACCGTCGGGCCGAGGCCTGCGGCCCAAGGTGCTGACGACGGTGACACTGAAACCGGCCCAATCTTCACCGGCTCCGGCGAACTCTACTTGCAGCAGGGCGTCTCCTGCGACCGGGCTACGCCTTACGGCAAGAGTAGTGTCCATGTGTCCTTGGTCGCACACCCCTGCCATCTCGAGGCCGTGGACCCCGTCGTCATGGGCAAGACGCGGGCGAAGCAGTTCTACTCCGGCGATGTCGGCGGGGCGAAGACGATGAGCGTCCTCGTCCACGGGGACGGCGCGTTCACCGGCCAGGCTACGCCTTACGGCAAGAGTATTAAAGTAATCAGTTGAAAAAGATTAGTATAGAGATAAAATGTTGTTTGACGAATAAGCTAGGTTATTATATCAACACAAGAAACTGCATCATAGCAAGACATAAACTGCAAGCTAGCTGCTACTCATAAACTTAGCACGCAGGTTTGCTCCAGCAGGATTAGTACATTAGAAGCTCCTGGTGGAGCAGGACATGCTGCGCAAGGAGGAGATGTTGTGTCGCAAGGAGCTTTACAAGAAGTTTTACAGGCTGCTGCATGGGCAGAACAAGATACTGCAAAAGATGGGCTTAAATTATGCGGCACCAAGCGAGGATACATCCCCTGTTGTGTTCGAGACTACACCAGCCCTGGTAAGAAAGGCACAGATGGTGGGAGTAAAGCTTGCTTGCATCGTGTTGGCAGAACTGCTACTGCTATTGCCGTTCCTTTATTCGGCATGGACAATGCAGTGTCTTCAAGCAACGCCGGCATGTTAGCTTTGAAGATCAACGTCCTGCAACAGCAGGCACTGTGTCCGCAGCGGATGTGGTGCTGAGGGAAAGAGGTGATGCATTCATCCAAGGCGATGGCGATCCCCCCTAACCATGTGTGCGACTCTATACAGGTCATGTAATGATGAGATAGTTATTGCTCATCCTTCCAAGGCATCTGGTGGCAGCAAGTAGCACATATGCAAGTCTACCGTTGGCCTATGCGAGCTGAGAGCCTGGGTTTAAATGCACAATTTGGAGTCCATCTGTGCGGGAGCTATGAGAGTGGATGTGAGCTGTGCTGAATGTGCATGAACATGACATCCGGTTTATGGTGCTTCCATGGGAGCCAGGAGGGGATAAAGATTATTGCTAGATGCAGATCATGGTAACCAACTATATATGAGATTAGCTCTTGCCTACCATACTCGTGCTTGCAAGATTTCGGACGGCATCTACATCATCCCTATCTCTTCGAGATTTAGGATGAAGTCCCTCTACAGTACACAATGAAAGGATGTCACAACAACTCGATAACCTTCCTAATTTATTTTTAATCGTAATAAATGAGAAGTAAAGCTGATATGTAAAAGGCTTGTTTTAGAGTCTTTTTAGATTGTGTTTGGCACTGCATGTGCATGTCAAGTCAGTCTGCAGCTAGAGGACGAGCTACTCGAAAGGAGGGGTGAAGTGTTATGGGTGGACCCTTTAGGCCAGAATATAAACTTTTGGAGAATTGCTGGAATGTGACAACTCAAGACCTTCATCTTCAGGGAATAACATAGCTCATGGAGATAGGAAATCTAACCTTGGGATTGAACTTCATGCATCCCACTTCACCGTAGCAGACATTACTCTTTCTGTTACCCGCTATCTGCCATTGCACAACTGTGCTCATCCCCCGAACCTTTTTGTGGACAATTAGAGTGTCTCCCCATCCCCCGCTTGCAAGCAAATGGCCATTCCTGAAGTTTAAGACTTCCGTTAGATGTTTAATAATATCAATGTAAATCTACAATTTGAATAGGGAATGAGCGACTAACTTAGATGCCGCCATTGATACAATGCCTGATCTTCTTCTTCTGTTGCGCTTTCCTTTCAACTCTCTATGCTCATCTGTGCTTTCAAAGTGAAGTTTCAAAAAACTTTCTTCATTCTGGTTGAAATGGAAGAATTTCCAGAGCCCTTCTCTGAAAATCAGTAGTTAGTCAAATACTCATGTATTGACTTAGCCATCGTTCCAATTTGTAACTAAACTGGAATACTTACTGAACTCCAATAAGCCCATCATAGTCCCTGCTGAATGCCAATGCATGCAGCCCACGTCCAGATTGACTGCAAAAAAATTAAAAAATATATATTAGCGCTAGTGAACCTAGAACAAATTCATGCTTTTTTCGTATTTATGTACTTACAAGGACTGTAGAATCACCCAGTCTTCTTCACCACCACTCTCCATTGGTTTACCCCAAACCTAATGGGCAGAAAATGTTACGGCTTTACTTTACGGTCAAAAAAATCGTTGTCTTCACAATGAAAATAATTGTTTTGCTTACCAAAATGGTATCTGCCTTTGGAGCACATGCGAAAAAATAATCTTCTGTAGGATGTGCTTGTAACGCAATTTCTGTGTCCGACGGAAAACCATTGCACTTTACCATAGTGATTACTTGAGAGTTAAATCCTTCCGCAAATCGGAATATATAGATTTTTTATGATGGTTGCGTAGCGACAATCAAAGTACTACGTGAAACCCATGTCAATGATGGTATGCTTTGACCTCGAGCAAACTGAACAGTAATAACATTATCAAAAAACATGCAAATGGGGGCAAGGAGCCTTACACCAAAACAATTTGGACAGAATTTATTACCTTGAATACTCTGCTACCATCAAAATCCATATGATTAGATCCATACAGCAATATTGCAAGTTGCGCACGCTTATCATCAACAGGATCTGCTGCACTTGCAAGAGCAATTCCATTCCTATTCCAGTGCAGACTTCTTCCTTTTCCAGATGGCCTGTACTTTATCACCTACATTAGATAAAAGTAAACTTACACACACAAACTATGGTACTTCTTTATCAGTGTGTGTGAGGGGGTGGGTTGGGGGTGGGGTGAGGGGAATTCGAACCACTGTTGTCCACTTCTTAGTATGTCTGGGGTAATAGTACACATGCGTGCCAAAGCTGGACACACATGCGAGCATTGCAATCGCATCTTTTCCTTTGCACTTCACCGGCGCCGGGTTCCAATCGATGTCGTATATGACAGGTGCCGGCCCATCCTCTTTTCCCACTGCAATTCTGTGAACCAATGATATTTCCATTCTGCACAAAAGTAGAACATATTAAGTCAATAACGAATAACAAAGTTGCATAAGCAACAAGTAGATTTTTCATACAAAAAATGGTTTATGCATGGTACGTAGATTACTCATGACATGACAAACAGATAGATACATTTCAATCAATTTTCCAACAGCCACTCTACAAAATGGAGGCTTCAGACTGAACGTGATACCTCACAGAAGCACACACACAGCCAAAATAGTTGACTGAAGTTACAGGTCAGGGGAAAAAAAGTAATTTTGTTATGTACAATTCTTCTTGGATTTGGATATGGCCTTTCACTGCATGTTCTTGATCCTGTGATAACACCTAACAAGTCTTGTTTAGAAAAGAAAAAAAAAACAGCAGAGAACTAAGTAGTCTGTATTTTCATTCTTTTTATGTTGCAAGGGGCTGAGGGAGGGAGGGAGATGATAAACGAGGTGAGGCAGCAGCACAGTTATTATTTAGCATACCAACAAAATATCAATGCCGCAGGAACTATAAAAACTGTAATTGATATGAATAAGCAAGAAACAAGCATTCCAAACCCAACAACCAAGAGTTGCGATATTATGTCTCAAAGCCCTGCCTTTGCTTCTCTAAAGTCTCAATGGCCAGTCATCATCATCATCATATAAAGAAAACAAAGAACCACCCTAGGCAGTTGCTAGTTTCGAATTCCAATACAATTAGAGAGACACGTAACTAGCAAGAGGTAAACCATCATCCCATATTAAATTAGAGAGAATTCCTTATTTGACACCAGAAGATACACCAATGCCTTATTTGACACTCGAAATTTCAATGTTCTTTATTTGACACCGAGTTCAACTTTTGGTTCCCTATGCGACGCTACCGTGAGATTCAGGGGTTAACACCGTTAAGTTTGACAGGAAAAGACCAAAATACCCCTCTATGTATTGACATGAGATTTTATTTCCCTCAACGTTGCATTTTATACACAGTTAAGACATGTTTATGATTAAAAAAATGACATCCGTTGTACAATCAACATCGACAAGTTTATGATTCAAAAAAAATATTGACAGGTTAATGATGATTCAAAGAAACAATGGCGGGCGGCAGGCAACGACACACTGCTGCGAGAGTGCGGCCCTGCTGTTGTGCAATTGTGCAGTGCCGTTGTGGTTCTGCCTGGCTGCTAGGACATGCTAGCTCAGATCCTCTAATATATATACTAGTATTTAGTAAGAACGAATTTCTCCATATTTATGATCATCGAGGGCTGAGGAGTTTATATATGCACTTGTATTTGTAAAAAAACTCACCGTGATGCACCCACCATCGTTAATCGTGAAAAGGAAACGAATGACAAAGTAAGCAAAAACAAAGCAGCCCCATGATCAAACATTCTCATGATAGTGCCAAGGGTAAAATTGACTTTTTAAGTGTCAGTTAACACCGTGAGCAAACATAGTAGACGGAAGTGTCAAATAAAGCATAAAAGTTATACCCGGTGTCATATAAGGAATGAAAATTTTCCCAGTGTCATAGAGGGAATTAAGCTATTTTCTAGTGTCAAATAAGGAATTCTCTCGTTAAATTAACTAGCAGCAGCACTAAATAAAATATCAAAAAGTCGCATCCTGGTATTAACAAGTAGGCGCCAGAAAAACTGAATACAACAGCGAGATGGCAAAAATTGATGAATAAAACTCTAGGGTTTGTGGTAAAAAGTAGGGACCAAATAATGTTAATCCAATAGCCAGATGGCAAAAAATTGGAGAACAAAAGTACAAAATCCTAGGGTTTGCGGTCAACAAGTAGTGACTAGATAATCGCCAGTGCTTTGCGTGTCGGCGGTGTGTTACCAGCAAAGCTCGAGGGATGCGGGTTGGGGGAGTACCTCGTCGGGCGGCGCACCGGCGAGGCCTGGGTCGGGCGGCGCACCGGCGAGGCCTGGGTTTGGAGGCGCGCCGGCACCGGAGTGGCCTGAAGACGGCGACGAGGCTTGGGTTGGGATGAGGCCCTCGACTCGGGAGCCGCGGGTCGTGCTCCTATCTTTACACTCGAGTTGGAAGCTCGCCAAGCTTCACGATTTAGGGTACCTGGTTAGGCGAGAACATCTCCACCCCCTCGCATGCTCTCGTACATCCACTTCCAAAATACATCAAAATGTGCATGAAAAAATCAACCAAAAATATGTATGGGCACATGTTATAAAGATGAATGCTCATAAAAAAATTGGAATGAAAAAATTTATGCAAGGAGAAACAAAAAAGAGAAAACTAGCATGTTTATTGGGTCGGTGTACTATCTACATAGATCCATAACCCACTCCTATTCACATGTTGATTTGTCTTTTTTGTTTCTCTTTGCACAAAACTTTTTTCATCTCCAAAATTTGCATGAGCATGCATCTTTACATCATATAACCATTTATATTTTTGTTTGATTTTCTCATCCACAATTTGATTGTTTTTTTTATAAGTGGGCGTATAGGAGCATGTGAGGAGGTAAGAGCACAGGAGATGTTTTCTGAGAGCTGATTTTGCTTCTCAAAAAGCCAAAGCCAACCAAAGAGCTACCAACTAGTAGCCGCTTCTTTCTCTATACAAAATTCACAGCTTACGCGCAGCTTACAAATCACAACAACTTTTTTTCATAGCTCACGGCTCACAACAACTTTTTTCATAGCTCACGGCTCACAACAACTTTTTTCATAACCACATTCCAACCAAATGGATCTTAGGCCCCCTTTGGTTTGTCCTCCCCCGTCTCAAAATAAATGTCATTCTCATTTATTGAGGAGTCAAACACTTTTAATTTTGACCAAATATATATAAAAAGGCATTAATATTTATATTGCATAATTATTATCATTAGATAGATCGTTGAATCTATCTTTATAGTAAACTTTTTTGGAGACACAAATGTTGATAATAATTTTTATAAATCTAGTCAAACTTAGTAAAATTTGACCGACACGAATACCATAGTGACACTTATTTTGGGAGGGAGAGAGTAGAGCTCATGAAGCTACTTTAGCAATGGCTTACCATGAAGCCCTACCGGTGAATCTAAAAACAGTTTCCGTTGAAAAGTTCAGAGAAGTTGCCCTCATTTTTTCACTACGTATACGAAGCTAAAAAATGGCTTATTCTGGCTTCTCCTTTAATAGACAATTGACATCATCGATGCATTCTAATAAAGTTAAGAAAAGTCAGCCATGCTAAACAAGCCGTACATTCCTTTCAAAAAAAAAACTTCACAATTTACACAAAAGGTTAATATTTTCTAAAAATTATACCAACCTAACAATAATAGATTTAATATGTTTTCTGGGCAGTTTCAACATATCAAAAGAATAAATTCAACATTTTTCGTAGAAAAGATAAACGTTTTGAGCACATTAGTTTTTGGATTTTTTTTTCTTCCAGCAGCAACGAGGCTACGTTTTCGCTGGACGAAACTAATCGTACCAATCTCAAACATTAGGACGTCCACATAACAAATCGAGCATGGTTTCTCCAAACTGCAAGCCGTACCGCATGTTTGCTACTAGTATGTGGCAGCAAGCAAAATGAGTAGTTTAAATTTTATACCAAATTCAATTCTTACTCTTTTGATTGTATACATGGCCAACATTTCCTAAATGAGTAGTAGAAATCTTTTTTCCGATGTTTTTTTGGTGGACCTGTGTACTGCCGCAAGGGAAGAGGGAGAGAAAAATATTTAGGCCACTGGTTAGATGGCCCCACTTGCAGGATGATTGAATGGTGAAATTGAATTTGCTGCAGCATGTCTTCATCGAAAATCTAAAATTCCCCTATAATAAGCACATAGAGAAAAGAGAGAAAAGCCAATACGTTGAGCTGCCTTATACGGTACCATGATATCGAATTTGGTAGTAGGATTTGTCTCTGAAGTAAAATTTGATTAGCAGAAACGCACCATGCTGTTAGTACTAGAGAGAATTACTTTTAAACTACACGACTAAATCGTAAAATCTTAGTGTTCCACTTAAAAATAACGTCAAATCCGTTGGTCCATCCTTTTTTTTCCTTCTATTCCATTGCTAGTGCACCATCCTGCATCTGCAATGAAAAGAATGAATCAATTAGACAAGTGACACAATAAGAACTCAATGAATGTTTTTGGTTCTTACATGCCAGATCAAGAACATAGTGCCAAATATGACATCATTTGTATACAAATACAAGATAACGATAACAAAAACATCTTATACCATTTAAAAGAACTGCATCTATCACCACGAAGAAAAAACCTATTACTTATTCAGCCTGATCCTCATTTAAAAGGCGTACAAACAATAAACCATATATTTTTTTTCAAGGGGTGGCATTAGCTAATCCTGATGCTGAATTTCAGAATTAGAATGATTAATTCCAAAACAGTATTTGTATGCAGCCAAAAGAATTCAACATCTGCAAGATTCTGATCAGCCTTTCCACTAACCTTGGAAGGAAAGTAAGACTCAAGTAGTATCCTGATCATAGCATCCAAGGTTCTTGCCCGGATCAAGCGGACCTCCTCAAGCACATGAGGATCAGACAGGTTGAAGGTGATAAGCTTGTTCTCTCTCTTAATCCAATCAGACATCCTTCGGGCCTCCTTTGCCATACCCTTGAATCAAAGCCATTCATCACTTTGCAGTCAGTGCCAATGATTTGGTAGTTTACAGAAGAAATGGATGCATACTCATTTTAAAATTCAGCGCATTTTAGCAGGAGGTAGGATGCAGGCAAGCACGTACCACCATTGCAGCCGCCGAAGCAATAGATTGGTCTCCTTTGATGTTCACAAGGCTCAGGGCGCACATGCGGATCATACTGCTCTGCTCAATGATGTCATTAGTAGGCTCAGCACCATGCTTCAGCAGCTCGCACGTTAGATCAGCCTCCTCGATGATACACTTGAAACCAAAGTTTTGCATTAGTCAAAACACCCAGAATCAAACGAAATACTCTAAATGCTGCCCAAAGAACTACTGCTGCTCTAATAAAGGTGTGCTGAGTTCGGTAGAACCAGTCCAAGATATCCATGAGGTCGACAAGTGAAATAATAAACATGCAAGACCATCATGAGTCAGATTAAAATAGCAACATGCTCACAGTTCAAACCTTCAAGGGTATTAAAAGCAGCAGATCAAGAACACCGGTTAAATAGCGTATTGCTAGATATGTTGCTTGTCAACTTGCATAAAAATCAGCTTTGATTGGCCATCGGATGCGTGGGATAGGCAACAATTTCAACTATGATAAAACAAAAGTGTGGAGCAAGAATGGGAACCAACTAATCTTACTAGCGGTTATCGAAATTTGCACCAGTTTGTGCAGCTGCCAAAATTCAAATACCACCCAGGTCGTATTTTGAAAAAAAAATGAAAGAGACAAGATAATTGCCCTTAATTTTTAGCAACAGGCGGAACAGTTTTTCACAAAGACAACAGGGCAGTGAGATAAAAGAAACTTGTTTTTTCATTTTCCTGCCTCCAAGGATTTCCCCTCTTCTAATTTTAAATTTTTTCCCTAACAGACGCACACGTTCAGTCAGCAGGATTCAGAGAGGTATTAGCATTCCAGTGGTCGAATACAAAAGAAAAGTCTGTTTTGTTTGGTTTGTCTGGGCAAGGTTAGGCACATACCACAAAAGCAATGGCAGAAAAAACAGAAAATTCGTCCACATTGCTGCAGATTGCCAGTGCACGATCCTTGATCAGGCTACTCTGAATAATAGTGCTGAATGATATGGTACAATCCCAGTTATGTGGCACTCGAGTCTTCCATTCGGACACGAGTTCCTCCTCCATCTTGAGACACTATTTGAAATAAATAGCCATTTTGAAATATGTTAGTGCAAACAGTTTCAGTTTGACAATCAATGGTTTAAGCAGGAGGCTACTTACACGTTTGGCAACAGCAGCAGCCAAGCTACTGCCAGCAGTAGTGTCAATTTGCACCACATCAGTAATGAAACTAACAGCATTTACGTTGTAATACTTCTCAAGGTACTTGCAGTAGTCCGACCACTCAACTTCTCCAGATAGTGGCAGCAGCCTTTCCCATCCCCATAGTTTCCCCAAAACATCTTCTGAAACAAAACAATACCAAAAAGTCATTACATACAATGCAAATTCCAAAGGAAATAGGAAGTCCTTATACTAATCAGAATTTTGGTGAATAGATTTTCAGTTACCTTTATCCCTCTTCCTCTTGTTCTTTCTACCATCTTGGATCTTCTGATTGTGAGAATTCAATACATCCAAAATGCTGCCCCTGGTGATAGTACAGTGCAGTGGTACAGTGTCACAATGAATATCAAGAAATAACAAACAGATTCTCTTATAATACAGCTGCATCAAGAAAGAAAAAAAATGTATTGAACATCCATACCCTGTGGTGCTTGCTACTTCATCAATATTGTGTCCACCACCAGCAACGGACTCTTCTAGCATCTTGACCATAACATCCAAAGTTCGGTACCGCACTTTGCGGCTGTCCACAAGCACCTCAGGGATGAGATCATCATAGAAATCAAGAAGCTTTCGATTCTCACCCATCCACCCACACATCATTTCGGCCTCCTTAGACATACCCTTAAATTGAAGCCACCCATCGCTTTGCAGTTAGTGCCCATAAGTAGTAGTAAAATACAAAAACAATAGATGGATGAATTATAATGTTAAGTGGGTTTTTGAATGCAGGCACGTACCGACATGGCAGCAGAGGCAGCAACAGAATTGTTCAAAGTGTACTTCATAAGGCTCAAGGCACACATGCGTATGTTGATGCCCTGGTCGATCAAGTAATCATCACAGGGACGAGCGCCACGCCTCAGCAACTCAAGTGTTAGGTCAGCCTCCTTGGCAATACACTTGAAACCATTGGTTTGCATTAGTACAAAGACTCGTTCCAAGTCAGTTTAGGTCGACCTCTACCTCTCTTTACATTATCTACCCTTTCTAGAACCCCACTACGCACTGGCGCTCAGCCTGGGCGTTCGGTTAACCGAAACCGAACCGATCGGTTCTTCGGGTTTTTGGAAAATTCGGTTATCTAAAAACGTGAACCGATCGGTTCTTAAAATTTTCAGGAACCGAGGACTTCGGTTTCGGGTAGTTCGGTTCGGTTTTCGGTTCTAACCGAACTAACCGAGGTTTCAGCGAACTCAACAAAAAAGACTACAAAATGCAGCTGTGCGTAAGCATTTTCTCGCGGAGTTTAAGATCCAAATGAAATATAAAAAGGAAGAAAGCATTTTCTCACGGAGTTAAAGATCCAAATGGAATATAAAAAGGAAGAAAGAACAGACAGTTCTTGACTATACTAAACAATGTGAACAAGCAAAAGTTAATTTGCCTTCGTATGACATCTCAGACACCTCGCATGACTAAAAGCTGTCAGTACAGGAGCTTGTCGCACGAGATGCAGGAGGACCGGAGCAGCAGCCAGAGCCGGGCAGGCTCGTCCCTTCGCGCTCGTCGCTGTCAGACCTTGGAGGGAGAGAAAGAGACGCCGCCGCCAGATCTTGGAGGTAGCAGTTGAGGCGCCGTCGAGCCGACGCCAGATCTTGCGTTGAGAGGAGGGGAGGGATGCTGGTCTGATGAAGGACTGGAGGGGGCGGCGTCAGCGGAGGCTAGAGCAAGGGAAGCCGTGCGGACTGCCGAGGTGGAAGGACGAGGTCGCGAGTTGCGACGGCAGAACGATGGAGACTGGAGGCGAGAGGGGAGGGGGGCGGCGTTGGTGGAAAATGAGAAAAGAACGGGGTCGCTGGCCGCTTATATACGTAGGGTTGTGATAGCTATTGGGCTGGGCTGATAGTGGTATTGGGCCTATTCGCAGATTTCGGTTACATCGGTTATATCGGTTACTTGAGGGCTAGAACCGAAGAGACCGAGATAATTTCAGGTTAGTAAGAAGCAGGGACCGAACTGGGACCGATTTTTTCGGTTATCGGTTAATTCGGTTCGGTTCTCGGTTAATTCGGTTCGGTTCTCGGTTCTCGGTTAATTATGCCCAGACTGAACTGGCGCTTCAGGAGGCCTCCGTTGGACATGTCCAAACCATCTCAACCGATGTTACATCAAGCAAATTTAGGTGCCAATTTATTCTTTGTTATATAAGTAAAGGCATCAAGTTGCTCCTAGGTGGCCCGAAGATTACAACTATTTTACATCAGAATTGAAGAACTAGGCCACATTTACTATGTTGCAGCTACTCCCACACTGTACACAGTAACCAAATACTTTAGCAGTGTTTGACTAAAATAAAACCAAAATTCAGATAGATCAAGGCACTAATATTTCAGCTTCAATAAAACGAATCCAGTATTTCTAGCTGACAATGACAACCAGACGTAATGAAAGTGGTTCAATTATAGTTGGGACAGATATAAGTTTTTCTTTCCCTCCAAATAGGATACCCCCCCCCCCCCCCCCCCCCCATTCCATTCAGTTAATTGCCCATGCCAGCAAACAGGTAACTAGGATGCAGAGAGAGGATTACATAACATTTCATGGTCAAATAGAAGGAAAAAAATGTTTCGTGAGTTCTAGAGGCAGGTAAGAAAGTTACCCAGAAAGCAGCATTGGAAAGAGTAGATACTTTGCAATTTTCTGTGTGGATGAATGAACTTGCATGATGATGGATAAGGCAACTCAGAACAATTGATTTGCGTATCTGTAAGATCGTCTCCATTTTAGATTCCATCTGCATCTTGCAAAGTTCTTCCTCCTTCACGCGACACTGCTTGAAACCATCATACAGTCGCACAACCGATCATCACTTTAAAGTTAGAGAACAAGACAACCGAAACAAGATAAAGTAGAAACAGGATATAATCTGTGGCGTAGTAAAGGGCACGAAGTTTACTTACAGTCTCTGCGATAGCAGCTATACTACTGAGACTCTTAGAAGGTGTTTCAGTCTTCAAGTAATACGCTTCAAGGTAGTTGCTGTAGGCAGATCTGGACACTGAATCACCGATGGGTAGCAGCTTGTCCCATCCCCATAATCTATCCACGAGATCTTTCAAAACAAGAAAATAAAATACGCAAAAACAAAAGGTAAGAAAAAATCATCATCACAACAGATATGGTGGTGATCTTGATTCAAGTTTGTCGAACATCCAGATAGATATGAAAAAATAGCATGTTAGGAAATAGCCACTACACAAGAAACGCGGCTCGCAAACAGAAGGCGGGGGAGTAAAATTTAGCACATGAGCACGCGCAGCGCAAGTAAATATTTCAGTAATAACGAACAAAGAAAAGGGGTTACATCGATCATCAAGTTCTAAACATCTAGATCAAATCCCATGATAACAAAAATATGGATGAGTTAACCATGGTACTTGACAATCTTTGACATCGGCATAGTCTTTTCATCGCCCTCCTCCATCTCTTCGATGCAGGATTCAAAATATTTCCTATCTTCTTGTTCTTGCCGGCTCATGACCTCCTTTTTCTTGCCGGCGGAATGGGTCCCCCGTTGCCCCATCACCGTGCGCCGCCTCCCACAATCGATCCCCGAAAACGACGACTCCGAACGGATCTAGGCTGGGGCGGATAGGTGAGGAATGTCCTATCTATTTGGCGAACAGCTCGACGTCGTGCGGCGTGAGAATGCGGCGTGAAAAGTTGGAGGAGGTGCGGAGCATAAATCTCTACTAGGGTTTCGGCAGGAGGTGGGAGCAACCTCGGCCGTCGGATGCGATCGAACGGACGAAACCTGGCTGCTTATGCTCTGTTTGGATCCACCCAAATAAAATTTATTTATATCTATATGAGTATATATATTGGAAGCCTAGTCCTTTCAATAAAAGATGGAAGCCCCGGCCAACCCAACCTGCCAGCTTTCCAATCGAGCCATCTCCCTTACGGTACCTGACCCCGCTGGCGCCCACCTGCCTCGCGGTTTCACCCGCCACGCGCGCCTGCTGCACGTCACCATACCCGTGTGGGGCCCACTTGAGTTCGGCCTCTATTTTGAAATCGCACACCGGCATGTTTAGCTGTTTCCGAATTTTTTTCCCCACATGCATGGCATATTAAATATAGTCGAAAAAATAATCCATTATATAGATGGAGTGTACTTCGTGAGACGAATCTAATGAGCCTAGTTAGGTCGTGATTAGACAATAAATTGCTACAGTAAACATGTGCTAATGACGGATTAATTAGACTCATTAGGTTCGTCTTGCGATTTAATGACAGAATCTGTAATTAGTTTTGTAATTAGTTTATATTTAATACTTTAAATGTGTGCCCGATATACTCGAAAAAAAATTCGCGAAACATTAAGGCCCGTCTCACCCACCTCACCGATTCATTTGGATATTCACTTTCTCTCTCTTCTTCCTTCTCTCTCCACACCGGTGGAGGATCCCGGCGGCGGCGGTCCCTGGCGGGGGCTCGGCAGCGGCGAGCTCGGTCCCACCCTGCCTCTCGTGCCTAGGCTAGCGGCGCGACGTAGGTCCGGCTAGGCGGCGCCGTCTCGCACTCTTCCCCCATGGTGGTGCTTCCCCAAGATCTCGCGTGGAGGATCCCGCGACCTCGACAACGGATGGAGCGCGCGGCCACCAGGGACGTGGAGGCCGCCCCCTCGTGCCTCTGTGGCGCACCAGAAGCGGCGGCATGGTGCCTCCCCGAAGCCTTCACCGGCCACCAACCCCGCGCGCGATGTGCCGTTCCTCCTCGACGGCACGCCCCTGCAGGTAAAATGTTCTGCAATATGCCTTCGACGCAACATCTGCTCCACTAGTGCTCACCGTGATGCCAATATTGATTTTCCTTTTTTTTGCAGATTTGGGCAAATCCGGAGCTACGGCGAGGTGATTCGCTCCCTTCCGTATCATCTTCTTGCTTGCAATGAATGGATCCACCCGTTATTATCCACTAAAATCATGTCAATTTCAGAACTTTTGTCCGGCCCCCTATGGACACTGCTGGCCGGAGCTCCCTCCCCCACGAAAGATAGAGAGACAGCCGATCTGCTACCCCCATCTTGGAAGCAGCAGAGCCACAGCAGCAACGCGCCAGGCATCAGTCAGAGGTGAAACTCACAGCCAGGTAAATATTCTAGTTCCTGCTTCCATTCATGTTGTTCCCGTGGTTGTTGGTTGTGTCTCTGTTGATCTATTTCTTGTGCATAAATCTAGCCTTTTTTTCATTGATGTGGCACTATTGTAAAGGTATGGTTTCAGATTTGTGTCCTGCAGTGCTGAAATTTATGCTTGTGAGTTTATTTGTCTGAGTCGCTTTGTTACCTAATACGGCCATGGTTGCACAAGCTAGATCATCAGCCCATTATAATCTGTTGGCAGCAGTGTAGTGGAGATTTCTGCAGGATTTTTTTTTCCTCTTGCAGCTGTGCAAAGTGTGCAAGCTTCTGTCCATCATTGGCACGGTTATCAGCTAATTTTGTTTATGTCCAATGTGACAATGACTGCAGTTTCTAGCAGCAGCTGCACACACCAGTGAATAGGAACTTGTTTGCACAATTGCTAGATACCCATGGGTAGGGATTGCTCATGCCAATCATGCAAGCTAGTTCTCTGTTTGTATGCTTGGTAATTCTGGTGGATGTGTATGCTTTCTACCCTGGTTTGTATGCTTCGATCTATTGCAGTACGCTGGGAGCAATAGAGAGGCTAGTTCAAGTCATGCGTGTTTGTTCATAGATCCTACCACCATAAAAAGCTTTCTACACTAGGTTTGTATGCTTCGATCTATAGAATTGTTGAGTTGCCTTTATTTCTTGGCGTAGTTTTAGTTGGCATGAGGCCATGAGCATGTCTGACAACATCTGCTTCTGCCTTGCATATGCAGATCTAAAGGATTGAGGAGCCGCTGCATGCTAAAGCCGGTGCATCTACTTTCATCTTCCTCTCGCGTTCATGCCATTCCTAAGTGACATCATCGTTCAAGCTGCCAACTGATGAATTGTTGTATCTATCTGGCACCTGTTTAATGAGTTATGTGCAAGGAGCATGACTGTACAGTAGTTTTGGTTATCTGATTTTTTATGGAAAACATGTATTCTGCTACTTCTTTTCTTACTTAGTTTAGTGTAAGGAATGTATGGCTAGTATTTGTTTATCTACATATTATTATATCATGAAACTGTGAGCTTACCGTTCCATCTCCAGTATTCTTAACTTTGAATGAGCAATATTCAGAGGACAAGTGGTTAGAAAGAAAAGAAAAGAAAAGAAAATAAAAGAAAAGAGTTTTCATTATTCTTTTCCTTGTGACATCCATTATGCTAACTGAATTTTGTAATCACTGTTTCCCGCATGCTCGTGAGAGATAGCAAGCTAGGAAAGCTGTTTTTGACAAGTTGCTATACCTCGTTTTGTAGGTTGGTATGCACCGTGTGGCGTGGGCCTTGTTTTGTAGGGTGGTATGCCTCGTTTTATAGGTTTGTATGCACCATTTTGTAGGGTGGTATGCCTCAGTTTTGTAGGTTGGTATGCACCGTGTTGTGCGGGGCCTGCGAGCGCGCAGTGCACCGATGATATGCCCCTCTCTATTTTGGTATGGACTGTTTATCAACCCAGCTGACCCCAGCTAAACATTAGTTTGGATACATATAAACCTTATTAAAAAATCATACAACCCTTTTTGGGAAAGTTATGAGCAAACTCGTGAGATTGTCATATATACAGATTTGAAAAAAAGCATATTAATTTTAAAGAAATATTAAAAGAATTTGGTTGATGTTACATTCATCAAGTTTATATGCTTCGTTTGATAGGTTAGTATGTTGTACAGATTGAGTCTAGCGGACACGTGCGCGGCCACTCGCTTGACTGATTGGTACGCCTCGTTTTGTAGGTTGATATGCACCGTGTTGCGTGGGTCTCATTTTGTAGGGTGGTATGTCTCGTTTTATAGGTTTGGTATGCTGTACGGATTTATCTGCAATTTATTACAGGAGAGTGCGCCGTCCAGCGGGGACAACGGGGCCAACGGAGTGCGCGGGGGTACGTTGAACATGTTTGTATGACTCTTTGTCGAGATTGATATGGCATGGCAGTTTGTATGCTACACTTGATTGATATGCATGATCGTGGTTGGTGCTAAAATTTTAAAAAAAATGAAATTTGAAAAAAAATCAAAAAATATATTCACTATGGATCTCAAATTGTCCGTAAAAATGTCACGAATCTAGTGGTGAAAACCATTTCTCAGTTGAATGTTCGAGTGAAGAATTATCGCGAAAAAAGGAAGAAAAAATGATGGGCTGGCATGCATGCATGCATCAGGTGGCAGGTGTGTCAGGTTGCATGTGTCAGCTCTGTTCACTAGGATCATATGACCCCGACAATGCTTTTGTATGACCTTACAGTACAGTTTGTATGACATAAACTTTATATGCCCGTGACATTAGGTTTGTATGATGTGAGGACCAGTGGCGTGGGGACCAGGTGACGCGCACAGAGAGGTGGGAGGTGGGAGCATGTGGGTGGGGGGCTAGCTGGTTGGGTTGGACCAGCAGTGAGTTGGTTGGCTGGGGCTTCCAATAAGCATAGGAAGCTCTGGGCTCTCAATAGTCGCACCCATATCTATATTCTATATATTGTATATCTATACTCCTACTATAAATAAATCTATACCATAAAGAAGTAGCAAATTGAGAACAATTTCTACTCAGCCAAATTCCTGTCCACCTTCTCACACAACCCACGTTTAGGCCCACATGTCGGACCAAAGTTTTCACCGCCGAGGGGAGGGGAGGGGGGACGAAAACTGCGTGCTCGCTGTGGAATCCGGTCCCCACTTCTCTTTTTTCGTTACTCAGTTCTGTACCTGCACCCGCTGGGCCCGCCCCTACAGCCACCGCGTCACACACCGACGCGGAGGGAGTCCCGATCCGCCCTTCGCCCCTTCCAACCGCGATGTCCGCCGCCACCCCGTCCCCTCCGTGGGGATATTTAACTTTTTATCATTACATTGGTTGGCACCTCTTTAGATAGCACTTTAGCGGTAGCCACTACATTTTTACCACGACCCTTCGAAAAAGGTAACAGAAATACCATATTTGCACGTGTGGTACGCCGCACGCCATGTCGAATGCCTGCCAATTGCGCACGCCATATTTATGCAAAACCCCATATTCTTCTATCTTCTTCTCACCAGCGCACCCTCTCCTTCTTGTCCTTCTCCTTCTCCCGATCCCACCGCCGACGAACTCCTGCGGCACGATGCAGGCCTGCATCCTGGCGGCGATGGCGCCCGCGCCCGGCGCCGCCGCGAGCTCCCCGCTGTCGTCGCCGGCGGCAACGAGCCCACCCTGCGCGTGGCGGCGCACGCGGACCTTGACGGAGGTCTCCCCGCTTTGAAGGCGGCATGGAGCAGCTTCTGCAGCGCGACGCGGCCGCCCTTGAAGGTCGCGGCGTGCGCGGCAGGCCCGCCCCGGGCGCCGACCCCGATGAGGAGCTCCTCCACGGCGAGCCACGCACTCGATTGCCACCACCACGCGCTCGTTTTTGTTCTTCTAGGACCCCAGTTAGCTCCCCTCCCTATTATCCACCGTTGGTAGCTACTTTAAGATTCGTGCAACTTTTTTGGGTTGCTGACATCAGCATGATGTGGCATTTGAGAACAGAGCTCAGGCCTGCGGCGGAAGAGGAGAGCTCGGCGGTGGGTGGGCGGAGCGGGCGGCGGCGAGGTCGTCGCCGGCCGCGGGCGACGGTGGAGGCGGCGGCCTTAGGGTTTGGGGTTAGGGATTTAGGGTTCAGGGATTTGAGGATTTAGGGTTATGGATTTGAGTGATTTGGGGGATTAGAGGAAGGCCGGCCGAGCGGAGGCTGCGGGCGCGGGGGCGGCGAGGCGCGGTGGCGCGGGCGCCGCCGGCCAGGCGGCGTTGGAGGGCGGTTGGGCCGGGGCAAGGCCGGGGCGGCGGCGATGGCTTTAGGGTTTGTGGCGCCGGGGCGTGCGGGTCGCGGCCGGCGGGAGGGGCGGCGGTGGAGGGTGGGCGACGCGGCACGGTGGCGGGGGCGCCGCCGGCCCGCCGCCGGCCACGGGTGGAGGCCGGCCGGGGCGGGGGGTGGGGAAGGAAGGAAGAAGACGATGACATCAGCGCTGACATCATCAAAAAAATAGGGGTAGCTCACATGGGTACTACATTATCCGGGTTGACCACGCGCTGCCTCCTCCCGCTCTCCCCCATTCTCCGCCTGCTAGCTTTATTCTTACACTTGCTTCTTGCTAGGTGCATGCACCTGCTGGTGTTCACGCTGGATGTGGCCGTTGCGTGCATGTCCCGGTTCGTGGACTAGTTCGTCCTCCTCTTTGACGCAAGTAAGCTACCCGTCGATCCTTCTCACCCTCAGAACCCCCGATGTGCTACGACTACGCTCCATTTCGTTTCTTGGTGGCATTTGTCCTCTGCTCCTTCAGAAAACCGAGAGAGAAAAATTCCAGTCAGATAAGCAGCGCTCGTATTCGCCGGCGTTGGCTTGCAAGAGCCACTAGGATCCGACGGCCTAGGGAAGCCGCCGCGCAGAACCCCAGCTCTAGCGGCGGGGAGCAATGCCGTATCTGGAACCTCGACGACGGCACCGAGTTCGAGGTCAGGGAGGTGCACGAGGAGGTGGGCATACGGGTGCCGCATCACGAGGAAGGGGAGAAGGAGGACAAGAAGGAGAGGGAGCGCATGTGAGAAAAATATAGAAGAATAGGGGTTTTGCATAAATGTGGCGTGCGCAGCTGGCACACATTCGACGTGGCGTGCGCAGCTGGCATGCCACACATGCAAATATGGTATTTCTGTTACCTCTTTTGAAGAGTTGTGGTAAAAGTGTAGTGGCAACCGCTAAAGTGCTATCTGAAGAGGTGCCAACCAGGCAACCACTATCTCTAGTTCTCTACTAATAAAAAGAAGGATTAGGAGAATCGTGTACGGGTTACACCATAGTGTTCTCCAACGCATCCTCCTGCGAAAAACAGCGCCGGCAGGTGGGCCTTCTCTCTGCGCTCTCCTGCGATCGTTGTTCCACCAGGTCTTCGCGTCACACAGTGCTATATGTGTTCGATAATAGCGCCGGCAGGTGGGCCTCCACGAAAAACGATCATCCACGTCGTCGCGCGCATTATCGCCCCCCGTGCAAACCTTCCCGCGATGCCCAGCTCTCTTCCTCCCTGCAGATCGTGGACATGAGGAAAGCGCACGAAGTTTCAACCGCCCCCCACTCCTTCCCTCCTTATCTCTTAGCTTTGCCAGAGCACCAAGCCCTAGGGCCGAGCCCCATGGGCGATCTGTCCATGTTGCTCATCGTCATAACCCTTGAGGCCTTGTTCGGTTCTACCAGATTCATTCCCGGTCGGGAAGGGTATTTTGTAATAGAAAATTTATGATAGATACAACTAGAGACCGGATTTATTCCGGGCCGGTAACCAATTTACTCATGATAGGTACACCAAAAGACCCAGATTGGTTCCACACCTCTTGACTAGTGGATTGATTCTCGGTCTCTGGTTGTTTTTATGATAAGTAAATTGGTTTCCGGCCCGTAATAAATCCCGGTCTCTCGTTGTACCTATCATAGATTTATTACTGCAATTACTCTTCCTGGCCGGGAATGAATCCAGTGGAACCGAACAAGGCCTAAAACGGAATACCTATGTCCTCTTCTCTGGTTCTCCTCCAATTTTTACCCGCCGGCAGTGACCTAAAGCCATATTCCACCAAAGTTCCTCCGGCGGTGCACAATGCAGAAACTGAGCAGCGGAGCCCAAGTTTGTCATCATCAACGACGGTTGTCGGTCCGTTGGCACCGACTATCCAGCCACTGATGAGCCCACCGCCTCTCCCGACTTACCGGCATCAAGGAAAATAGCAAGTTCTAGAACGGCGACGACCCGACCACCGGCGTCAAGACGGTGGTGCGCACGCGACGAAAGAGCAATGCGGGCTCAAGTACATCTACTCCCTCCGTCCCACAATATAAGCATTCTTCGACTTTCGTGCATCACGTTTGACCATCCGTCTTATTCAAAAATTTTATAAATATATTATTTATTTTATTATGACTTGTTTTATCATTAGGTATATTTTAAGTATGACTTATTTGTTTTTGTATTTTTATAAATTTTTTGAATAAGACGGAAGGTCAAACGTGACGTCTGAAAGTCACCAAATCCTTATATTACTGGACGGAAGGAGTATGTGCAAAGCCATCATCTGCAACTGAGGTCGCGGAGCGTCCACCCAGGCGCCGAAAGTACGGAGCACTACCGCTTCAACCTGCAGTCCCCCAAGGTGCCACGCGCCGGGCGTCGTGGAGAACGAGCCACCTTGCGTGAAGGCCGACGTGCTCACCCTGTAGTACATGTGATTTACAATAGGAGAAGGTTCTGGAGGGTCTGTTGACTTGATGAGGGATAATGAGCTCGACGCAAGGTAATCTGAGCGTAGAAGCAGATCTTGTCTGAATCCTTCAGTTTTTTTTTCTCGTGAATCCTTCAGGTTCATAAACTGTTTTTTTCCTTTCTTATCAATCAGGGGGAACACTGTGTTATGTTTTTTTTTCTTTCAGCATGCTGCATAGCTATTGAAATAGTCATGGGGTACTACATATTGAGTAGCTACTGTGTTGTGGTTTATATGTGAAATCAGTACTGAACTTGCGATATTGCAGGTTGGCAAAGTCCGCCATGGTGTACCGATCAGCACACTGAATCTCCGTCTGCCAAGCCGGAGGAGGGCAGAGAGATCGCAGATGTCAGACCTATCTCAAATTTTCAGTTTTAGGCAAGTTCTTAGGCCAGTCTCAGTAGGGGTTTCATAGACATTAAATAGCCTGCTATGTCAGCGATTTTGAACAGATAGGTCTGACATTAAATAGCCTGCCATGTCAGCGATTTTGAACAGATAGGTCTGACTATCTTCGTACCTTTTTGTTTGTGAGGATTTGAACATAATGTGATGATTCCAAACTTGTATTGTATATGTGAGAATTCAAATTGATTTTTTAATTCTATTTTTTTATAACACGTGCATGTGGCACGTGCCACCCTACTAGTTAATTAAGAGAGAGGTGAAATGAGTTTCATGGTGAGGGCAGTCCCAACCCATAGTGTCTATAGGTAGTTTCTATGTCGCCACATAAGCAAGAAATCACTATAGAAACTACACTTCACAACCCATGATTTCTTGATGTGGATCGTTAATAAATGTATCATCTCTCCTCTCTACCAATCATATTTACTCTTTATCTATCATGAAGAAACCATCACCCCCTCAATGCAAAGTTTGGTGGTGTCTAGTGCATAGGTTCTCGTGTAGACATTGGGTCTCATGCAAGACCCAGTTTCTTCCTCTCTCTACTCTCTTTCTTATTTAATACAGTGCCACCTAAGCTAAAAGTCCTATGTGGCAATCTAATTAATGCTATGGAAACTATCCTAGTTGGAGGGTTGGGACTGCCCTGATGAAACTCTATTTACACAGTTACCTAGATTGTTTGTGTCTTGCATGTAACCTCGAAAACATCAATAGATGAAACTATGCATTGAAAAAGGGTGTTTCATCATAGTTTCAACCATTCTTTAGATGATGTGTCACTCTAGGTAATTGTGTCCATGAAACTTCCATTAAGAATGGCCTTAGGCTGGTTGCTGTTGTGTTTCTGCTCTTTCAACACATTGAAAATGTGGTTTGGTTTAGTGCTGAGCTGACGTGGAAAACTTCACAAATGATAAAACTTGTGTACTACCTCAATTTTGTCTTGTCTACTACCTAACAGATTTGTCTAAATTGTAAGCTCCGTGCATCTAAATCGTGCGTATTTGTTTTTTCTAGCTAGAGCCATCTGGTAATAACATTGAATGTTACTGCAACATCCGGTGAGGGGTCAGATTCGTTCATCAAGGAGGGTAGTTTAGTGTTCCTACGCTGAGAGATTATGGCAGAGGAGCTAAGAGATCATGGCAGAGGTAGCTTGGCCTAATGATTCAGAAGGAAAACTATAGATAAAATGTCTATAGCCATTTGCCGCTAATTTGCCATCAAATTCATGTACTAAATAATTTTGCCCATGTTGGCAAACACATGGTGGGTGAATTCTGTTTGCAGGTGTGATACGCTGTATACTGTCTCTGTCCTTTTTCCGGTCCGTCGTGGGGCCTACACTTTTTTTTTCGGTCTTCACTTTTTTTCTCCGCCTCCGACTCGGTGTCGGCAGCTCTGCCTTTTTTTGGGTAAAGATCTGTTGACGAGCGCCAGCACCCAAAATTTTGGGAAAAGAATTATTTGGATGAGGGCAGTCCCAACCCTCCAACTAGGATAGTTTTCATAGCATTAATTAAATTGTCACGTAGGACTTTTAGCTTATGTGGCACTGTATTAAATAAGAAAGAGACTAGAGAGAGGAAGAAACTAGGTCTTGCATGCAGGGGCAGATCTAGCGTGGGGGCAGGGGGCCCCCCAAGAAATTTTACCCATAGAGGAAGAGGAGGAGGAAGAAAAAGAGGAGGAAGAAGAAGAAAGAAGGAAGAAGAAGGCAAAATTCAGCCCCCCTCCCTTGAAATCTTGGATTCGCCACTGCTTGCATGAGACATAATGTCTACACGAGAACCTATGCACTAGACACTACCAAACTTTGCATTGGGGAGATGATGATTTCTTCATTATAGATAAAGAGTAAATATGATTGGTAGAGAGGAGAGATGATGCATTTATTAACAATCCACATCAAGAAATCATGGGTTGTGGAGTGTAGTTTGTATAGTGATATCTTGCTTATGTGGCGACATGGAAACTATCCATAGACTCTATAGGCTGGGACTGCCCTGATTTGAGGTCCGTCGTGGGGCCCACATCATTTTTCGGTCTTTACCCTTTTTTTTCTCCGCCTCCGACTCTTTTTTTTATCCGTTGACGAGCGCCATACCCAAAAAATCCGGAAAAACAAAAGGAATTGCCGTGACCACTAGCTCCACACGTGTAGTTCCAACCGAATGGGCTACAATTAACATATTTAAATGAGGAGATTACATTTATCTGTAGTAAATATTCGTAAGCATGAACAACCAACACATTGAATGCATGGCTCTAGCATATTGACATCTAAGAGATCCATATTCCAACCAATCACTAAATAGGATGCCAAGTTATTTAAAAAAGATACATCTATGACAATGACTTAGTTGTGTGCTACCGATCTATCATGACATGCTATCTTTTCAAGACTTCTCAACATAAGTTGTGGCAAAAGAGATGTGAAGGCACCATCATAGTGCGGCAAAGACATGATGGAGAAGGACATTTGTCAAAGAGCGAGACCTAGCCAACAGAGGAGATGTTGGATCAAGGCTTGGGCAACTGGTGCAATGCCTTTGCGCGCATGTGTCAATGTGTGACAGAAAGAGAGGAGGAGGGGGCTAAGTGGTTCTTGATGCCGATCTCAATTATTGATAAAATTAGTTGGACGGTTGAGGTCGAGTCGGGGTTAAGATGAGTCTGATGATATATTAATGGATCTGTTTCGAGTTTTTAGCCAAGGAGATGTTATTTTAAAGTCTTTGCCATTTAATGCTATTCAGTTTTATAGCTATTACATTATCTATATTAACATCACCCGTAGCAACGCACGAACATATTTGCTATTAATGTTAATATGCGTGATGCTAAATTGTTAGTTTTGGAAAATAAACCTTTGTTGTATGTAATTATTTGCTATAAATTTATTAAATTTTTATGAATATTTTTTATTAAATTAAAAAAACATTCTTGGGGCACGTGCATCTCCACTATCCTACAAAATATCTTTTCATCTTCCATTTTAAAGGAGGGTAAAGAAGTTTTATTTATATGAATACAAAACTCTTATACAATATATATATTTATAAAACATGTGGCTGTGGCACGTGCATATCCACTAGTAAAGAAAAAGAGAATTGAGATCAATTTTTACCCAACGAAATATGTACCCACCCGTCACATGCCCCTTTCTTAGGCCCACAAATCAGAGCAAGGCATTCGACCGCGTCAATGCCTCCCGCCTGCACAAATACAGGCACACATTCCTTTTTCTCCCGCATGCCTTCCTTTTCTCCCCTCCTCGTCCCCCGATTCCCATCCGCGCAACCAACAAGCCCTCTCTGCTTCTCCTCTCCCTGACCACCACTACTTGCTCGTGCGCGGCGTCTGGATTGACACGTGTGGCGGCGGCTGCGTCCCCTCACTGGATCCCTCCCCTCACTGAGTCCAGCGCCGGATCCGGGGCGACGCTGGACTCGCGCCGGGTAGCACACCCGGGGTGCGCCCGGGTCCCGCACGACAAGTTTGGGGGCGCGCGACGTGAGGCGCTCGGTGTCACACCCAAGAGATATGGATACGGATGCGACTAGGAACCTTTATGGTTTACGAGTCTAATACAAGTTGTGGACGAGGATCTCATCGGAGATCGCCGAGCTCAACGAGAGCTCGCCGCCGTCAGTTCGACAAGATCCAAGTCGTTTTTCCCTTCTCCTACCGAAGTCTATTGAGAAAATTCCTTCCTTGGCCTAACTAAACTTCCTATTTCCTTCCTTGGCCTACAAAAGTTAAAAATTCCCTATATGACACTAGATGAAATTTTTGTTCCTTCGGTGACACCACCGTCAGGGTGAAGCAGTAACGGTGTTAGATGGCAAATGAAAAGACCGTTTTGCCCTTGAACTTAAATAAGCGGTTTTGATGTCTATAAAATCAAGAAATTAAATTGTTCATCAGTTCTATGCAGCTGTAATATTGTGGCAAAATCATGATTCACACAGTACGAGAAGACACCATTGTGGTGCAAATTCATGAGGGTATGTAACACATAAGATTCATAAGGCCAGTCCCAGTGGGAGGTTTCATTTTTGTGTTTCCAAAAATGCCACATAAGCAACAATGTATTAAATTGATGGATGAAATAGGCTCCACAATGCATTGTTTCATGGTGGTGTTTCATAGGCAACACATGCAAGACACAATTTAGTTGGAAACCGTGCATACATGATTTCATCCCCATGAAACCAATTTCATCTCTTACCTCATTAACTCCTTGCCACGTCACCAAAATTGCTGATGTGGCACCCTATTTAATGTGCATGAAACCTCATGAAACTCACCATTGGGACTGGCCTAATACATATGGTTCAGAATTAGAGTGAAACATGCATCAGGTCCAACACCACGTTCAAACGTACATGATGTCGACAATCATCAGGTCCAAACATGCATAAATAACCATCAAGTTCAACACAACCATTATATGGTGATCTCCATCACATCAGGCTACATGCACACATATGGTTCAAAAGAAAGCAATTGCAATAATCACAAGCTGAGTCTTCTCTTGCATGCAACAATGTTGAATTTAGATCCATCCTGTAAATCAACAAAAGATCCTAGAGACCACGAGCATTGCTATTGGATAGTTCCTACTAGTAGTCCACATTCATCAGCTAGAAATCGACAAGAGATTGAAGTATGTGAACAACTCACCCTTCCATCACGGCACCTGTGGCTGCCGCCGCAGCCTCCCCCACTGTGGCACTTCGGCCCCGTCGCGCCCTACCCACGCACCACCGAGCACGCGCTGCTGAGCCGCGCCGCCCTCAAGTGCGCTTCGTCTTGCCCACCAGCACCGGCGTACCCTGCTTCAGTTTTTGCCGCCTGCGGATCTAGGATTTGTGAATTGTGAGAGTCGGGAGCACGAGAGAGACAGAGGGGGGGAGACAGGCGAGATGCGCTCACAGCTCGGGAAAGAGAAAGGGAGACCGATCCCTTTGTTTTCTCTCTCTACGGGCATATTGGTCTACTCACATCAAAATTGATATGGGACCCACACATGTTGACGGAAGCAACAGACAGATTGAACGGGAGGGCCAAGGAAGAAACAAAAATTTCATCTAGTGTTAGATAGGAAATTTTTAACTTTTGTAGGCCAAGGAAGGAAATATGAAGCTTAGTCAGGCCAAGAAAGGAGTTTTCTCAAGTCTATTTAAGCGGTACAAGCTGGCTCAGCAGCTGCCCGTTTCATGGGCATAGTCTACTTGCGAATCCACTCCGGCCCATGAAGGCGAACATTGGCCTTTGGAGGACTCGTGAGTCGTGACACTCGGGCACCGGCGCCGCTGCCCGCTGTCTCCCGTCGGTGCGTCGCCCACGCGTGCTGCCACTCCTGCAGGTCACAGTGTCACACCCCCGTCCGCGAGCCCGCCGGCGGCAGCGACGGATCCAGCCCCTTCGCACACTCGAGGAGACGGGTCCGGCCGTGGCGGCCTACAGAGGAGAGCGGAACTGTTCCTGGCGAACTGGTTCTACCAGGTGCTGGCATCGCTGGGGCTGTGGCAGAAGGAGGCCAAGGTCCTCTTCCTCGGCCTCGACAATGCTGGCAAGGATGAGGTCCGTCTCTCACTGCGATCCGCGGCCTCTTCCCCTGCGAATTCCAATCTTATTGTTGTGCTTTCCCTTTGATGGGGAATCCCGATCTGGTTTGGTTGGATTGATCATAACAATAATGCATGGCCAGCTGACGCATCACCCCATGTCGGAGGAGCACATCGGTAAGATCAAGTTCAAGGCCTTCAACAGTTCAACCTCGGCGGCCACCAGATCGACCGCCGCATCTGGAAGGACTACTATGCCAAGGTTGCTCTCTTTCCTCCTGCTGCTAATTCTTTTCTACTATTGTTAGAGTGCTTACCAATACAATTATTTTGCGTCTGATTTGCATTGGAATTTGGGTCCAGGCGGAGATGGTAGGGTTTTAGTTGCAAGTAGTATCCCAGGTTTAATGTACACCGTCTGAATTTCTTTGCTTGTTAATAGATAAGGTGCTGCAAGATGATCAGAAAATTTAAGAACATAACAGCATGCTCGGAACTCTAATTTCTTGAAGGTCTGTGGAAACATCCGAGGAGAGATTTTGGCCGCCTAATGGTGATATGATTCCTAGAGATACTAGAACGTGTCTGTTATGCTTTTATTTGAGCAGAACATTCAGATTAGCTCCTCATTTACAATGGCCCACTATAATTGAGGTGGGGGCAGTGCTAATTCTGCCAAAGAATAGGGTGAGATGCACATACACTTTTTTTTTCTGAACATGGATTATACTCTGTATTGGCAAGTCAAGTAAAATGCTACTATTGTTATTGTCTCCCTTTTCTTTTAGTCTTTGTAATTTTTCATGGCTGTTATATGATAATATTTCTTGTGCTGCACTTCTTTTTTTAAATACTTTGTGCATTACTACTTTCTGCAACTTTGTTTACTTTGACATAGTCTTTTGTTTGATCCGTGAGTAGGTTCATGGGGATGACAAAACCAGTTTATATGCTGACTACAAATGAACATGATTACTAATTCTTACAATGCTTTCTATGTACTAATATGTGCAGGCATTGTTTGTAAAGACCACTGAAAAAAATGACATTAGGTGGGATTCTGAGGGGATGCTACTCGACAAAGCAGACAACAGTTGCTGATGGAAAATTGGAAAGGTAAGTTATGAAAGATTCCATTATTATTTGTAGCAATTCTCCTTTGAACTTTTGCAAGTGTCCTTTCTTGACCCAAGGATTACTTGAAACAACCTCCGCTTGGTATTGTCCATGAAGTTTTATTTGCTCTTCGGTGTCAGGTTTGCAATATATGCCTTGTTGTTTCTTTACTTCAGTTTGAGGCTGCAATGCTGCATGGGTGCTCACCAATCATCAGGCCATCAAAGAACCCAATTCATCAAAATTAAAGTTTACTAACTGGTAAGCTAATTGCCATCTGCATTTGTGTTACTATTCTTGCTACTGCCATGATAGTCAGACTAAATCTGTTTTGCTAAGGTTAATTTTTGTTTTTTCAGATGTGCTTCCTTGTTTATATGTTTATCCGGATCAGGAGCATGGGTATGCCAAGGCAGCATTCGATTATATGAACCTGACAAGGCAACAAGATTGTGATAATGCAGCCGCTGAATATCCTGTAGGGAATCACAAGTTACAAATGGAATTTGGTGGGGAATGTAAATTTTTCTCCTATGCAAGGAAAAAATCGCGGAAAACAGAAATGTTCTTAAAGGTTAGTTCTAGCAGAAAATTTATCCTTTTAGTGTGCTTGTATTGTTCTTGATACATATGCCAGGTACCATAGTCAATCACTGTAATGTAATGTACTACATTTAAGCCATTTCATCTAAAAAATTCGTCCATTAATTACTCCTATTCAATTTTGTTTCGGCATTCTGAACCTTTAATTGAGTGGTTCGATGGATTTTGTATTCTGCAATAAAAAAAATCCTATTTTCTTCTTCCTCTTGGTTGGCAGGCTAGAACGCACATGCCATTTGTTTCTGGTCAATTTTGTGGGGATCACAATGGGGTTTGTGTTCCCGTAGCCATATATTGTTTAATCTGATTATGTTTGATTTTTTTTTTCAGAATTCAAGTAAAGAAACGAGTGGGCTGGAGGTTGTGGTTTCATTCTCCATGGGGAGCTTTACGAAGGAGGTCCTGAGCCAGCTCGGCAAAGCATTCTATACTGTAAGAACACTATAGACTAGGAGATCTCCATGAGGCTGCTTTACTACAAGGTCCAGGAAGACGAGTTGCCTGATGAGACTCTTTGGTTGTGCCTGAAGTTGCTCCACTCGTGATAATGTGAGTGTTGTTGTCCTAGATTACTAATGATGCTTTTTTTGACTAAAAGATACGTGTGGTACCTCATAGACCAAAGCTCTGGGCAGCATCATCCTCTACGTGCAAGCTGGCAATGACTATGTCAGACAAATTTCTAAAAGCTTCACAGAAACTCCATTGATGGCACCAGGTTAGTAATTGGATTTATATGAATTTAGGATATTTGAATTCTAATGGTGCATACTAATTATAGAAATGCTAGCCCATAAAATAACATTTGCGATTCATGCCAGAGGCTGCTAGCCCATAACATAACATTTCCTACTACAGCAAGCGACACCAACATTACAGCTTTGTAGTTGTTTCCAGTTTGACATATAGGATACAAAGGACATTTTATTTGACTTTGCTCAACAACACTGCCATGTTGCTCTCTCTTTTCGCTACCATTTCATCTATATAATTGTACTAATGTATCAATATTTTTAAGAGTACTGTTTTGATTTTGTAGTTGCTGCAAATTTATGCCTGGCAGTAGTGCTGCATGATCATTATTTTTTCTATAGTTTCTTATGTTAAAAAATTTTCTCAGCTTTAATGCACTCCCAATTTGTTTGGTGAATGCTTGAAAGAAAGGGTGGAGCCATGCAGCATCAGTAAGGATGGGGACAGGTGAAGCGGCCTGCGCTTACAAGGTGAACATCTTATGTGGTCTTCGAAATCGTGAGCATCAGCATGTAGGTTCCAGTTTGTAGGATTTTGGTAGTTTTGTTAAAAAATAATATTTAGAAAAAAATCTATAATATTATATGTATAATTTTCTCAAGATTATCAAAAGAACTACTGCTGAAAGTAAAACTATAACCTCAATGGAAGAACTCATGCATTTTACTTTTACCATGTATATTCCTAGGTCAGAGAGATATAATATATTTCTATTTGGACTTCTTAGTTCTGGTCTTTAGCTAGGCGCCCACTAAGGCCAAGTTCTGTGCTGAATATTTTCTCCCCATGTTTCAACTAACACCAAGGAGAATGGAGTGCAGATGGAGTTGTGCCTGTACCTGATCTTACCAACCAGTTCCCATTCTCAGGTGCTACTTTGTGCTCGAGGACACTGCACTCTGCTGGATGCACCATCAAGTACAAGGTAACCAGTTGTTTCACCCTCTTTTTTATGACGAGAATCATGTGAATTTTCCCAGTTGTGTCCCCCCCCTGGCATTTTATCTTGTTAGGTGAATGCATTCCTCGATTGCCTCCAATGCCTTTTCATACCCTCCTTGTGATCTTTTCTGCTACTGAATGTGGAGTAATCTAACCATGTGTCTCTGCTAAGATTGTCCTAGAGAGGTAGAGCAGATGCCTGCACATATGCAAAATAATTAAGTTCAGGGCTTGAAAAGATAATCTTGGTTCCCACAGCTTGCATCTCCTTGGTTCTTTTAGAATTTTGATTAATATTAAAATGCACATTTCTTAGTGTAGGATATGTGAACGTCCTTCATTTTGATTAATATTAAAATGCAAGCGTCCTTCACCCTTAGAAGCTTGTATCTTCATAGTTTTTTAACCACGCTGAAGAAACAAGATATGTTAATGATGGCAAGATAGAACTGTCACATTAGTATTTTACATCAGAGTAACACAGGAGCTAAGGCTTGATACATAATTTTCTAAACCCTGCAGATTTGTTATCGTAAGGATACATCTCACATTAAAGTTGGATATTTGTTTTTCTCTAATATTCTATTTCTTTTATTAGTTATATGAGCCCAGTGCTTAACTATTGGAAGTGGTGATGGCACTAGATATAGTTTTGTAAATAAGTATGACTGTCATACATCAGAAACTGTCATATATTTGGCGTCATCAGAAGTACAATAATTATTATTTCTCAGTTGAAAAGATTGGTTAACTCTGAGGAGATGTATGCATATATTTGGTGTCATCAGAAGTACAATAATTATTATTTCTCAATGTTATTTGGGATAAAGTGCATTTTGTCATGTAGAAATCTAAGCAAGATAGGCTTCATCTTAAGAAGGGTGAATTGTAACCAGAGAGAAGATTTTGTCATGGTGCTACAAGTAATTATTTCGCATGGACTTTTGTGGCCTGCAGGTTGGCAACAATAATAATCTATCTGGTGCGGAAGCATTTGAGACTGGTATTTTGGAACCCGGAATTGAAGGTAAAAAAACTCTAATTCAATATGCGCTTACCATGTGATCTTTAGTGTGTTTGGTTACATATCTAATATGGAATCCATTACTATGTATACTACTTATCATAGGTGTTCCTATTCCAACATTTGGTATCTGGCAAGGCAACTCAAGCAGGTAGGTAACTACTTCCCTGTGAATGGAAGGAGAAAGATTAACTAATTTGGTATCCTGCTGATCCAATTTTTCCTCACCAATTATCACTTTTCACTTTTTTCTTGGTTCGATTTGGTGTGATAGACACCTCACACCATGCCATATCTCATTCATGTATGCAGATTTTGTTTTTGCTATGGCCGTATCCCACCATGACATCCTCTATTAGCAGATCGCTGACCACATCGGCAACCATGGTTAGTTCATGTTGGTATTCTTCCTTTATCTGATCTATATTATCAGGATTTCAGGTTTTCATTGGGATCCAGTAATTATGTTTTCAGTTTTTTCTTGGGCTCATGTAATTATATTAAATCCTAGGTATGTGAATTGATCATTGTCACCGTTGGTGGTGTTACTGTCAAGGCAGTTACTTAATTTTGAGCTTTGGGGTCATTAGGAAACCATGTGCCTTGTTCTCATCCAAACTGATTGCTAAATTTGAATGACCTCCATAATCTATATTAGGAAAGCATGTGCTTTGGTTTGTGGAACTCTGTTGGGTGATATATAGGTGTTTCATGCATTGCTTGGGTTTTCTATATGCATTATCCATTAGAAAAATTTCACGCTATTGCTATCATGTATCATTTATTTACTGAAGTGATATACATTTTGCTGATATAGAAGGCAATAAATTTTGTACACTGCCAAAACATTGATGCTAATCTATCTGGTTACTAATTGGGTAATGACCTTCTTACTAAGCTATTTTTTCCCAGTATTTTACTAAGCGATGCTTTGTGGCTTTGATGTGTTGGTATTTTACTTGCCTCCCTTGTGTTGAGTTACTGGAGCATAGTGCTTACTTTTGTTGAGAAAAATTGTTCTTCTCTATGCTAATCTCTACTATCTCTAAAACCGTAATTCCTCGTAGCCACCCCCGTGCCCTCGCCTCCTTCGCGCCCTCGCCTCTCCCGTGGGACCCACCTCGCGTGCCCCCGGCTTGCTCCCCGCGCCTGGGAGGAGGCCAAATTGAGTAGCGCGGGGAGCAGCTGCGACCGGTGCCGGAGAGCCCGCGAAGTCGACGGAGTATTTTGGCCGCCCGAGCTCGAGGTCGTTGAGGGGAGCCCCATCCATGGCCGCAGGCACGGAGAGGGGAGGAGGCGCGGCGGCCGTGGAGGCCACGAGGAGGACACCACCATGGGATGGGGAACAGGTTTCCTCTCAGCTTGGTGGTGGGCCACATGGAGTTGGTACTGATCCGTCCCCTCCTCCCTGCCGATCCTAACCTGCGCTCGCTCCCCAATCTTCAGCCACCACAGGTCAGTAGTACAGCACCTGGACCCGCAGCGGCTCATCCTCCCCTATCATCGGATTCAAAGTCATGAAGCAGCTGTCACCGGTGAAGAAGACTGAGTCCGTGCAGGTCACCATCACCTGAGGTCCTGGCCGCGGGAGATTTAGTTGACAACGGGGATTGGTCTGCCTTCTCCTTCGAGGTTCTTATCCGCATAGTCCATGGCTAACGGGTAACAGCAGTTCTCTTCTACTCATGTCTGCGGCCACCTGACTGTTGGTAAAATTAATCGCTACCCCATTTTCCCCTTTGGATAGATTAGTAAATGAATTCTAAATTGATCCAAACTTTACAAGGCTGTAGTGAAAGATGTAGACGCTCCATTTTAGCAACATCCAATCTGACAGCTTGTATAAGTTTTCATTTATGCAATTTCTAAATAGGCTAAATCATTATTTTCACTGTCCCAGCAGTGAGCAGTTCGGCTTATTAGGTCACCACAAATTGTTTGTGGTAAATGAAAGCTGCAAAATTCAAGTATTGTAGAAGCCATAACAGTTAACTAATGTTTGTAGTTCATGATTTCAAGTGCGTGATAGAGAAATTAGAATTTGTCGGACGAACAGTTTAACCAAACATATCAAATGAGTTCTAATTTGGGTAACTCTGCAGAATTGATGGCTTTTAATGCCAGCACATGTGTGTAGCATAAAGGTTGATGGAAATTTAATCACTAGATTTCCAATCAAGCATGCAAAAACTTCTTTGTCGTGTGCTCGGCTCCTTCTCTCTGGATCTCAAGTAAACCACGGATGTAATGATGTATCATTTTGTGCAATGTTAAGTAGGAGGACCCCTTTGCTCTACTGTGGCTGTGCTTGATTTGGTTTGATCAGTTGTCACTATCTTCTGCCTGTGCTGCTCGAGTTGGTGCCTTTGGGCTACTGCAACTCTGCAACAATGATTTGATTCCGTTCTTCTGTCACTACCGGTTGCATCCTAAGCTACTTGATTAACTTCTCATAGTTACAGCCTAAGCTACTTGATTAACTGCTCGGTAGCAGTAGCCAGTCTTGGACCTCTTTTATTTTACTTTGTAGTTCGGTTTCAGAAGTCTTAACAGCTTCTCATCTGATTTGCATCTCTTTGATTGCTGGTTGGCAACAGCTGCAACCAAGTTTTGACGTTCTGTTATTTTAATTGCAGCAACAGCTTGGCTTTTTCTCTCTAATTTTCAGCCATGGCAGCAGGCATATTCAGCTATCAGTTTGTGCAGGGGCAGGGAGCAGAGAGGTTTCAAGTCTCAGATATGTCATTTGTGAAGTGTCATTTTCCTGCAATGGTGTACATGGTAGTCTTTGTTTGCTTGTTTTAGTTTCCCTACGTGGAATTGGGGTGTCAGTCCGTAAGGCAGTTGATTCAGTGCTTTGAGCACCAAAGTAACCTGATGAGTATATTTGAGCAGGTCTTTTTGTCTGAGAAGAAAGTACGTACTTGCGTGTAGGAAAATTTAGTTGTGTAACAACAGCTTTCGATCATATCTTTTTTTTTTTTTTGAAAAAGATAGCAGGAGCACTGCTCTGTCATTTAAGAAGGAAGCAATTGTACATAACGCGCCGAAGCGGACACCACCACATAAACAACACATGCAAACAACGCACACAACAAAACACTACACCACCACGACCTGGAGAGGAACCGAAAGTAAACCACCACAAACTGTGCCGTCGTCACCAACGTTGTGCCACGCCAAATGTCGCGGCCCGTTGCAAGCTTGAGCGGCAACTCGAACTCACTATTACCCTGAAACCATACACACACGATCGTCGATCTCACTGCTCCAGCACACACGAGCGTCGATCTCCCTGCTCCAGCGGTGCTTCAGCCAGAACACTCCCGTCGTAGCGCCAATGAAGACCACTGATCCTGGCCACTCTGTGTGGGGGCCTCGCCTCCCACCGCCTCACTCTGCCAAGGACTCAGATATCCGAAACTGCTAAGAGAGCAAAACCTCTACTCAGCCGTCACTGTACCATGCGTGCTAGCCAATGTTCGCCTACACGGCCGTGTAGGCCGTGTACACGGCGTTTAAACGCTACTCGATGGCTCACTGTGCAGTTTAGGCCTAAACGGTTAATTACACGGTCAACCCGTTTACACGGTCAAACACGGTCTTACACGGTGTAAACGGTTGACTTTAAACGGCGCAAAACAGATTTACACAGCGTGTAAACTCGTGTAGGCCACTGTTTAGGCTATATACTACTTGGTACTTGTATGTCATTGTCATGAATTTGAAGGTGTGAATCAGTATTGTTGTCGCATGTTGCCTTTTGGTTATATTTGTATGGTTGCTTACATGTGTTTTTGTGACCTATGTTACCTTTGACTCGATGAGTGTCTAAGAATTGAGAATTGGTCCGTATATTACTTATTATCTTGTCATTTTTACTGATGTGGTACACTACCGTGTAATCCGTGTACACGCCGTGTACACGGCGTTTACACGACCTACACGCTAAACGGTGCTTGACCGAACGACTACCGTTTAGCGTTTAGGCTAACATTGGTGCTAGCTCAAGGCCTCCAGCATCCATGGGTCCTCTACACCTCCCTGCCAACACGGGCCAAGCGCACCTCCAAGCCACTGTGCACGGGCAACACCACCAAACAGCCACCGCCACTGCCTAGCCAAGGCGGGTCTCCAGGTGCGGCGCCTCCAAGGAGGGCACAACGCCAATGGCGCCGCCGTCGCACGTCCATAGTGGACAGGGTTTTCACCCTAGAGAATCCCGCGCAGTGGAAGCATGATGCCTCACAATGGTGCCCCCAGCAGGGAAAACGACACCTCGGGGGTGCCGCCACCATTACCACCAACAAAAATGTCAGTGAAAGCTTTCGCCCGACTGGACACCATGCTTGCCACACATCTTGGACAAGCCAATAGCCCGCTTCTCCTCGCCTTCGTCTTGCCTTCACCGGAAGAAGCCCAACACCACCGGTAGCCCCACCATGGTGCCACCGAAAAGCATCAGCCAACCCCAGCCCCACCTCCACGGCGGCGCCGGACCTATATGAAAGTGCATCTAGTCCCTTAAGTGGGTTTTGGTGAATTGAGTGACAAAACGATTAAAGGACTAATGTATCTCTTGAAGTTTATGAGCAGGAATTAGTTAATATATTCATGGTACACATGTGGTTATTGGTTGAATAAAATGTGTACGGCTCATAAGCATGACATGATTGTTCCCATTGTGCAATAATGAGACATGATGATATGTGTGATTAATGAAGTCTCTAACTTGGTAAAGGCTTATTGACATATAAATGGGATTTTATTGGATCATGGTTGGATAAAATTGAAAAATACAAGCTAAGGAAGTTATGCTGGAGAAATGGTGGTATCGGACATCATGACTCTATATATTTGATATATGACTTGCGTAAGAAGACATAGATATATTGGATAATATTTGATGGTCAAAGCAATGAATGGATTTCATTTAATGATACAAGTCTATGTGGAATTCTATGTGATGCAAGTATGAAGAGTTGGAACTTGGGATGGTGTTTCAAGGTACCGGCAATGCGTGATCAAGTTGAGGCTTGAGTCATGGGATCTTTGCTAGGGTGACGAAACTTTCTTTGGGGTTCAACTTGAAGAATCTCGGTCACATTTGGTTTTCATAGACAAGTATCAAACTCATTTAAATCAAAGTGAATTGAACTAGAAGAGGATTTCATTCTAAGACAAAGGTTCAAGTCACTAGCTCAAGCTGAAAATTGCTCAATGATATCAATATGGACATTCCTCAAGTTGAAGATATATTCATGTGTGACATGATCAAAGACATACAAGCTCAAATGGATGGTTTAGTTCTTAATTTATTCTTGAGTTTAGGTATGCCGTACTATCAAGAGGGATGGAACATTGGCTCATGACAAACACCGCTAAGTGCTCATAGTTTGACCCATGAAAGATAGCCTTGAGAGTTTATCTTTGTAAAGGGATGGGCTTCTCTGCCCAGGGGCGGTGCAACCGCCCTTCAGGGGCGGTCTGACCGCCTTTCCTCTCTGACAGGTATAACGACTAGTGGTTTCAAAATACCGGTGCAACCGGGTTTGTCTGACAGAGCAACGACTAGTTTTAGATGGACGGGGTATTTATACCCCTTAGCCTTCCTCGTTGAAGGCTGCTGGTTCTTGGTGAATTTGAGCCATCCCACACTCTTTCTTTAGCTAAGAAACTTCCCAAACCCTCCCTTTGTGAGACTTGTGTGATTTGAGCAACATTTGTGAGTGGGTTTGAGAGAAACCTTGAGTGGGAGAAATTCTGAGCTTAGAGAGTACTTGTGAGCATCCTATAGCTTGAGCACTTGTGGTTGGCGTCAAGAAGTTCTTTGTGACATTTGTTACTCTTGGAGCTTTGGCTCCTAGACGGCTAGGCGTCGCCGGTGAGCTACCATTCGTGTGGTGAGTAACCGGAAGTTTGTAAAGGTCGGTTTCCACCTTGAGGGAACCATTTCTTAGTGAAGAGCCAAGGTGTGGCGTGTATACACCTTGGCGAGGTAGCCTTGCGGGGTGCCTCAAACGGAGACTAGGAACCACCGAGCTTGCCGGTTGTGTGCATGCGGTGGGTCTGAACTTCGGAAAAAATCCTTGTGTCTCCTTTGCCTCATTGATTTCTTTCTAGCTTTATATTTGCTTCCGCTTCGATCTACTTGGGTATACATCTAGTGTGTGCAGGGACTTGGTGAACCTGCCAATAAATACCTTGACACGTTGTGCCTCGAGTCAAATTGGTGCTAGAAGATCAAGAGGGGGTTGAGCTGAACTTGGTAAAGTTCTCTGTCCAAGGACGGTGCAACCGCCCTGGAATACCGGTCACACCGGTTTTGCCCCTGGCTGTGGGCTGAAACAAGTGTAAAAGATTTTAATTGGTCAACTCGCCTATTCACCCCCCCTCTAGGCGACATCTAGGTCCTTTCAATTGGTATCAGAGCTAGGCTTCACATCAAAAGCTTAACCGCCGTGAAGAAAAGATGTCAATATCCTTTGACGTACATTTTGAGCCACTCAAGCTTGATGGCTCAAACTATGCTTCTTGGTCAGCTAATGTTCGTACAACTCTTAGAAATATAGATCCTGTGGTTGAACATATTTTAGTTGCTAGTATTCTACCTCCCAAGTTTGATATTGACAACATTTGCTCAAATATCACTCAAGAGTAGTTAGCTTGCTCGCAACTCAATGCTTGTGTTACTAACTTCTTGCGAAGTGCTGTGTGTAAGGATATATGGGACATCATCTCTAGGAAGAAAGAAATCCGAAGAGATGCTCATCTTATTTGGTCTCTCATCAATGAAATCTATGAAAATTTTGAATGTTATGATGATGAGGAGCAAGAAGACGTGGAGTCACATGAGGAGTGTTTAACTTCACCAATCATCTGTTGTGAACCTCATGTGGCCTCATCCATGGACAAGAAGGAGCAAAACAAGTTTGATGCAGCTCCTGTGCAGAAGGCGGTCCAAACGGTCTGCAACCCCGGTGTGACCGCCCCTGACAGAGAAGCTCCATCAATATCTTCTCAAGGCACAAGTGTTGATTCAAGTCAAGCTTCCACTGTAAAACTCTCATCCTTCAACGATGAGGGTACTATGTGCTTGAGGGCCAAGAAAGAAAAGAAGAAAAAGAAGAAGAAGACCAAGGAAGGAAGTGGTCAATCTCATGAGAAAATTAGTTCCTTGACAGAAGAACTAATTTCTCTCAAATCATCTCATGATTCCTTGGTTTGTAAGTATGATTCGTCGGCAAATGATTATGCTTGTGCTATTAATGCTCTATCATGCATAGAAAAATTAGAAAATGCCAATGACATATTGCAAGTGATGGTGATGCTTGATGCAGATGGTGCAATGCAAATTATTGCAAGGATGAACATGCTCATAAATTTTCTTATGGTGTATATGCTTTTATGATGATGCTCATTTTATTTTATTAGCATGAGCAAAAATGGGAAACATAGGCTAGGATATAAATTTTTGGCATGGCTATAACTTGCTAGGTGGGTTATCATGGCGGTTTTCTTCCTATACACCTAAAGCAATGTTAGTGGTACTAAAGCAAGTTCTACTACTTAAGGCACACCATAGGTTTTAGAGGGCTACATATGACTATGTATAGAAGGTAAACTCACTTTAAGGAGGGTATATCAACACCTTGGGTCAAGAATGATTGGAGTTTACCTATCAGGTCGTTCTCTCACTCATAACCTAAGAGTCATTACAAAAGATTGACTTGGTGAGAAGATTGAATAAACCACGTTTCTCTATGATGGAAGAGAAAGATAGAACCGAAATTGGTAGCCACTAGCATCATTAGAAAGGTCCACCTTAGAAAGAAGCTCTTGTATATGTGAAAAGATTGAGGATAAAAGCACTAGAATTATTCAAGAACAAGATAGTGTATCAGTGGATTTTTGTAGAATGTCACAACCATATGCCCGAGCACCAGCGCGCGCCTAGCGGCACAACCATATGGCTGCAGCACACATGGGGCCCTAAGTTCCGTCACGGCACTATGGGTTACATGGCATGACATCACCACAAACAAACCACCAATAACAACTAAATGATACAAGCTACTAAAGAATAGAATTTCTAAAGGTTTGAATAGGAAGGATATATTATCTATATTGAGAGTGGAATATTGGTGTATAGGTACTTATATGTTGATAGCACGAGAAAGTGAAAATTGATCATAAAGTAGGAATTATGCAACAAGTGTGGAGACTGAGACCTTTTATGGATTTTGGGAAGGAAGGCAATCAAACATATGTACATGTAAGCTAAGAAAAATTACTACTAATGCACATATAAACAGGTATGCTCATGAAATTATTACTAGCACATCATGGATGCAACATGAGGATGTCTAAATTACCGAATCCTAGCTATTCGTTGTTCACACATTCGTCCTTCACCAAGAAATTCAGCAAACTAACTACCCATAAGAATTTCAATTTTTATTAAAATAGGGCTAGAAGAACATCGACACTCATTCTCACTCACGTCTAGTCATTTTTCTTACCTTAAAACTTTATTAAACATCTAAACCTTAACCTTTATTACCCGGTCCAAATCTAAGGCATCTACGGGCTATCTAGATTGGCCATGGTTCATTTCTACCTATAGGCCAATAATCCTTAATATAGAAGAAATACCAACATTGGCATTTACATGACATGTTGAAATAAGCAAGAATAGAAATTTAGAAGGGAATAGACCAAGGCAAGGTGAGATTCAAAATGAATTTTTTTCTTCAAGGATTAGAGTAGAAACAAAACTTGAAGTAGCATAGCACTGATATAGAAGGACATTCGTAACGAACCCATAACCATGAGAGATAGGGCAAGTTATGAACAAAGTATCACTTTTAGTTGGCCGAGCATGAGGAGAGATTAGCTCTAGGAAAGGTAAGGAATAAAATAGCACTATACACATAGAACATAAAATTCATTTTATGGTGCAAGTAGGGTATTAAATGAAAGTTATTCTCTTTTATTTTAACCATCTAACTAAGCTACCTAGAGTTCTCTCCATGACCGGCTTTGATACCAATCTGTAAGGAACCATCCAAATAATTTCGACTAAACTGAGTTATCATCCATTGACCGACCCGGCTTAAGCAAAATAATTCCGGTAGTCCCCGGTATGCGCCTCGAGCATCGCCCAGGAACAACTCGCATACCGTTTACATCATGAATACCATCACAAGAATACATGAGAGAGCAAACTTTTAAAACTTTACTACAAGTCTTGATCATCTACAAGAATTTCATAAATTAAGGCTACAACATGTATAGACTAGAACATGTGAATTTCAACATTAGGGTGAGGTTCTATCTCAACTTAGATGTAAGCTATGTCTAGGTGGTTATCCTACCATGTTTTGCTAGATCGAGAATTAAAATGCAGCAAAGGAAATAGGGGAAATAAAAGGCAATAATGATAACCTTGCCACAAGACACCACTGGCATAAGCTTGAGCAACTCCCACCACACATCCACTTTGCAGGCCCCGGCGGGATGAAGGTGGTCATCACTCCAAGGAGACAACCTACAAGACAACTTAACGGCAGCACCGTTAGTACATTGCGTACTAGCAGGACTTATCCATAATACTATACATTTGGTGGATGCATAAGGCTAGTCAAGTTTTAACATTTAACTGTGGAAAGCGAGCATATCAAGTGAATAAGCAAAAGACCAGCACCTATCACTATATCAAGCATCAATACATTTGCATAAATAAAGTGATTATGTATCATGAGCTCAATCTTCCATGAACTCTATATCGGAACTCTACATCCAAAGGCGAGTTGTGGCGACCATCCTTTGGATGTCCTTTAACCACCTGTATCAGTCCCTGGATCAATACGCTGATACAGGTTTTACACAGGATTAGTATTGGAAGCAATAAAAGCGCAGTAAGTAGAGAGTTACTACCTTCGCCTTAGCGGAGAGTGGCATTACGGCCCATTCAAGAAGGGGATGGGCCGGAGTGCCCTACACGTCCGTGTACCTGTAACATTTGAAAGCAAGGCTGAGTACACTTATGATTGGTACTCAGCAAATCCTGTGTGAATTTATGATGTATGCAAGGGAGTGAGGTTATCCTTCGGTGGAAATATAAATATAAAGTGAAGTATTATATATTTGCAAACAGGGGTGGGAAAGAAGGATTAATAAGTTGTTTGGTCCTGGAGGGGCATCTCATCCCTACCAGTCCCCATGTTTTAGTTTTCTCTTTCCCAGAGGCCATCAGGGTCCTTCTGGGCCGGCTTATGCCTCACTCATCTGGGCCTCCGCCCATCTCGTCATCTCATACTTTATTACTACTGGTGATTGCTAATCAACGGGGGCTTTGACCAAATGGGCTCATGACCGAGAGCCACGGCTATCGACAGATTGGTTACTCTGCAGAGGTTGCACCCAATGCCATACGGTCGGTCAGTCCATACCCCCGCGTAGGGCGGTACCGACCTACGAGACCCGTACCCGCCGGTGTCTGTCTCCAGACTGCATTTCCTAGGTCCAGCCACAGGTAATACTGGGGGCTAAACATGGGCTACTAATCATCATCCGCTCCGCGGATGTCGACCCAGGTCCTCTGAGCTCATGTAATAGGGCCCTCGGCCCTCAGGGTCTCCCTACCCTGTACTCTAGTCAACCCGTGCCGCCCAGTCCCAGCCCTCTCTCTGGGGCTGTCTCCAGTACACCCGTTCCCGACTTGGTGTGTGCCCGACTCGGCACCAGGCGCTACCTGGTTCGCCGGTCGGCACTCTGCACCAATCCCACGGCTCCTTGGGATGGATTGTCTAGGATCTACTGGCGGGGTGTGGGTCAAGGCCTCACATTACAGGTCATTCCTGAAGGCCATGTCCTTTTTGGCCCGTATGGCGGTACTGGCACTGGAAAGACTCTCCCGTGAACCGGTCCTTATGCGACCAGAGCAAGCCTTTGAGACAGGATCCTCTGCCGAGGCTGCCTCCCTCACTCGCAAGTCCATCCTTAGTGGTTCTATTATTAGTTGGTTCCTTTTACATTAAATCCAACATTCACTCTCCTCTCTCGGAATCTCTTCTGAATAACAAAAGGTTCAGAAATCCCTAAGAAATCTAGTTCTAAATAACGCTCGATCAGCGACAGGGCGTGACCGGGGTTATTGATAGGATGTTGGGCTAGAATTGGCTCTAACTCAAGGGGGAGGTGGAATATAGAGGGTTCTCCTTATATTTTAACAAAGTATGCATTCCATGTTATTAACTTGGTTGATTTTATTATGCAGGAACTGGGACTGGCATGACCAAGGAGTTGGTTGCCAGGACTTGCCTTCATGAATGGTACTTGGACGTCCGCTAATGCGTACGTATGCTCGATGCTGACCAGGTGTGGCTTCTGGATCTTCCGGAGCTTTGGCATCTTGGTCAGGACCTGGTCATGCCATCGACCTATCGATCAATAAAATATAGAGAATAACATTCAGTAAAACAATACATCAAACAATTCCTATAGAATAGAAGTAAAGGATAAAAAGAGATATTAAGAGATAATCCATTAATTATGGTAAATAATTACTGGATTCAAGGAATGGAATTCCCAGGAAATTAATAAGTAATTTCCTTGGAGATGATCGAAGATTTCTAAGAGATAATCCCCAGGTGACGGTGGTTTCTAAGAAAGGTTTGGAATAGTGGAGACGGGGAGTATTGGGTCGCTAAGCAATAATCCCAAAACAAACAATGAATGATTATATTAATTATTTAGAAATAAGTTTCTAAATAATTAATAGGACGGAATGGAGTTGGGTAGCACAACGGCTAGGGTTTTATCAAAACCCCGGGTTTTGATCGGACGGCGAGACGACGTCCGCGGGGCTTTAGACGGGGTTTCGGCGGGGTTTTGGAATAAGGCGATTGAGATTTGGGGCTAGGATATAAATCCTAGGGCAACAAGCATATGAAAATGCTTAGAATAATCCCTAGTATTTATAGGAATTTCTTAGGAATTTATGGGGTTTTTAGAATAGGATTGGTAATAATTGGGGTGCACTAACGGGGCTTTTCTATTGGATGAGAGTGGTTCTTTTGGGATTTGGGATCAAGAAATATCCTAATATGGTTTAGATGGCTCTAGTAGGTTTAGAAATATTCCTAATAATTTTGGAGAATTTTGGGAAATTTTTGGGTGGAAGAAATGCTCTAAATAAAATGTTGGGTGCAATGTTTCGGGTGTACCTAGCAATTTCTGAAGAGGCTGGCGTCAGCTGGGGCCCCGGCCGCGCACTGTGCGGTGCGCCGCGTTCACGGGCAGGTGGGCCACGCGTGCCGCGGCACGGGACGGCCGTTAGGTGGAACAGCGACGGCCGTCGCGTGGGGCCCACGGGGCAGCGGGTGAGGGAGGAGGGACGGCGTCGGGCGCCGTTGACGGCGTTGGCACGGGGTCCATAGGTCGGCGGGCGGGAGCGGGGACGGCGACCAGCGGCCGTTCGACGGCGTCTGGTGGGGCCCACGGGCAGCGGGTGAGGACGGGGACGGCGCTGGCTGTCGGGTGTCCTTCTCCCTTCGGTCCTCTGCTTTCGTTCCCCATCAGGCAGAGGGGAAAGGGGAAGGAGAGGGGGCCGGCGGCCGGCCGGATCCCGCCGGCGGTCGGCGAGGATCGGTGGGCGGCGCGGCTTTGGTGGGGGAAGGAAGGCGGCTGCACGGTGGGGGTCGTGGTGGCGTGCGGCGTGCGGGGGCGCGGCGCCGGCGGCGTGCTTGGCGGTGGCGGTGAACGGCGGCTGTGCTAGGGGCGGCGCGAGGCGCTCGATCCTAACGAATGGGATCGAGCCTTGCCTGGCGTGCCTTTGTAAGCTTGTACTGTATGAGACGTGTCTCCGGACCACGAGCCGACCCTAAACGAGCAGGGCACGGACGTCCACTTGAACTACCCGCTAACAGCTCACCGACACATCCATGACTCGCGGCCCGCTCATGGGTAGCATGGAACTGTGTCCCCCCTCCTCCCGTGACGGGGCGACGAGGGTCGAAACTCATGGTCAAAAGCCTCTCGAAATCGGCCGAATCAGGGTCCGGTCCATGAGGGACAACCCACGCCAGCCCGAAACAGGACAGCCTGGAGTTTAAGGGCAAGAACAAGGTAAGATCCGATCGCAGTGGCCCCTCGAAGCTCACAAGAACAAGAACAAGACCTTGGACGATGCAATTCACTCCTCCAAGGCCTCAGGGGCTACACCTGCGGGTGCGCTAGCGCGCCCCCACGGAAAGTTCTGCGAGAAGATCTCGAAGCACCAAACCTCCAGAAAGAATACTAACCCATGCAGGTCTGACACTCATCACTGCATGGCCTCGGGGGCTACTGTCGGTGCCAATCCTGGGAGAGGCCCTAAGACGACGATAAATCACCAATTAAACCACTGGAACCAATTAACCCAGCAAAAGATAAGCGTAGAGGTCTTAATCCGCTGTCAGGCTCGAGGGCGTCCAGCACCCCTCGAGCGAAGCGGAACTCCGCCTCGCTCGAGGCCCCTCACTCGAGGCCCGGAGGCCGCTCTCGACGCCTATCTCCGCCTCGCTCGAGACCCCTTGTGGGGGATATGGTACCCAGGTACCTCACGAGCAAGCCTGACAGCCCACCAATAGGGGGTGGCCCAGCCCACCGTTCTGGACCTGAAGGCGTGCGGGACAAGTCGGCGCACGAAGGAAGGATCCGGAAGGAGAAGTCCTAGTTGGAATAGGAATTATTGTAAAAAGGAAAGGATTCTTAGAGATAGGATCGGATACAAACCGACTTGTAACCCTGCCCCCCGATATATAAGGCGGGCAGGGACCCCCTCCAAAACAACTCGACACAACTGACCACAAGGACACCACAGCCGAACACATCTCATCTCACAATTTACGCAATACAACACCCCAAAACAGGACGTAGGGTATTACGTCGAGTCGACGGCCCGAACCTGTATAAACCCTTGTGTCTGTCCATCCTAACCATCTTGCTTCCGATCTTTGCGATCTTCCCTACATTATAAATCACTTCCGTGGGCTACCCCGTGGAAGACTGCCGGAGATAATATCACCGACAGTGGCGCGCCAGGTAGGGGATATCGCCGAGATCAATCTGGTAAGCTCGATGGATCGCGTCAAGATCTTGGACAGCTGCAACCTCCCGGACGTCGACGAAGTCGAGATCCAGTTCGGGGACGTCATCACCACCACCGTCTTGGATACCCAGGCGGCAGGTGCTACGGTCGCCACGGAGGTCTCCTCTCTGGCGCCGACTTCGGCCATCACGGCCCAATCCGGTCTGATCGCCTCTGATCGTATCGGATCTACCCCGCTGAGTCCTTCGCAGAACGCGAGGCCAAACCAGTCGGGAACAGATCTACAATCACTCGGTTCCGATCCGACTCCTGAGAGTCGCGTCGCCGAATCATCGCAGAGCGTAAACGCTCAACCCACACGCGTCCAGAGCCCTGAGGTCATTGCTGTTCAGACCCCTGGCTTTTGCGCGCTTGCTCGGAAGCAAAAGATGAAGGACATCGTCCAGTCGGATGATTACTTCTCTGGGAGCGACTCCTACGGGCTAGATCTACTGGGACCCTCAATCCTGGACGATCTGCCGGAAGGATACACGGTGTCCGATGCCTCTACAGAGCCGGAACTACTAGGATCACTCGGAGAATTGACTCCGAGTAGTTTGGAGCGTTACACGCCCACATCCGACTTCTCCGAGTCCGAGGAAGACTACCTCGCGCAAGAAGGAGTCGGATCATATTGTTACATGGTGGCGCCAGCAACGCCAACCGATCCTGTCTCAGAAGATGAGGTCACTCCTGCTGAGGAGACGACCGAAGCCAGGAACCAGCGTCGAGGACGCAATGCCAGTCGGGCGACTCGCAGAGCCGCACGACCACACGGAGCCGCCGCAGTCAGGATCTGGTACTGCTCGACTCCAGGAGCCTCGCTCTGAAGATCATCGTCGCCAACGAGATCAACACGAGCGGAGGAGCGCCCGGAACTTGATGCGCGACGGCACGTTCGAGTTCAACGGACACGAGGTCTACGAGACACCGGTCCAGAACCTCGTTACTATCAACGAGGAAATCAATCGGCTGCCGCCTAACACTCCGGGCCTGGAAAAGGTAAGGGCTCTCGTGCAGGCCGCCTCCGTCCAGGTTCACCAGATGCAAGGCAGAACGACCACCGACGCTCCTGAACCCGGTTCATCTCGACACCGGGCCGGCGGCGGATCGGGTCGTGATGAAGACCTCCGCACCACGATCAACAGAGATCGAGATGCAAGGGACATCATCACCAATAGCACTGAAGAGCGCCATCGCGAAGAACTCCGACGGCGCCAAGAGTACGATCGGGATCATGGAAATCCCCGTCGTAACCCCAACAGAAGCGGCTACTCGACAGAGTCAGACTACTCTGACCTCTCTGGTAGCCCAAGGCGCGGCAACAATGGCGGTCGACGACGAGTGCTTCCGCCACCCAGGCGACCGACTCCACCAAGAGATCGAACTTCACCGCGCAGCAGAACCTACCGGCAGGACCGAACTCCACCCAGGACTCGGAACTATCGGAGGACCCGTTCCCCACCCAGGGACCGGGATCGCAGGAGGGACAGCACACCCCCAAGAGCAGCTGACGGATCGGGTCTGAGCGATTCCCGCCCTAGAGGTCGGATCGGCGGATTCCAGTCGTTCACCGAGCGCTTGAGAAGCGTGACGTGGCCCAGAGGCTTCAAGCTGTCGGACATCGACAAGTACGACGGGAAATCTGACCCATCTCAATGGCTTCAGATCTACTACACCGCCGTACAAGCGGCCGGCGGCGACGAGGACGTGATGGCGAACTATCTTCCCATCATGCTCACCAAGGACTGCCGCAATTGGCTGGCAGGACTCCCGCAGGACGCCATCGACAACTGGGAGCAGCTTACCGAACTCTTCATCGGTAACTATCTCGGTACCTGGGAAAGGCCCGGGAGCAAGCGGCTCCTCGGTCAGATCAGGCAGCGCAAGAACGAGACTCTGCACGACTTCGTCCGCAGGTTCTCAGAAAAGCGCAACTCCATCACGGACGTCACGGATCAGGAGGTGATGTCAGCTTTCCAGCGCGGCATCTCCGATGGAAGACTGATCCATAAGTGGACTCGGAAGCCACCCGCGACTGTCAATGACATGTTCCGGGTCGCTAGCACGTGGGCGGACGCCGAGATCGCGGAAAGAGAACAACTCAGCGAGATTAGAAGTCGCTGGGAAGAAGAGAACAAGACGACTCGCAAACGCGACCGCCGCGACGACGAAGAACGACACGACGACCATCGACGCAATGACAGCCAACCTCGCAAGAAGAAAAGCGAAGGAGATATGGTCGCCGCCCTGGACCGGTCCAGAGGCCGGGTAACTCCAGAGGACTTCCAGCGCATGCTCGATGAGCAATGCCCGTACCACAAACACAAGCACTCGGCACGAGAGTGCTACGGGCTCAAGCGAGCCTTCACCGGGGGCAACAGAGGTCCCCCATACAGAAAGAGGAACGATGGTTCCCCGCGAGACGACAGGCGAAACGACGAGCCTGGTGATGACTTTCAGGAAGCCGACCGAGTGGTCCGCATGATCTATGGCGGACCAGAGTTCGAGTCGAAGCGCCAGCAGAAGCTCACCCATCGCCAGGTCATGCACGCGAGGGAGCCACCGGTACCTGAGTACCTCAAGTGGTCGGAAGTTCCGATCACATTCACCCGGGAAGATCATCCAAACTTCATACCGAAGCCCGGGTCCCATGCCTTGGTGGTAGCCCCGACGATCCGCAACGTTCGGCTCACCAAGGTACTAGTCGACGGTGGCAGTGGCCTGAACATCCTCTTTGCCAACACATTGAAGGAGCTCGGCCTGACTACTCTCGACCTGAGTCCCCCACAATCCGCGTTCTACGGTTTGATACCGGGAGAGGGGGCAGAACCACTCGGGCACATCACGCTGCCCGTCACCTTCGGAGACCGGAATAATTACCGGACCGAGCACATGCAGTTCACGGTGGCGAACTTTGAAACTGCATACCACGCCATCCTGGGGAGGCCGGCACTCGCCAAGTTCATGGCGATTCCTCACTACGTCTACTTACAGGTCAAGATGCCAGGACCAAAAGGCGTAATCACCGTCTTGGGAGACGTCCGAGTCGCATACACGTGCGAGCAGGAAACTCTCAACGCGGCAGCCGCCCTGGATATGTCCAAGCGCATGGAACAAGTACTGGCTGCATCACAGGAGGTGGACAAGGACGCTCTAGAGATCCCCACTAAGAAGCCAGCAAGAGAAGCCATCGCGCCAAGCAAGGAGACGGAGCTGAAGAGGATCTCTTTGGACCTGGACGACCCAAAGAAGACGGCCATCATCGGGGCAGAGTCAGACTCCACGGCAGGCTCTGCCCTGCTCTGCTTTCTCGACAGCTATCCAAGCTATAGCCAGACAGACCTGGAGCCTAACGAGCAGATAAAAACTCCGTTCGTCACATCGTTCGGTGCTCCTTTGGCCTTCGGTCTGAAAAACGCCGGCGCGATCTACCAGAGGACGATTCAAGCGCATATATTGACTCTGGACGCAATAGGGCGCCTACATCGATAAATCCATGGAACATCGAGCACTTACAATGCTTCTACGCCTGATCCAGTTATGTATTTATCTTTTTATTTTTAGATTTATTTTTTCCGAGTGATTTTGGAGGGTAGTCACCCCCAGTTACGACTCGGCTTGTTCACAATGAGTTATCAATAAAGTTGATTTCATCTTTCATCTATTTCTACTACTCGCATTTCCTCTTTCGCGTCACGCACATAAAGTATGAGGGGAATAAACCTTAAATCGAGAGGGAAAGTACTCGCCAAGTCAAAGCTCTAAACGTACGACAAAGACTCTGCGGCATGAGACTGAGACCAACGAGGCTAATCTACTCCGTAACAGGTCAACCACTCAGAAATTAAGGCTAGCGCAGAAAGAAAGGGAGTTGTAGACCAATAAAAACTTATATACAGAAGTGATAATTCAAACATTGTTTAAAAACAGTACTGGTTCGACCAAATACTACAAATACTATTTTTACACTGCAGGGTCACCAGCACCAGACGGGGCTGCTTCGTCCGAGTCATCAACAACGTCCTTGGACAGGACATTGGCGATGGGCTCGACTTCATGGAGCAGTCTGCCCACATCATCTTCAGAGGTACCGGCAGCATACCCGCGGCCGAGTGGCTCCAGGTCTGACGCCGGGAACAGAGACTTCAGCACCGCCAGGACATGGCCACAGCTGGCCTGGCTGATGGAGCAGAGCTGCCTCCGGAAGTAGCGTGGGAGTGCCCGAACGCGGTCGAGGATGGAAGCCGAGGACGATGAAGCCTCCGGCTCGATCTCCTCCGCGACCACTCGGATAGCATCCTCCAGCGCTGTCTTCTCAGTGCGCAGCGCCTCAGCCTCACCTTGCAGCCGGGCCACCTTGGCAGTGAGCTCTGCGAATTGGGACATAGTCCGATATCGATAGTCTAAAGAAGGTTAGATCTGAATAAAATTTTCACGTGTGACAGAAAAACAAATAAGGAAGAACATACCTCTGAGCTCGTGCACGGCCTGGGCCTCGTTGAGCTTAGCCTGCTCTACCTCCCCGCATAAATCGCGGGTGGTACGCTGGGCTTCCTCCAACTCAGCCTGTCGCTCGACTGCAGCAGCCTCGAGCTCAGCCACTCGGGCCACCAAGGAGTCGGCCTTAGCGACTGCAGAAGTTAATTCTTGAATAACCAAGGTTTTAGCCTCGGCATCAGCAGCTAAGTTCTGCAGAAACAAGTCAGAAGACAATATGAATCAATATACTACTGGGTATTTGATATCAACAAGATAAGCAGTTTGGGAAGTAGCTTGGCTATGTGGCCCATGCGACGATGAAGGGACAGAAACTCCTCCAGAGGAGTCAGGGGAGCACCATCACTAAGGACGCCGACCGCCGCAGAAGCTATCTCGACCGCCGCAGTCGGGGGCTCCTCCACTACTGCAGTCGGTTCAACCGCAGGAGCATGCTGAGGGCTGCCTTGAGGAACTGGCGGAGGAGTCGGCGACGCTGGTACAGGACTCGGCGGTGGCGGGGTTGGCTCCCGCTGCGACTCGGGTAGCGGACCCACAGGCTGATCGCTGAGAAGATCAGCCGAGTGGATCGGCACCTCTGGAGTTTGGATTGTTGGGGCTTCGGTCTCAACCGTCGACTGAGGCGGAGGACCCGAGAAGGGGACCTCAGACGGCGTGCTATAAGATAAAGCATATATGGATCACTAACAAAAAAGCATAAAGGAAATCAAGAGAAGACAAGAATACTTACAGAGTAGAAATGCGCATTCTCAGGCGCTTTCCTTTCCGAGTAGGGGAAGGGAGGTCCCTCGGACTTGCAGCACTCAGAGGCATTACTGCAAGGGGAGACTGCTCCGAGCTTGTGATTGGCGGGTGGAGAGATGACTCGGCGATGCCAGCTTCATCTTTCTCCGAGTCAGACGACTCAGAGATAAGGAGCTGGCGGCGGCTTGGCGCATCCCTGAACACGATCCCAGTGGAGATCTTCCGCTTCTTCAGAGCAGGAGCAGCCTTCCCACCACTCGGAGATTGCACATCGGGGGAAGGAGAGGATGACAGAGTGATATCCGAGTCGCGCAGATCACTCTCACTTTCCCCGACTGCTTCTTCAGATCCAACGGCCCTGCGTCGACGAGGCTGATCCACTCCCTTTGGCATCTCAGGCAAAGGAGGGAGGGATACAAAGGCAACTCGACCCTGCAAAAATTGGGTTCAGTTCTGAGATTACACCCAATGGGTGGAATTGAAATAAAAACAAGAACAGACTGACTAAATACCTCAGGGCGTGGATTTCCCAAGTTAAATGCTGGAGGACAGTCAGTGGTCCTCAGGGACGTTCCAGGTGCGAAGAATTTGCCAAGCCGAGCGGCGGCTTGGACTTTGTCGACGCGCTCGGGGGCTTCGCGCGTGTTGTCCCCCTCGGCGTAATATTCATACGCCGGGTGAGCCCGCTGCTTGAGCGGCTGAACCCGGCGCAGAACAAAGTTGGCTGCCACACCGACGGCAGACAGCCCATTGTCCTTCAACTGGGAAATAAGACCCAGGAGCTCCCGAACCTGGTCCATTTCACTCTCCTTGGAAAGAGCGGTCCAGGATTGGGAGGGGACAGGACGAGAATCAATTTCTGGAGAGATGGCAGGCGAGTGGTTTCCTACGTAAAACCACTCGGACTGCCACCCCTTATTGGAGGTAAGGAAAGGGATATCAAAATACTCCCGAGTTCGACCCTCGCGGAGTTGGAGTCCGGCGCCCCCGACTACTTGTGGGCAGTCGGTTCGGGGATAAGGCTTAAGGAGAAAAAGATGAATGAAAAGATTGAAGTGAGGCTCTATCCCAAGATAGGCCTCACAGAGGTTGATGAAGATGGCGATGTGAAGGATGGAGTTGGGATTCAATGCGCAGAGGCAGATCCCATAGTAATGCAGCAGCCCGCGGAGGAAAGAATGCGCGGGCACGCCGAAACCACGGAGAAAGAAAGATTCGAACACCACCAAATCAGAGGAGTTTGGGGTGGGGAAAGACTCACCGGCGGCGGCGCGCCACTCGGCGGTTTGCTGGTCGGGGAGGACGCCATCCATGACGTGCTGCTCGAGGCGCTTGGTGGTGGTAATGGACTCCCTCCACTCGGCGGCGCGATCTACGGTGACCTCGGCGGTGGCCTTGCCCTTGGACGACCGGGCTCTTGCCGGCGACTTCTCCTTCCGCTTCGAGGCTTCCTTCCTCTTGGGCGCCATGGCAGCGAGCGGTGCTGGAGAGCGAGGAAGAAGGTTACGGGAGCAGATCTAGGGTTTTGCTCTGGCGCAAAGGGAACTGGAGCGTCGGGGAAGGCAAATGGCAAGTAAAGGAAGAAGAATGCGGCGGGGATGGCTTATAATGGAATGAACCGTTCCTCCCGCGCGCGGCGCGGCGCTTGTCTCGGGAACTCAACCGACGCAGGCACGTCCCGTCGCTTTAAATTCAAAGATGCGGCAGGGAATCGCGATATCTCGCGATATCTCGCCTTCCGTAAAGCGACCGTTAGGGACGCAACGGACTTTTAGGAATAATGGGCCTAAATGGGCTGAAATATAGCACGACCTTTCGGTTCTGTTACGAAAATAAATTTGTGGGTTCCTGAGCTAGGGTTCAGGGGCAGAAACCACTCGGTCGTGAGGCTAAAATTAGTTGACGACCAGACTCGATTTTGCAATTAATATTGCGACCTTGCAACTGATTTTTACGTAAGGCATGCGATACTATCGCTAAATTGACTCAGAAATCTGGGTCAAATGCTGACAAGTATAATCTTGTGAGAAGATGGCTTACCATATGGTCAAGCTGAGTCGTGGGACACGACTCGGAAGTCATGCCGAGTTCAAAGAACTTGAGGACAAAATCCTTATAAAGGGGAAATAAAAAAGCCTCTGAAGGAAAAGATTATCTAAAATCCATGTCCAGAGGCATGGGGGCTGAAAAAATCAGTCGGAATTCATGGCTTTCAGAGCCTTGACACGATCATGCTGAGTCGTAACAAGACTCGGGGGCTACACCCAATGGGTGCACCTGGAGGTGCACACCATTGATGGATTAAGTTTAAAAAGAGATTCATAATATTTTGCTTTTTGACCCTCGACCAGAATATTCTATTCTGCTCAAGGCTCGGGGGCTACACCCAATGGGTGCACCTGGAGGTGCACACCATTGAAGATCAAGATACAGATGTGTAAAAATTGAAGACCTTTGGCCAATTTCATACTAAAATTGCCCAAAGCCCGGGGGCTAAGTGTATTCACTTCGCTGTCGCGTCGTGAAAAAGAGCACTCCTTCCCCTCACTATGACTATAATTGAAAAATTGTTTTCAGGAACGTCTGAGCATGCACTCGGATCTTCCTCGAAACCACTTGGATCTTCTTCGAAACCACTCGGATGAGATCTTAGACAACTTGGAGCACTCGGTTCATGCAAAAAAAAGATGGAACAATTACAGCCAACGATCGGCCAAGAAGTGCTCGGGGGCTACTGTGGGGGATATGGTACCCAGGTACCTCACGAGCAAGCCTGACAGCCCACCAATAGGGGGTGGCCCAGCCCACCGTTCTGGACCTGAAGGCGTGCGGGACAAGTCGGCGCACGAAGGAAGGATCCGGAAGGAGAAGTCCTAGTTGGAATAGGAATTATTGTAAAAAAGGAAAGGATTCTTAGAGATAGGATCGGATACAAACCGACTTGTAACCCTGCCCCCCGATATATAAGGCGGGCAGGGACCCCCTCCAAAACAACTCGACACAACTGACCACAAGGACACCACAGCCGAACACATCTCATCTCACAATTTACGCAATACAACACCCCAAAACAGGACGTAGGGTATTACGTCGAGTCGACGGCCCGAACCTGTATAAACCCTTGTGTCTGTCCATCCTAACCATCTTGCTTCCGATCTTTGCGATCTTCCCTACATTATAAATCACTTCCGTGGGCTACCCCGTGGAAGACTGCCGGAGATAATATCACCGACACCCCTCGCTCGTGGGGCCCGCTGACGGCTCACCTGCCCCGTGGACAAAAGCATTTAATGGCTCTGCACGGCCTTGGGCGAGGAAGTCAAGCGACGGATCACTAGCCCATCCCCGGTCATCTCCGCCAACCCCTGACACCGTGCGGTCATTCTTGACACCGTGCGGTCACCCCTGACACCGTGCGGTCATTCTTGACGCCGTGCGGTCATCCTCGACACTGTGCGGCGTGACAGACCTATGCGGCGTCACGAGCCTGAGCGGTGTGACAGCCCTGTACTGTCACGCTTCACTGTTCTACCAACTCCGGTACGGGGACCCCTCGAACGGACATGGGGAACCCTCGAACGGGTCCACGGCCCGTTGTACTCGATGATGACAAGCGACGCCAGCCCATAAAAACAGGAGCACAGGAAGCGTGCGTCATGAACAGGGGACGCCACGCCATGCGCCAGAGCACCATATGCCAGGAAGTCGCATAATCCGACAACGCGAGCCAAGACAAGAGTCACGCCCGCGATCACACCTCGTCGTACGCCGCCACTGTACCAAGTACTGTACTTTTACTGTTTGTAACTGCCCCTCTTTGGACTATAAAAAGAGGAGGCAGCCCCATAGAACAGAGGAGGACTCTAGCCATCAGACATACTCATCCACACACTCACCACTCAGCTTGCAAGAAACACAACTCTCACTCGTTCTAAGGGACCTGGAGGCTCATCCTCCTCTCCCGCCAAGCTTGTAGCCCCCCTACTACGAGCACCCCCCGGTGCAAGGCAATACAAGTGCGCAAGCACACCCTGCTGGACGTACGATCCGAAGATCAGAACCAGGATAAACATCGTGTCATCGTGTTGCCCTTGCATCGACCATCAAGAGACGGGACACAGCGCACTTTTCTGTAGGTGTTTGGACCCCCGCGAGGTTCCGGCACCGACAGTGGCGCGCCAGGTAGGGGACTCGCGCTGTGATCGACTTCTTGACCCACCAGTTCTCTCGATGGTGATCCGTACAGAGCGTCTCGTTGACCGCTGCTCCTACGGTTCATCCGACCCACTCCCGGCCGGATTCACCATCTGGTTCGGGAGCCGAGGGTTTGAGGCAACCGGCAACGGTTATCTCATGGGGCTCCTCCCAAGGGATGCGGCCGCCACTGCCGCGACCGCTGCAACGAGCCCACCACCGCCACCAACGCCCAGGCGCAAGAGGCGCTCAGGACAACGCTCACGACGGGCACGCATGGAGCGACGCCAGGCCGCGCGCGCGCCGCCTTGACGACGTCGACCTCAGCGAAAGCACCATCGCCGAGGGGACGAAGGCCACGCCAGCACCTGTCCCTCCTGCGATCCTGGTCCCTGGGTGGGGAACGGGTCCTCCGATAGTTTCGAGTCCTGGGTGGAGTTCGGTCCTGCCGGTAGGTTCTGCTGCGCGGTGAAGTTCGATCTCTTGGTGGAGTCGGTCGCCTGGGTGGCGGAAGCACTCGTCGTCGACCGCCATTGTTGCCGCGCCTCGGGCTACCGGAGAGGTCAGAGTAGTCTGACTCTGTCGAGTAGCCGCTCCTGTTGGGGTCACGACGGGGATTTCCATGATCCCGATCGTACTCTTGGCGCCGTCGGAGTTCTTCGCGATGGCGCTCTTCAGTGCTATTGGTGATGATGTCCCTTGCATCTCGATCTCTGTTGATCGTGGTGCGGAGGTCTTCATCACGACCCGATCCGCCGCCGGCCCGGTGTCGAGATGAACCGGGTTCAGGAGCGTCGGTAGTCGTTCTGCCTTGCATCTGGTGAACCTGGACGGAGGCGGCCTGCACGAGAGCCCTTACCTTTTCCAGGCCCGGAGTGTTAGGCGGCAGCCGATTGATTTCCTCGTTGATAGTAACGATGTTCTGGACCGGTGTCTCGTAGACCTCGTGTCCGTTGAACTCGAACGTGCCGTCGCGCATCAAGTTCCGGGCGCTCCTCCGCTCGTGTTGATCCCGTTGGCGACGATGATCTTCAGAGCGAGGCTCCTGGAGTCGAGCAGTACCAGATCCTGACGCGGCGGCTCCGTGTGGTCGTGCGGCTCTGCGAGTCGCCCGACTGGCATTGTGTCCTCGACGCTGGTTCCTGGCTTCGGTCGTCTCCTCAGTAGGAGTGACCTCGTCTTCTGAGACAGGATTGGTTGGCGTTGCTGGCGCCACCATGTAGCAATATGATCCGACCCCCTCTTGCGCGAGGTAGTCTTCCTCGGACTCGGAGAAGTCGGATGTGGGCATGTAACGCTCCAAACTACTCGGAGTCAATTCTCCGAGTGATCCTAGTAGTTCCGGCTCTGTAGAGGCATCGGACACTGTGTATCCTTCCGGCAGATCGTCCAGGATTGAGGGTCCCAGTAGATCTAACCCGTAGGAGTCGCTCCCAGAGAAGTAATCATCTGACTGGACGATGTCCTTCATCTTTTGCTTCCGAGCAAGCGCGCAAAAGCCAGGGGTCTGAACAGCAATGACCTCAGGGCTCTGGACGCGTGTGGGTTGAGCGTTTACGCTCTGCGATGATTCGGCGACGCGACTCTCAGGAGTCGGATCGGAACCGAGTGATTGTAGATCTGTTCCCGACTGGTTTGGCTTCGCGTTCTGCGAAGGACTCAGCGGGGTAGATCCGGTACGATCGGAGGCGATCGGACCGGATTGGGCCGTGATGGCCGAAGTTGGCGCCAGAGAGGAGACCTCCGTGGCGACCGTAGCACCTGCCGCCTGGGTATCCAAGACGGTGGTGGTGATGACGTCCCCGAACTGGATCTTGACTTCGTCGACGTCCGGGAGGTTGCAGCTGTCCAAGATCTTGACGCGATCCATCGAGCTTACCAGATTGATCTCGGCGATATCCCCTACCTGGCGCGCCACTGTCGGTGATATTATCTCCGGCAGTCTTCCACGGGGTGGCCCACGGAAGTGATTTATAGTGTAGGGAAGATCGCAAAGATCGGAAGCAAGATGGTTAGGATGGACAGACACAAGGGTTTATACAGGTTCGGGCCGTCGACTCGACGTAATACCCTACGTCCTGTTTTGGGGTGTTGTATTGCGTGTTGAGTTGTTGTCTGATGAGTCGAGTTGTGGTTGGTTGTTTTGTAGGGGGTCCCTGCCCGCCTTATATATCGGGGGGCAGGGTTACAAGTCGGTTTGTATCCGATCCTATCTTTAAGAATCCTTTCCTTTTTTACAATAATTCCTATTCCAACTAGGACTTCTCCTTCTAGATCCTTCCTCCGTGCGCCGACTTGTCCCGCACGTCTCCAGGTCCAGAACGATGAGATGGGCCGCCCCCTTTTGGTGGGCTGCCAGGCTTGCTCGTGAGGTACCCGGGTACTATATCCCCCACAGTCTATATCCCCCACAGTAGCCCCCGAGCACTTCTTGACCGATCGTTGGCTGTAATTGATCCGTCTTTTCTTGCATGATCCGAGTGCTCCCAAGTTGTTTAAGATCTCATCCGAGTGATCTCGAAGAAGATCCGAGTGGTTATGAGGAAGATCTGAGTGGTTTCGAGGAAGATCTGAGTGCATGATCAGACGCTCCTGAAAACAATTCTTCAATTATGGCCATAGTGAGGGGAAGGAGTGCTCTTTTTCACGACGTGACAGCGAAGTGAATACACTTAGCCCCCGGGCTTTGGGCAATTTTAGTATGAAATTGGCCAAAGGTCTTCAACTTTTATCCATCTGTATCTTGATCTTCAATGGTGTGCACCTCCAGGTGCACCCATTGGGTGTAGCCCCCGAGCCTTGAGCAGAATAGAATATTCTGGTCGAGGGTCAAAAATAAAATATTATGAATCTCTTTTTGAACTTAATCCATCAATGGTGTGCACATCTAGGTGCACCCATTGGGTGTAGCCCCCGAGTCTTGATACGACTCGGCACGATCGTGTCAAGACTCTGAAAGCCGTGAATTCTGACTGAATTTTTCAGTCCCCATGCCTCTGGGCATGGATTTTAGATAATTTTCTCCTTCTGGGGCTTTTTTGTTTCCCCTTTCTAAGGATTCTGTTCTCAAGTTCTTTGAACTCGGCATGACTCCCAAGTCGTGTCCCACGACCCAGCTTGACCATATGGTAAGCCATCTTCTCACAAGATTTATACTTGTCAGCACTTGACCCAGACTTCTGGGCGAATTTAGCGATAGTATCGCATGCCTTACGTAAAAATCAATTGCAAGGATGCAATATTAATTGCAAAAGCAAATCTGGTCGTCGACCAATTTTAGCCTCACGACCGAGTGGTTTCTGCCCCTGAACACTAGCTCAGGAACCCACAAATTTGTTAGCGTAACAGAACCGAAAGGTCGTGCTATATTTCAGCCCATTTAGGCCCACTAATGCCGTAAAGTCCGTTGTTTCCTAAGGAACCTAACGGTTGCTTTACTAAAGGCAAAATATCGCGAGATATCGCGACTCCTTACCGCACCTTTGAATTCAAAGCGACGGGACGTGCCTGCGTCGGTTGAGTTCCCAAGACACGCATCGCGCCGCGCGCGGGAGGAACGGTTCATTCCATTATAAGCCATCCCCGCCGCAATCTTCTTCCTTTACTCGCCATTTGCCTCCCCAGCGCTCAAGTTCTCCTCCGCGCGCGAGAGCAAACCCTAGATCCACTCCCGCAGCTTTTATCCTCAATCCTCAGCATCCGCTCGTCGCCATGGCGCCAAAGAGGAAGGAAGCCCCGAAATGGAAGGAGAGGTCGCCGGGAAGGGCCCGGTCGGCCAAGGCCAAGGTCGCCGTTGATCGCGCCGCCTAGTGGAGGGAGTCTATCACCACCACCAGGCGCCTCGAGCAGCACGTCGTCGACGGCATCCTCCCTGACCAGCAAACCGCCGAGTGGCGCGCAGCCTCCGGTGAGTCTTTCCCTACCCCAAATTCTTCTGATTTGGTGGTGTTCGAGTCCTTCATTCTGCGCGGCTTTGGCGTGCCCGCGCATTCTTTCCTCCGCGGGCTGCTGCATTTTTATGGGATCAGTCTTTGTGCACTGAATCCCAACTCCATTCTTCATATCGCCATCTTCATCAACCTCTGTGAGGCCTATCTTGGGATAGAGCCTCACTTCAATCTTTTTCTTCATCTTTTTCTGTTGAAACCTTATCCCGGAACCGAGTGCCCGCGAGTAGTCGGAGGCGCCGGATTCCAGCTCCGTGAGGGTCGAACCCGGGAGTATTTTGACATTCCTTTTCTTACCTCCAACAAGGGGTGACAGTCCGAGAGGTTTTACGTAGGAAACCACTCGCCTGCCATTTCTCCTGAAATCGATTCACGTCCTGTTCCCTCCCAGTCCTGGACTGCTCTTCCCAAGGAGAGTGAGATGGATGAGGTTCGGGAACTCCTGGGTCTCATAGCCCAGTTGAAGGACAGAGGGTTGTCTGCCGTCGGAGTGGCAGCCAACTTCGTGCTGCGCCGGATCCAGCCCCTCAAGCAGCGGGCTCATCCGGCGTATGAGTACTACGCCGAGGGGGACAACACGCGTGAAGCCCCCGAGCGTGTTGACAAGGTCCAAGCCGCAGCTCGGCTTGGCAAATTCTTCGTGACAGGGACTTCCCTGAGGACTACTGATTGTCCTCCGGCGTTCAACTTATCGAATCCACGCCCTGAGGTATTTAACCAGTCTGTTGCTGTTTTATGTTTCAATTCCACCCATTGGGTGTAATCTCAGTAAAGAACTGAACCCAACTTTTGCAGGGTCGAGCTGCCTTTGTATCCCTCCCTCCTTTGCCTGAGATGCCGAAGGGAGTGGATCAGCCGGCTCGGCGCAGAGCCGGTGGTGCTGAAGAAGCAGTCGGAGGAATTGAGAGTGACCTGCATGACTCTGATATCACTCTGTCATCCTCTCCTTCTCCGGACGTGCTGTCTCCAAGTGGTGGGAAGGCTGCCCCTGTCCCGAAGAAGCGAAAAATTTCAACGGGGATTGTGATTGGGGACGCGCCGAGCCGCTGCCAACTCCTCCTTTCTGAGTCATCTGACTCGGAAAAAGACGAAGCTGGCGGTGCCGACTCGTCAATCCCGCCCCCAATAATCAGCTCGGAGCAGTCTCCCCTTGCAATAGTACCTCTGAGTGCTGCAAGTCCGAGGGACCTTCCTTCCCCTACTCGGAGAGGAAAGCGCCCAAGAATGCGCATATCTACTCTGTAAGTATCATTGTCATCCTTTGATTGTCCTTTATGTTTTTCTGTGACTAATCCATTTGTCCTTTATCCTGTAGCACACCATCTGAGATCCCCTTTGCGGGTACTGCGCCTCAGTCGGTCATTGAGACAGAGATCCCACCAATCCAAATGCCAGAGGTGTCGACCCACTCGGCTGATCTTCTCAGCGATCAGCCTGTGGGTCCGCCACCAGAGTCGCTGCGAGCACCAACCCCGCCTCCGCCGAGTCCTGCACCAGCGTCGCCGACTCCACTGCCTCAGGGCAGCCCCCAGCCTGCTCTTGTGGTTGAACAGACTGCTGCAGTGGAGGAACCCCAGGCTGCGGAGGTCGAAATCGCTTCTGCGGTGGTCGGCGCTCCGGGTAGTGGTGCTCCCATGACTCCTCTGGCGGAGTTCATGTCGCTCCATCTTCGTATGGGCCAGATAGCCAAGGTATTTCCTGAGCCACTTTCCTTGTTGAGGTCGAGTACCAAATGGTACGCCTATTTGTTTTGTCATCTGACTAGTCTTTGCAGGACTTAGCTGCTGATGCCGAGGCGAAATCCTCGGTGATTCAAGAACTTTCTTCTGCAGTCGCTAAGGCCGACTCCTTGGCGGCCCGAGTGGCTGAACTCGAAGCTGCTGCGACCCAACACCAGGCTGAGTTGGAGGAAGCCCAGCGCACCACTCGCGATCTTCGCGGAGAGGTGGAGCAGGCTAGACTCAACGAAGCCCAGGCCGTGCACGAGCTCAGAGGTATGTTATTCCCTGTTTGTTTTCCTGTCAGACGTGGATATTTTATCCAGATCTAACTTTCTGTAGATTACCGGTACCGGATTATGTCCCAATTTTCAGAGCTCACTGCCAAGGTGGCTCGGCTGCAAGGCGAGGCGGAGGCACTGCGCACCGAGAGGATCGCGCTGGAGGACACTATCCGAGTAGTGGCGGAGGAGATCGAGCCGGAGGCGTCATCATCTTCGGCTTCTATCCTCGACCGTGTTCGGGCGCTTCCACGCTTCTTCCGGCGACAGCTTTGCTCCATCAGCCAGGCCAGCTGTGGTCATGTCCTGGCGGTGCTCAAGTCTCTGTTCCCGGCATCGGACCTGGAGCCACTCAGCCGGGGATACGCTGCTGGCACCTCCGAAGATGACGTGGGCAGACTGCTCCTTGAGGTCGAGCCTATCGCCAATGTCCTGTCCAAGGATGTTGTTGATGACTCTGATGAAGCGGCCCCGTCTGGTGTTGGTGATCCTGCAGTTTAATTTACATAGAATATTTGTAGTATTTGGTAGAAGTAGTACTGTTGAACAATGTTTAAGCTTTTGCTATTGTATATAAGTTTTTATGGGATTACTACTCCCTTTCTTTCTGCGCTGGCCTTAATTTCTGAGTGGTTGACCTGTTACAGAGTAGATTAGCCTCGTTGGTCTCAGTCTCATGCCGCAGAGTCTTTGTCGTACGTTTAGAGCTTTGACTTGGCGAGTACTGTCCCTCTCGATTTAAAGTTTGTTCCACTCATACTTTATGTGCGCGACGCGAAAGAGGAAATTCGAGTAGTAGAAATAGATAAAAGATGAAATCAACTTTATTGATAACTCATTATAAATCAGTCGAGTCGTGACTGGGGATGAATACCCTCTAAAATCACTCGAAAAAACAAATCTGAAAAAAGATGAATACATAACTGAATCAGGCGTAGAAACGCTGTAAGTGCTCGATGTTCCATGGATTTGGGATGTCTACGCCGTCTTCCGTCATGAGGCGGTATGAGCCCGGGCGACTCACTGACTTGATGATGTATGGCCCCTCCCAAGGGGACGCAAGCTTGTGCGCGCCCTTGGTGTCTTGCTTCCTCCTCAGAACCAAGTCGCGTGCTTCAAAAGATCTCTGCTTAACTGATCGATCGTGATAACGTCGCAGGACCTGCGCGTAACGCGCGGCTTGGATCTGGGCAGCCAATCTCTTTTCCTCGATGCTGTCGAGGTCTTCAATGCGCGCCACTTGCGCGTCGTATTCGTCATAGAACTCCACTCGGGGGGAGCCGTATGCGAGGTCCGTTGGTAGGATAGCTTCCGAGCCGTAAACCAGAAAGAACGGGGTTTGCTTCGTGGCACGACTCGGCTGGGTGCGCAGCCCCCAGACTACAGCTGGTAACTCCTTGATCCATCGTCCATCATGTTGCTTAAGCTGCTTGAATATGCGGGCCCTGAGCGCCTTGATTATTTCGCCATTGGCTCTTTCGACTTGGCCATTGGCCCTTGGGTGCGCCACGGATGCGGGGCATAGCTTGATGCTCCTCTCGCTGCACCAGTCTTTAAACTCCTGCGCCACGAAGTTCGTACCATTATCTGTGATGATACGATTTGGGACTCCGAAGCGGTGGGTGATGTCGGTGAAGAACTCGATGGTCTTGGCTGTCGTGTGCTTTCTGACTGGTTTCACCTTGATCCACTTTGTGAACTTGTCAATAGCTACAAGGACATGGTCAAAACCACTAGGAGCCTTCTTGAACGGACCAATCATATCCAAGCACCAACAAGCGAAGGGCCAGGACGCTGGTATGGTTTGCAGCTGTTGTGCGGGTGCGTGTATTTGCCTTGCAAAATACTGACACCCTTTGCAGCGCCGTACAATGTTTTCTGAGTCTGCTACGGCAGTCGGCCAGTAGAAACCAGACCGGAAAGCTTTACCAACGATGGTTCTGGCCCCGGCGTGATTACCACAGATTCCTTTGTGTATGTCTGTCAAGAGCTCAATACCCTCTGCACGACTTACGCACTTTTGGAGAATTTGGGAAGCTCCAGATCGACGACACAACATGTCTCCAATGATGATGTAGCTTTTGCTGCGCCGCACAATTTGTTCGTGGAGCGAATTTAGATCTTTGTCTTCCGCGACCTCTGTGGGCAATATGCCGCTGTCAAGATAGTCGACGATCTGGGTCCTCCAGTCCAAAGCTTCATCTACCACTAATGTGGCTGACTCCGGGGATTCTCCGACTTGTTGCTCCGCGACAGTGCCATCCGGGTTTATCTTGATAGATGGTTTGACAAGATCTTGTATGAAAACTCCGGGTGGGACGCCTTCACGGGTGGACCCCATCTTAGCGAGCTCATCTGCTGCCTTGTTATGGTCGCGCACCACGTGATGGAACTCTAAGCCATAGAATTTCCCTTCCAGCTTCCTGATTTCCTCACAGTAAGCGTCCATCTTCTCGTTGGTCCTGGACCAATCCTTGTTTACCTGGTTTATGACCAGGGCAGAGTCCCCGCGTACCATCAGGCGTTTGATACCCAAAGATACTGCAATGCGGAGACCGTGCAAGGTTGCTTCGTACTCGGCTGCGTTGTTGGATACTGGGAACATGATTTGAAGGACGTATTTTAATTCCTGCGCCGCCTCCTTTAATCTGGAGGGAGCCATCAAAGTACATCTCCCAGTACTCAACTACCTCGTCGTCAGCCGGAGCTTGGTTTTCTGTCCAGTCTGCTACGAAGTCGGCCAAGACCTGAGACTTGATAGCAGTACGTGGAACGAAGGTTATGTGGTGGGCAGCCAATTCTATTGACCACTTGACGATTTGGCCGCTAGCGTCTCGGTTATGGAGGATTTCCCCTAAAGGATTTTCGCTCACAACCGAGATTGGATGGGCCTCAAAGTAGTGCTTCAGCATTCTTGCTGAGATGAGAACTCCGTAGAGTAATTTCTTCACATGGGGGTAGCGTACCTTAGATACGGTCAGGACCTCGCTGACGAAGTAGACTGGTCGCTGAACTTCATATGCGTGTCCTTCTTCAGGACGCTCGACCACTAGTACCGTGCTAACCACTCGGGGAGTAGCAGAGATGTAGAGGTAGAACTGTTCTCTTGGTTGAGGTGGGACGAGGATGGGCGGACTCTGCAGGTAATCTTTGAGTTGCTGGAAAGATTGCTTCGCCTCGTCATCCCACACGAACTTGTCCTGTTTCTTGAGCAGTTTGAAAAACGGCAATCCGCGAACGCCGAGTCGTGATATGAAACGACCGAGCGCTGCCATGCATCTAGTAAGCTTCTGCACATCCTTTTGACAGGTTGGTGGTAGCATCTTGGTGATGGCCGTGATCTTCTCGCGATTTGCCTCAATCCCGCGGTTGCTGACCATGAAGCCGAGTAGTTTACCTGAGGGTACTCCGAAGACACACTTTTCCGGGTTGAGCTTCCACCGGAATACGCGTAGGCGTTCGAAGACCTTTGTCAGATTCCCTATCATGTCCTCGGGGTTCATGATCTTGACCACGATGTCGTCGATGTAGGCTTCTACTATGTCTGGGATCAATTGATCCAGACATGCTTGAATCGTCCTCTGATAGGTTGCGCCTGCGTTCTTCAGACCGAAGGCCATTGTGTTGTAACAAAAGGCACCGAACGGCGTGATGAACGCGGTCTTTATCTGGTCTTCCAGCTTCAAGCCTATCTGGTGGTAGCCTGAGTAGCAATCGAGAAAGCAGAGCAGGGCGGAGCCTGCCGTGGAGTCAACGTCTTGATCGGTGTCCAGGGCAGCTGCCGCGTTGAGGGTCTCCTGTTCGCATGTGTAAGCGACTCGGATATCCCCCAAGACGGTGATTATGCCTTTGGGTCCTGGCATCTTAACCTGTAAGTAGGCGTAGTGAGGGATCGCCATGAACTTGGCGAGCGCCGGCCTCCTGAGGATGGCGTGATATGCAGTTTCAAAGTTCGCCACCGTGAACTGCATGTGCTCGGTCCGGTAGTTGTTCCGGTCTCCGAAGGTAATGGGCAATGTAATGTGCCCGAGTGGTTCCGCCCCCTCTCCCGGTATCAAGCCATAGAACGCGGATTGGGGGGGACTTAGGTCGAGATTAGTCAGGCCGAGCTCCTTCAATGTGTTAGCAAAGAGGATGTTCAGGCCACTGCCACCATCGACTAGTACCTTGGTGAGCCGAACGTTGCGGATCGTCGGGGCTACTACCAAGGCGTGGGACCCGGGCTTCGGTATGAAGTTTGGGTGGTCCTCCCGGGTGAAGGTGATCGGAACTTCCGACCACTTAAGGTACTCAGGTACCGGTGGTTCCCTCGCGTGCATGACCTGGCGATGGGTGAGCTTCTGCTGGCGCCTCGACTCGAACTCTGGTCCGCCATAGATCATGCGAACCACTCGGTCGGCTTCCTGGAAGTCGTCGCCAGGCTCGTCGTTCCGCCTGTCGTCTCGCGGGGAACCATCGTTCCTCTTTCTGTATGGAGGGCCTCTGTTGCCCCCAGTGAAGGCTCGCTTGAGCCCGTAGCACTCTCGTGCCGAATGCTTGTGCTTGTGGTAAGGACATTGCTCATCGAGCATGCGCTGGAAATCCTCTGGAGTTACCCAGCCTCTGGACCGGTCCAGGGCGGCGACCATATCTCCCTCGCTCTTCTTCTTACAAGGGTGGCTGTCGGTGCGCCGATGGTCGTCGTGTCGGTCTTCGTCCTCGCGGCGGTCGCGCTTGCGGGTTGTCTTGTTCTCTTCTTCCCAGCGGCTCCTGATCTCGCTGAGTTATTCCTTTTCCGCGATCTCTGCGTCCGCCCACGTGCTAGCGATCCGGAACATGTCATTGACAGTCGCGGGTGGCTTCCGAGTCCACTTGTGAATCAGTCTCCCATCGGAGATGCCGTGCTGGAAGGCTGACATAACCTCCTGATCCGTCACGTCCGTGATGGAGTTGCGTTTCTCTGAGAACCTGCGCACGAAGTCGTGCAGGGTCTCGTTCTTGTGCTGCCTGATCTGACCGAGGAGCCGCTTGCTCCCGGGCCTTTCCCAAGTACCAAGATAGTTACCGACAAAGAGTTCGGTAAGCTGCTCCCAGTTGTCGATGGTGTCCTACGGGAGTCCTGCCAGCCAGTTGCGGCAGTCCTTGGTGAGCATGATGGGAAGGTAATTCGCCATCACGTCCTCGTCGCCGCCGGCCGCTTGTACGGCGGTGTAGTAGATCTGAAGCCATTGAGATGGATCAGATTTCCTGTCGTACTTGTCGATGTCCGACAGCTTGAAGCCTCTGGGCCATGTCACGCTTCTCAAGCGCTCGATGAATGACTGCAATCCGCCGATCCGACCTCTAGGGCGGGAACCGCTCGGACCCGATCCGTCTGTTGTTCTTGGGGGAGTGCTATCCCTCCTGCGATCCCGGTCCCTGGGCGGGGAACGGGTCCTCCGATAGTTTCGAGTCCTGGGTGGAGTTCGGTCCCGTCGGTAGGTCCTGCTGCGCGGTGGAGTTCACTCCCTTGGCGGAGTCGGTCGCCTGGGTGGTGGAAGCGCTCATCCTCGTGGCGGAGTGTGACCGCCGTTGTTGCCGCGCCTTGGACTACCGGAAGGGTCAGAGTAGTCTGACTCCGTCGAGTAGCCGCTCCTGTTGGAGTTACGACGGGGATTTCCATGATCCCGATCGCACTCTTCGCGCCGTCGGATTTCCTCACGATGGCGCTCTTCGGTGCTGTTGCGGATGACGTTCCTCGCGTCTCGATCTCTGTTGATCGTGGTGCGAAGATCTTCATCACGATCCGATCCGCCGCTGGCCCGGTGTCGAGACGGACCGGGCTCAGGAGCATCTGTGGTCGCTCTGCCCTGCATCTGGTGAACCTGGACGGAGGCGGCCTGCACGAGAGCCCTTACCTTTTCCAGGCCTGGAGTGCTGGGTGGTAGCCGACTGATCTCCTCGTTGATGGTGACGAGGTTCTGGACTGGCGTCTCGTAGACGTCGTATCCGTTGAACTCGAACATGCCGTCGCGCATCAAGTTCCGGGTGCTCCTCCTGTCGTGCCGATCCCGTTGGCGACGATGATCTTCAGAGTGTGGTTCCTGGAGTGGCTCCGTGCCAGATCCTGATGCGGTGGCTCCGTGCGGTCGTGCGGCTCTGTGAGTCGCCCGACTGGCGTTGCGTCCTCGACGCTGGTCCCTGGCTTCAGTCGTCTCCTCGGCCGGAGTGACCTCGTCTTCTGTGACAGGGTTGGTTGGCGTTGCTGGCGCCACCATATAGCAGTATGACCCGACTCCTTCTTGCGCGAGGTAGTCTTCCTCGGACTCAGAGAAATCGGATGTGGGCGTATAACGCTCCAAACTACTCGGAGTTAGTTCTCCGAGTGATCCTAGCAGTTCCGGCTCTGTAGAGGCGTCGGACACTGTGTATCCTTCCGGCAGATCGTCCAGGATTGAGGGTCCCTGTGGATCCAACTCATAGGAGTCGCTCCCAGAGATGTAATCATCCGCCTGGACGATGTTCTTAATCTTCTGCTTCTGAGCGAGCGCGCAAAAGCTAGGGGTCTGGACGGTGATGACGTCAGGGCTCGGAACGCGCGTCGGTTGAGCGTTTACGCTCTGGGATGACTCGGCGACGCGACTCTCAGGAGCCGGATCGGAACCGAGTGATTGTAGGTCTGTTCCCGACTGGTTGGGCCTCGCGTTCTGTGATGGACTCAGCGGGGTAGAACCGGCATGATCAGATGCGATCGGACCGGATTGGGCCGTGACGGCCGAAGTCGGCGCCAGAGAGGAAACCTCCGTGGCGACCGTAGCTCCTGCCGCTTGGGTATCCAAGGCGGCGGCGGTGATGTTCCCGAACTGGATCTCGAATCCGTCGACGTCCGGGAGATTGCAGCTGTCCAAGATCTTGACACGATCCATCAAGCTTACCAGATTGATCTCGGCGATATCCCCTACCTGGCGCGCCACTGTCGGTGATATTATCTCCGGCAGTCTTCCACGGGGTAGCCCACGGAAGTGATTTGTAATGCAGGGAAGATCGCAAAGATCGAAAGCAAGATCAGACACGGGGGTTTATACAGGTTCGGGCCGTCAACTCGACGTAATACCCTACGTCCTGTTTTGGGGTGTTGTATTGCGTGTTGAGAGATTTCGTCCTGAGACTTGATGTTTTGGAGGGGGTCCCTGCCCGCCTTATATATCGGGGGGCAGGGTTACAAGTCGGTTTGTAGCCGATCCTATCTCTAAGAATCCTTTCCTTCTTTACAATAATTCCTATTCCAACTATAACTTCTCCTTCCAGATCCTTCCTCCGTGCGCCGACTTGTCCCGCACGTCTTCAGGTCCAGAACGGTGGGCTGGGCCGCCCCCTTTTGGTGGGGTGCCAGGCTTGCTCGTGAGGTACCCGGGTACTATATCCCCCACACTTCTATCCATAACCCCACACTTCGTTTTTTGGCAAAGTGGATTGCCATGGTGGTTCACCCGCGCACTAATTTGCGTCTTTGCCTTTTGCCTGACTTAGAGTGCCTTTATGCCATGGTGAAGAAAATTCGATTCTTGCCTGTCATGAGCATGCTCGATGACTGGCAGAGGTTAGTCACTGGCCGAGCCACGATTGACATAACCTCGCTGGTCACTCGCATTGCCACCCATGTTGGTGCTTTGCAGGGCGCTAAAGTTTCCTTCCTACCCACTTCACAGAAGTATCAGTCTTGCATCGGTTTAGACCATTTTACCTAGGGCCACTTGATTCGTGGAGGCCCTGGCCATGCTCTTTTTATGTGCTACCCCGGTTTCATCGATGAAGTCGAGCTTCCATGCCCGGATCTTTCGTTGAAATCGGTGAAAAGTCTAACCTTGCAGCTCAGGAGAAGGGAACCCGCTCGCCGTAGTGTCTCATGACCCATGACGCGTGGTAGGCAAGCCAGGCACGATAGCAAAGCCGGAACATCTACCGCACCTCAATCCGAGTACCACTAGCAGCAGCAGCCTGAGTACCACCATCATCAGCAGACCGGACCCACTGCCCATACGAACTTCGACGAGACGTTTGACTACTACTAGGAGACAGGATGTGGACCGCAAGTCAGACTATCTGCATCTGCCAGGTATGACTACGAGAACCCGGTCGCCTGGGGAATCTTGGAGCTCAATGTCAGGTTGGACACGGTGAGCTTACAACAACAGCAGATTAGCGACGACCTCGCGCACAACACCGACCTCACCCAGCAGAACTGGGGGATGACCACATCCCTTCAGACTGACCTTGATGGTTTCTTCAGCTACATGCACTACGATTCCAACCAGTACTACGAGTCCCTGGTAAGTTCGAAAGTACCCCCGTTGCGTTGCCTTGCCTTGCCGTGATAATAATAATAAAATAAATAATAATATTAATATTAATAATAATAATAATAAATATTGAATAAAAGCTCCTTATGTATGGAAACATGGTTGATAACCTTGGGAATGATGAATAGTTGCTTTGTTTATGCCCTCTAAGTGCCTCGTGCTTAATCCTTTACTTTTCGAGTATTTGAGTCCGTTGGCATTTAAGGATCCATCATGATTAAACTGTGGGAGTAGAGCACATGTGCATTGTTTAAGTTGTTGTGAGTTTTGATACGGTTAGCTTCCACGTATAACTGCATGCTTAGTAAGGAACTTCTTGGATGTTTTATAAGAAATTGTTACATGGTAAATCTTCTCTGATGGTTTAAATGTCCTATCCAGAGCCTAAATAATTATATCTTATGAGCTACCACATGCTATCGTGAGTTACTTTGAGTCTTGTTGAACGGTGAAGTCCGCTTGCAGAAGGCACTAGTCGTCTACTGGTCTTTTCCATCATACATCCACCTCATTGATAGCCTCAAATGTCTGACTAATCAATTTCCCGCTCTGGGGTTGATGACCACCGTCATCGACATACACTCACAACACCCCCATCACCAAGCTCATCCCAAAGGTCCTCAATTACTCCATACAAAGTTGAAATCCTCTCTGTTACCAAAGGAGCAAAGAGATGCATTAGAAAAAAAAAGAGAGAAGTTGGAGACAAATGCTCCATCCAAAAAAGGGGCATTTCAAAACTAAGAGAGAGAGAGAGCAAGGAGTTCCAAGACCTTTGAGCATAAACACCTTCTCCCTTTCCACTTGAAAACCCATGAATTCCAAAGACCAGAATTTGACGAGTGCCATCGCTCGTGAACCACTCTTCGACTCGACAACAGAAGTAACCAAGGTATGCCACTCTTACCCTACCTATAAGTCCACTTCAGCCTTAGAGTAGGGAAAGTTGGTCACACTTGACCAAAAGTGAGGATTAAACACCTTGAGTGACTCAAGAGTACCATCGGGGAATGATTTAAACCATCTTTTGCAAAATTGATATCTCCGAGATGGAACCTGAAAAGCTGCAGGAAGTACTTTAGAAATGACCGTTCAGGCTCTCAACAGCCCAGGACGTGAACCGTTGCAGCCCCACGTTGAACCATGGTATGAGTTCTCTTTTATTCCAACTTATTCAAATGATTTGTTGAGTTTTGGCTTGAGCACAAGGTACCTAAAGGGTATACACATTGAAGCAACTCCTGACCCACCGAACCTAGAGTTTTAGCCCTGCTTAAGGACAAGCAAGAGTCTAAGCTTGGGGGCGTGTTGACGGCCATTATAACTGAGTAGTGACCGTCAACATTTCAGTAAAATGAGGATGATCATACCATGTTCCATGCATAAAAGTGTTTTTACTGACCAATTCCACAAGTTTTGGAGGAGTTGTGATTTCCGCATGAAACATGTGAAACAGGGGCCAAACTTGGCACAGAGCCAGGCCGGCCGGCCTAGCCCAGGCCGACCGGCCTCCCCTGGCAAAGTCTGGCCGCGCCACTGATCCACAAACTAAATTGAATATCCAAGATGATCAAGAGACGTGCAATCAATGTCGGTTTGATCGATGGACCCGAAAGGCCTAGAGTGGAATGAACATGGATTGAAGGGCCCACAACCTCGGATTCTTGGACAGCCTCAAATGAACGCAACCATTACCGACCTCATGAAGCAATCAGGAGCGTCCACGACGAAGGCGGTGGCCAGGGGAGCCAGGTGTAGGCGGCCAGCCCCCTTCTGCTTCCTCACGCGACCGTCTTCGGTGTGGAAGTTAAGCAGGTCGTTGGTGTGACTGTTACGGTGGCTACCGACCTTGGGAGGCTATAAAAGACCACTTTCTCTTCAATCCAAGACACAAACCACACTTCTCAAGTCTATACTTGAAGGGAGCTCTTGTATCATTCCATTTCTTAGATTAGGATTAGAGTTGGGAGTAGAGTCGAGTCGAGCTTAGCTCGGATCTTCAGAGTTCTGGTAAAGCTCTTGTATCCTTTCCTTCATTTGAAGAGTTTATCAAAACAATTACTTTCTTATTTGGAGCTTAAGTTTATCTTTTATATTTATTTCTTGCTCTTCTTTTATAGTAAAGATCTTGCTCTTTAGAGTAAAGTTTTATCCCCCTTTAATCTTAGCGTAGAGTTTAGTTTAGCTCTACCGGGCTTTATCTCGCAGGTTTGCTCGCCTTAACCGGGCCATAAGATGCCTTAGGGAAGACGGGGATTTCTCTGGACGGGCCTCAAGAGAAATCTTAATCATCGAGTGTAGATGTGGTGTCTGGCTTGTTGAGTAACTAGGAAGTGTGTTGCACCCCATGGAACTGCAGTGGTAGGCGGCAGGTGGTGACAGCCCTGTCCTTCCTTCGTAGTCCACCACGTTCGGGTGTACTCATAACAGTAGTGCTGAGCCCGGAGAACCCCCTCTCTCACCCCGTTCTGAGGTTCTCCCATTCTAGCCGTCGAAGAGAGCTCTGTTCCCAGTATCTAAGCTAGAGTCTATGTTAAGGTTAGAGTGTCTTTTGCTCTGAGTTAGTGTCACACCTTGAAATTGTTGGATTTCAGGATGTGGTTAAAAAGAAAAATTAAATAACGATTTCTCATAATTTTATTAACTTTTCCAGCATTTATTTGTTTTATAGGGAATTTAGTGTAGGAAAAGCAATTGATTGTTCTTCTGAAAATTAAATAAGTTTGATATGTGTGTTGCATTCATGCTGACGCATTTTTGTGTTTCATGAGTGCTCAGGTTTTAAAATGCGTTTACGCGATGATTAGGTTCTTCTGAGAATTTTCTGGACTTTTCCGGAATTTAATTCTCCTTCCTCTAGGGCTCTTTTTATTTATTATAAGGCTCTAAGGTCCTTTTCACGAGCTCCAAATATTTTATTTGGACTCCTCGTGTCCCAATCTATCTCTGGGATTTTTCCTGAATTTTTGGGGTTTTCAGAGTTATTTTCGTGGCCTAAATAAGTTATCTAGACTTTTCTAGATTTAACTTTACACAGGAAAATCATTTCTGAAAAAAAGAAAAAGGAAACCCTAACGTGACAAGCCGCCCCGGCCCGACCCGCCAGGGCCCATCTAAGCCCGCGCAGCCCAGTCGCCTGCTGTGCGCCGCCGCCGCTGGTCTCCTCGGCGTGCGCGCCCGCCTGCCTAGGGTCGCGCCCCTATAAAGCCGTCGTGCCCCAGCCCCACGCACGTGTGCTGCCTTGCCGCCGCCCTCGCCTTCTCCCTCCGCAGCGCCGCCGCCGCACCAGCCGGCCGGACCGAGCGCCACCGCCTCGATTCGCCGTCTCCATCGCGCGTCGGAGCAAGGGAACCCCACCACGAAGACGCCCTCACCGAGCCACACGCGACCCGCACCTCCTCACCGTCCGACGACTGCCGGAATGCCGCCACCACATGACACCCGAGCCGGCCGCCATCCCCACCGTCCGCCGCCGAATCCTGGCTGCCCCGTCGACATCCGCCGCCGGTGAGCATCTCCCCGAGGTCCCCTCGACCTCCTCCTCCTTTTCCCCAGACCGCCTAGCCCCTGGCCGTGCCAAACACCAGCGAGCCGAGCGCCCAGTGCCGCCGGCCATGAGGTGACTAAGGAAGAAGATGGCCCTTTTGCACTTAGGCCCCTCAAGAATCCTGTAACCTTTGGACAAATCTTTGTGTCTAAGTAAATCTATCAGAAAACCCCTTAACCAGATGTCGGTGATATGATCTCCGGCAGTCTTCCACGGGGTAGCCCACGGAAGTGATTTGTATTGCAGGGAAGATCGCAAAGATCGGAAGCAAGATGGTTAGGATGGACAGACACAGGGGTTTATACAGGTTCGGGCCGTCAACTCGACGTAATACCCTACGTCCTGTTTTGGGGTGTTGTATTGCGTGGATTGTGTGTTGAGAGATTTCGTGTTCTTTGGAGGGGGTCCCTGCCCGCCTTATATATCGGGGGGCAGGGTTACAAGTCGGTTTGTAGCCGATCCTATCTCTAAGGATCCTTTCCTTCATTACAATAATTCCTATTCCAACTAGAACTCAACCTTTCAGATCCTTCCTTCGTGCGCCGACTTGTACCGCACGTCATCAGGTCCAGAACAGTGGGCTGGGCCGCCCCCTTTTGGTGGGCTGTCAGGCTTGCTCGTGAGGTACCCGGGTACTATATCCCCCACAGTAGCCCCCGAGCACTTCTTGGCCGATCGTTGGCTGTAATTGATCTGTCTTTTCTTGCATGATCCTAGTGCTCTCAAGTTGTTTAAGATCTCATCCGAGTGGTTTTGAAGAAGATCCGAGTGCTTGCTCGACAGTGAAGTGAATACACTTAGCCCCCGAGCTTTGGGCAATTTTTAGTATGAAATTGGCCAAAGGTCTTCAACTTTTCTCCATCGATATCTTGATCTTCAATGGTGTGCACCTCCAGGTGCACCCATTGGGTGTAGCCCCCGAGCCTCGAGCAGAATAGAATATTCTGGTCGAGGGTCAAAAATAAAACATTATGAATCTCTTTTTGAACTTAGTCCTTCAATGGCGTGCACCTCCAGGTGCACCCATTGGGTGTAGCCCCCGAGTCTTGATTCGACTCGGCACGATCGTGTCAAGACTCTGAAAGCCATGGATCCTGACTGAACTTTTCAGCCCCCATGCCTCTGGGCATGGATTTCGGATAATCTTTTCCTTCTGGGGCTTTTTTGTTTCCCCTTCTTAAGGATTTTGTTCTCAAGTTCTTTGAACTCGGCGTGACTCCCGAGTCGTGTCCCACGACCCAGCTTGACCATATGGTAAGCCACCTTCTCACAAGATTTATACTTGTCAGCACTTGACCCAGTCTTCTGAGCGAATTTAGCGATAGTATCGCATGCCTTACGTAAAAATTAATTGCAAGGTTGCAATATTAATTGCAAAAATAAGTCTGGCCGTCGACTAATTTTAGCCTCACGACCGAGTGGTTTCTGCCCCTGAACACTGGCTCAGGAACCCACAAATTTGTTAATGTAACAGAACCGAAAGGTCGTGTCATATTTCAGCCCATTTAGGCCCATTAATCCTGTAAAGTCCGTTGTTTCCTAGGGAAACTAACGGTTGCCTTATTGAAGCCAGAATATCGCGAGATATCGCGACTCCATACCGCATCTTTGAATTCAAAGCGACGGGACGTGCCTGCGTCGGTTGAGTTCCCGAGACACGCATCGCGCCGCGCGCGGGAGGAACGGTTCATTCCATTATAAGCCATCCCCGCCTCAATCTTCTCCCTTTCATCGCCATTTGCCTTCCCAGCGCTCAAGTTCTCCTCCACGCTCGAGAGCAAACCCTAGATCCATTCTCGCAACTTCCATCCTCAATCCTCAGCCCCCGCTTGCTGCCATGGCGCTGAAGACGAGGGAAGCCCCGAAGCGGAAGGAGAGGTCGCCAGGAAGGGCTCGGTCGGTCAGAGCCAAGGCCGCCGTCGACGTCCCCGTGGATCCCGCCGCCGAGTGGAGGGAGTCCATCACCACCACCAGGCGCCTCGAGCAGCACGTCATCGACGGCATCCTCCCAGACCAGCAAACCGCCGAGTGGCGCGCAGCCTCCGGTGAGTCTTTCCCCACCCCAAATTCCTCTGATTTGGTGGTGTTCGGATCTTTTCTTCTGCGCGGCTTTGGCGTGCCCGCGCACCCTTTTCTCCGCGGGCTGCTGCATTTCTATGGGATCAGTCTCTGCACGCTGAATCCCAATTCCATTCTTCACATTGCCATCTTCATCAACCTCTGTGAGGCCTATCTTGGGATAGAGCCTCACTTCAATCTTTTTCTTCACCTTTTTCTGTTGAAACCTTATCTTGGAACCGAGTGCCCGCGAGTAGTCGGAGGCGCCAGATTCCAACTCCGTGAGGGTCGAACCCAGGAGTATTTTGATATTCCTTTTCCTTACCTCCAACAAAGGGTGGCAGTCCGAGTGGTTTTACGTAGGAAACCACTCGCCTGCCATCTCTCCTGAAATCGATTCGCGTCCTGTTCCCTCCCAGTCCTGGACTTCTCTTCCCAAAGAGAGTGAGATGGACGAGGTTCGGGAATTGCTGGGTTTCATAGCCCAGTTAAAGGATAGAGGGTTGACTGCCGTAGGAGTGGCAGCCAACTTCGTGCTGCGCCGGATCCAGCCCCTCAAGCAGCGGGCTCATCCGGCGTATGAGTACTACGCTGAGGGGGACAACACGCGTGAAGCCCCCGAGCGTGTTGACAAGGGCCAAGCAGCAGCTCGGCTTGGCAAATTCTTTGTGTCGGGGACTTCCCTGCGGACTACTGATTGTCCTCCGGAGTACAACTTATCGAATCCACGCCCTGAGGTACTGAACCAATCTGTTGTTGTTTTATGTTTTCAATTCCACCCATTGGGTGTAATCTCAGTAAAGAACTGAACCCAACTTTTGCAGGGTTGAGCTGCTTTTGTGTCTATCCCTCCTTTGCCTGAGATGCCGAAGGGAGTGGATCAGCCAGCTCCGCGCAGAGCCGGTGCTGTTGAAGAAGCAGTCGGAGGAAGCGAGAGTGACCTGCATGACTCAGATATCAGTCTGTCGTCCTCGCCTTCTCCAGACGTGCTATCTCTGAGTGGTGGGAAAGCTGCCCCTGTCCCGAAGAAGCGGAAGATTTCTGTTTCAACGGGGATCGTGATTGGGGATGCGCTGAGCCATCGCCAACTCCTCCTCTCCGAGTCATCTGACTCGGATGAAGACGAAGCTGGTGGTGCCGGGTCGTCAATCCCGCCCCCAATTATCAGCTCGGAGCAGTCGCCCCTTGCCATAGTACCTCTGAGTACTGCAAGTCCGAGGGACCTTCCTTCCCCCACTCGGAGAGGAAAGCGCCCGAGAATGCGCGTATCTACTCTGTAAGTAATATTGTCAACCTTCGTTTGACTTTTATGTTTTCCCTGTAATTAATCCTTATTTGCTTTATCCTGCAGCACGCCGTCTGAGATCCCATTTGCGGGTCCTGCGCCGCAGTCGGTCGGCGAGATAGAGATCCCACCGATCCAAGTGCCAGAGGTGTTGTCCCACTCGGCTGATCTTCTCAGCGATTAGCCTGTGGGTCCGCCACCAGAGTCGCTGCGAGCACCAACCCCACCTCCGCCGAGTCCTGCACCAGCGTCGCCGACCACACTGCCAATTCCGCAGGGCAGCCCCCAGCCTGCTCCTATGGTTGAACAGACTGCTGCGGTGGAGGAGCCCCAGGCTGCAGGGGTCGAAGTCGCTCCTGCGGCGTTCGTCGCTCCAAGTGGTGGTGCTCCCATGACTCCTCTGGCGGAGTTCATGTCGCTCCATCGTCGTATGGGCCAAATAGCCGAGGTATTTCCTGAGCCACTTTGCTTGTTTAGATTGAGTACCGAGTGGTACACTTATTTGTTGTGTCATCTGACTATCTTTTGCAGGACCTAGCTGCTGATGCCGAGGCAAAATCCTCAGCGATTCAAGAGCTTTCTTCTGCAGCCGCTAAGGCCGACTCCTTGGTGGCCCGAGTGGCTGAACTCGAAGCTGCTGCGACCCAACACCAGGCCGAGTTGGAGGAAGCCCAGCGCACCAATCGCAATCTTCGCGAAGAGGTGGAGCAGGCTAAACTTAACGAAGCCCAGGCCGTGCATGAGCTTAGAGGTATGTTATTTTCTGTTTGTTTCTCTGTTAGACGTGAATATATTATCCAGATCTAACTTTCTGTAGACTACCGGTATCGGATTATGGCCCAATTTGCAGAGCTCACTGCCAAGGTGGCTCGGCTGCAGGGCGAGGCGGAGGAACTGCGCGCCGAGAAGATTGCGCTGGAAGATGTTGTCCGAGTGGTGGTGGAGGAGATCGAGCCGGAGGCAGCATCATCTTCGGCTTCTATCCTCGACCGCGTTCGGGCGCTTCCACGCTTCTTCCGACGACAGCTTTGCTCCATCAGCCAAGCCAGCTGCGGGCATGTCCTGGCGGTCCTCAAGTCTCTGTTCCCAGCATCGGATCTGGAGCCACTCGACCGCGGATATGCTGCTGGCACCTCCGAAGATGATGTGAGCAGACTGCTCCTTGAAGTCGAGCCGATCGCCAATGTCCTGTCCAAGGACGTTGTCGACGACTCTGATGATGCGGCCCCCTCTGGTGTTGGTGACCCTGCAGTGTAATTTTCATAGAATATTTGTAGTATCTGGTAGAAGTAATACTTTTGAACAATGTTTAAGCTTTTGTTATTGTATATAAGTTTTTATGGGACTACTACTCCCTTTCTTTCTGCGTTGGCCTTAATTTCTGAGTGGTTGACCTGTTACGGAGTAGATTAGCTTCGTTGGTCTCAGTCTCATGCTGCAGAGTCTTTGTCGTGCATTTAGAGCTTTGACTTGGCGAGTACTTTCCCCCTCGATTTAAAGTTTGTGCCACTCGTACTTTATGTGCGTGACGCGAAAGAGGAAAGTCGAGTAGTAGATATAGATGGGAGATGAAATCAACTTTATTGATAACTCATTATAAAACTGCCGAGTCGTGACTGGGGATGATTACCCTCCAAAATCACTCGGAAAAACAAACTTTAACAAAAAAGATGAATACATAACTGAATCAGGCGTAGAAACGCTGTAGGTGCTCGATGTTCCATGGATTTGGGATGTGTCGGTGATATTATCTCCGGCAGTCTTCCACGGGGTGGCCCACGGAAGTGATTTGTAATGCAGGGAAGATCGCAAAGATCGGAAGCAGGATGGTTAGGATGGACAGACACAGGGGTTTATACAGGTTCGGGCCGTCGACTCGACGTAATACCCTACGTCCTGTTTTGGGGTGTTGTATTGCGTGGATTTCGCTATGAGTCGAGATGTGGTGAGTTGAGTTGTTTTGGAGGGGGTCCCTGCCCGCCTTATATATCGGGGGGCAGGGTTACAAGTCGGTTTGTATCCGATCCTATCTCTAAGAATCCTTTCCTTCTTTACAATAATTCCTATTCCAACTAGGACTTCTTCTTCCAGATCCTTCCTCCGTGCGCCGACTTGTCCCGCACGTCTTCAGGTCCAGAACGGTGGACTGGGCCGCCCCCTTTTGGTGGGCTGCCAGGCTTGCTCGTGAGGTACCCGGGTACTATATCCCCCACAGTAGCCCCCGAGCACTTCTTGACCGATCGTTGGCTGTAATTGATCCGTCTTTTCTTGCATGATCCGAGTGCTCCCAAGTTGTTTAAGATCTCATCCGAGTGATTTCGAAGAAAATCCGAGTGATTATGAGAAAAATCTGAGTGGTTTCAAGGAAGATCTGAGTGCATGATCTGACGTTCCTGAAAACAATTCTTCAATTATAGCCATAGTGAGGGGAAGGAGTGCTCTTCTTCACGACGCGACAGCGAAGTGAATACACTTAGCCCCCGGGCTTTGGGTATGAAATTGGCCAAAAGTCTTCAACTTTTATCCATCTAAATCTTGATCTTCAATGGTGTGCACCTCCAGGTGCACCCATTGGGTGTAGCCCCCGAGCCTTGAGCAGAATAGAATATTCTGGTCGAGGGTCAAAAATAAAATATTATGAATCTCTTTTTGAACTTAATCCATCAATGGTGTGCACCTCCAGGTGCACCCATTGGGTGTAGCCCCCGAGTCTTGATACGACTCGGCACGATCGTGTCAAGACTCTGAAAGCCGTGGATCCTGACTGAATTTTTCAGCCCCCATGCCTCTGGGCATGGATTTCAGATAATCTTTTCCTTCTGGGGCTTTTTTGTTTCCCCTTTATAAGGATTCTGTCCTCAAGTTCTTTGAACTCGGCATGACCTCCGAGTCGTGTCCCACGACTCAGCTTGACCATATGGTAAGCCATCTTCTCGCAAGATTTATACTTGTCAGCATTTGACCCAGATTTCTGAGCGAATTTAGCGATAGTATCGCATGCCTTATGTAAAAATCAATTGCAAGGATGCAATATTAATTGCAAAATTAAGTCTGGCCGTCGACTAATTTTAGCCTCACGACCGAGTGGTTTCTGCCCCTGAACACTAGCTCAGGAACCCACAAATTTGTTAGCGTAACAGAACCGAAAGGTCGTGCTATATTTTAGCCCATTTGGGCCCACTACTCCGCAAAGTCCGTTGCTTCCTAACGGTTGCTTTACGGAAGGCGAAATATCGCGAGATATCGTGACTCCTTACCGCATCTTTGAATTCAAAGCGACGGGACGTGCCTGCGTCGGTTGAGTTCCCGAGACACGCATCGCGCCGCGCGCGGGAGGAACGGTTCATTCCATTATAAGCCATCCCCGCCACAATCTTCTTCCTTTACTCGCCATTTGCCTCCCCAACGCTCCAGTTCTCCTCCGCGCGCGAGAGCAAACCCTAGATCCGCTCCCGCAGCTTTCCTCCTCGATCTTCAGCCCCCGCTCGTCGCCATGGCGCCCAAGAGGAAGGAAGCCCCAAAGCGAAAGGAGAGGTCGCCGGGAAGGGCCCGGTCGTCCAAGGCCAAGGCCACCGTCGAGGTCGCCGTGGATCGCGCTGCCGAATGGAGGGAGTCCATCATCACCACCAGGCGCCTCGAGCAGCACGTCATCGACGGCATCCTCCCCGACCAGCAAACCGCCGAGTGGCGCGCCGCCGCCGGTGAGTCTTTTCCCACCCCAAACTCCTCTGATTTGGTGGTGTTTGAGTCTTTCTTCCTTCGTGGTTTCGGCGTGCCCGCACATCCTTTCCTCCTGCGGGCTGCTGCACTTTTATGGGATCAGTCTTTGCGCACTGAATCCCAACTCTATTCTTCACATCGCCATCTTCATCAACCTCTGTGAGGCCTATCTTGGGATAGAGCCTCACTTCAATCTTTTTCTTCATCTTTTTCTTCTAAAACCTTATCCCAGAACCGAGTGCCCGCAAGTAGTCGGGGGCGCCGGATTCCAACTCCGCGAGGGTCGAACTCGGGAGTATTTTGACATTCCTTTTCTTACCTCCAACAAGGGGTGGCAGTCCGAGTGGTTTACGTAGGAAACCACTCGCCTGCCATCTCTCCTGAAATCGATTCTCGTCCTGTTCCCTCCCAATCCTGGACTGCTCTTCCCAAGGAGAGTGAAATGGATCAGGTTCGGGAACTCCTGGGTCTCATAACCCAGTTGAAGGACAGAGGGTTGTCTGCCGTCGGAGTGGCAGCCAACTTCGTGCTGCGCCGGGTCCAGCCCCTCAAGCAGCGGGCTCATCCGGCGTATGAGTATTACGCCGAGGGGGACAACACACGCGAAGCCCCCGAGCGTGTCGACAAAGTCCAAGCCGCCGCTCGGCTTGGCAAATTCTTCGCGACCGGAACCTCCCTGAGGACCACTGACTGTCCTCCGGCGTTCAACTTGGGAAATCCACGCCCTGAGGTATTTAATCAATCTGTTGTTGTTTTTTATTTCAATTCCACCCATTGGGTGTAATCTCAGAACTGAACCCAACTTTTGCAGGGTCGAGCTGCCTTTGTATCCCTCCCTCCTTTGCCTGAAATGCCAAAGGGAGTGGATCAACCGGCTCGGCGCAGGGCCGTTGGAGCTGAAGAAGCAGTCGGGGGAAGTGAGAGTGACCTGCGCGATTCTGATATTACTCTGTCGTCCTCTCCTTCTCCCGACGTGCTGTCTCCGAGTGGTGGGAAGGCTGCCCCTGCCCCGAAGAAGTGGAAGATCTCAACGGGGATCGTGATTGGGGATGCGCCAAGCCGCCGCCAACTCCTTATCTCTGAGTCGTCTGACTCGGAAGAAGATGAAGCTGGCGGTGCCGAGTCGTCAATCCTGCCGCCAATCACCAGCTCGGAGCAGTCTCCCCTTGCGGTAATGCCTCTGAGTGCTGCAAGTCCGAGGGACCTCCCTTCCCCCACTCGGAAAGGAAAGCGCCCGAGAATGCGCATATCTACTCTGTAAGTAACATTGTCATCTCTTCATTTTCCTTTATGTTCATCTGTTAGTAATCCATATGTCTTTTATCCTGTAGCACGCCGTCTGAGATCCCCTTTGCGGGTCCTGTGCCTCAGACGGCCGTTGAGACCGAGACCCCGTCAATCCAAATGCCAGAGGTGCCGATCCACTCGGCTGATCCTCTCAGCGATCAGCCTGTGGGTCCGCCACCAGAGTCGTTGCGAGCACCAACCCCGCCTCCACCGAGTCCTACACCGGCGTCGCCGACCCCACCGCCAGTTCCTCAAGGCAGCCCCCAGCCTGCTCCTGTGGTTGAACCGACTGCAGCAGTGGAGGAGCCCCAGACTGCGGCGGTCGAGGTTGCTTCTGCGGTGGACGGCGATATGAGTGGTGGTGCTCCCATGACTCCTCTGGAGGAGTTCATGTCACTTCATCTTCGCATGGGCCAGATAGCCAAGGTATTTCACGAGCTACTTATCTTGTTGATATCAAGTACCGAGTGGTACATCAATTCATATTGTCATCTGACTTGTCTTTGCAGGACTTAGCTGCTGATACCGAGGCAAAAGCCTTGGTTATTCAAGAACTATCTTCTGCAGTCGCTAAGGCCGACTCCTTGGTGGCCCGAGTGACTGAACTCGAAGCTGCTGCGGCCCAACGCCAGGCTGAGTTGGAGGAAGCCCAGCGTACCACTCGCGATCTACGCGGGGAGGTAGAGCAGGCTAGGCTCAACGAGGCCCAGGCCGTGCACGAGCTCAGAGGTATGTTATTCCTTGTTTGTTTTTCTGTCAGACGTGAATATATTATCCAGATCTAACTTTCTGTAGATTATCGGTATCGGATTATGTCCCAATTCGCAGAGATCACTGCCAAGGTGGCCCGGCTGCAAGGCGAGGCTGAGGCGCTGCGCACCGAGAGGATCGCGCTGGAGGACGCTATCCGAGTGGTGGCGGAGGAGATCGAGCCGGAGGCGTCATCGTCTTCGACTTCTATCCTCGACCGCGTTCGGGCGCTCCCACGCTTCTTCCGGCGACAGCTCTGCTCCATCAGCCAGGCCAGCTGTGGTCATGTCCTGGCGGTGCTCAAGTCGCTTTTCCCGGCGTCGGACCTGGAGCAACTCAGCCGCGGATACGCTGCCGGCACATCCGAAGACGACGTGGGCAGACTGCTCCTTGAGGTCGAGCCTATCGCCAATGTCCTGTCCAAGGATGTTGTTGATGACTCCGATGAGGCGGCCCCGTCTGTTGATCCTGCAGCGTAGATAAAATATTTGTAGTATTTGGTGGAACTAGTACTGTTTGAACAATGTTTAAGTTTTTGTTATTGTGTATAAGTTTTTATGGGGCTACTACTCCCTTTCTTTCTACGCTGGCCTTAATTTCTGAGTGGTTGACCTGTTACGGAGTAGATTAGCCTCGTTGGTCTCAGTCTCGTGCCGCAGAGTCTTTGTCGTACGCTTAGAGCTTTGACTTGGCGAGTACTTTCCCTCTCGAGTTAAGGTTTGTTCCCCTCATACTTTATGTGCGTGACGCGAAAGAGGAAATACGAGTAGTAGAAATAGATGAAAGATGAAATCAACTTTATTGATAACTCATTATAAATCTGCCGAGTCGTGACTGTGGGTAAATACCCTCCAAAATCACTCGGAAAAACATATCTAAACGAAAAAAAGATAAATACATAACTGAATCAGGCGTAGAAACGCTGTAAGTGCTCGATGTTCCATGGATTTGGTATGTCTACGCCGTCTTCCGTCATGAGGCGATATGAGCCTGGGCGGCTCACTGACTTGATGATGTATGGCCCTTCCCAAGGGGACGCAAGCTTGTGCGCGCCCTTGGTGTCTTGCTTCCTCCTCAGAACCAAGTCGCCTGCTTCAAAGGACCTCTGCTTAACTGATCGATCGTGATATCGTCGCAGGATCTGAGCGTAACGCGCGGCTTGGATCTGGGCAGCCAATCTCTTTTCCTCGATGCTGTCGAGGTCTTCAATGCGCGCCACTTGCGCGTCGTATTCGTCATAGAACTCCACTCGGGGGGAGCCGTATGCGAGGTCCGTTGGTAGGATAGCTTCTGAGCCGTAAACCAGAAAGAACGGGGTTTGCTTCGTGGCACGACTCGGCTGGGTGCGCAGCCCCCAGACTACAGCTGGCAACTCCTTGATCCATCGTCCGTCATGTTGCTTCAGCTGCTTGAATATCCGGGCCCTGAGCGCCTTGATTATTTCGCCATTGGCTCTTTCGACTTGGCCATTGGCCCTTGGGTGCGCCACGGATGCAGGGCATAGCTTGATGCTCCTCTCGCTGCACCAGTCTTTAAATTCCTGCGCCACGAAGTTCGTACCATTATCTGTGATGATACGATTTGGGACTCCGAAGCGGTGGGTGATGTCGGTGAAGAACTCGATGGTCTTGGCTGCCGTGTGCTTTCTGACTGGTTTCGCCTCAATCCACTTGGTGAACTTGTCAATAGCTACAAGGACATGGTCAAAACCACCAGGAGCCTTCTTGAACGGACCAATCATGTCCAGGCACCAACAAGCGAAGGGCCAGGACGCTGGTATGGTTTGCAGCTGTTGTGCGGGTGCGTGTATTTGCCTTGCAAAGTACTGACACCATTTGCAGCGCCGCACGATGTTTTCTGAGTCTGCTACGGCAGTCGGCCAGTAGAAACCAGACTGGAAAGCTTTACCAACAATGGTTCTAGCCCCGGCGTGATTGCCACAGATTCCTTTGTGTATGTCTGTCAAGAGCTCTACACCCTCTGCGCGACTTACGCACTTTTGGAGGATTTGGGAGGCTCCAGATCGACGATACAGCTTGTCTCTGATGATGACGTAGCTTTTGCTGCGCCGCACGATTTGTTCGTGGAGCGAGTTTAGATCTTTGTCTTCCGCGCCCTCTGCGGGCAATATGCTGCTGTCAAGATAGTCGATGATCTGGGTCCTCCAGTCCAATGCTTCGTCTACCACTAATGTGGCTGACTCCGGGGATTCTCCGACTTGTTGCTCCGCGACAGTGCCATCCGGGTTTATCTTGATAGATGGTTTGACAAGATCTTGTATGAAAACTCCGGGTGGGACGCCTTCACGGGTGGACCCCATCTTAGCAAGCTCATCTGCTGCCTTGTTATGGTCGCGCACCACGTGATGGAACTCTAAGCCATAGAATTTCCCTTCCAGCTTCCTGATTTCTTCGCAATAAGCGTCCATCTTCTCGTTGGTCCTAGACCAATCCTTGTTTACCTGGTTTATGACCAGGGCAGAGTCCCCACGTACCATGAGGCGTTTGATGCCCAAAGATACTGCGATGCGGAGACCATGCAAGGCTGCTTCGTACTCGGCTGCATTGTTGGATACTGGGAACATGATTTGAAGGACGTATTTTAATTCCTGTCCACTTGGAGAAATCAGGAGTACGCCTGCGCCGCCTCCTTTTATCTGGAGGGAGCCATCAAAGTACATCTCCCAGTACTCAACTACCTCGTCGTCAGCCGGAGCTTGGTTTTCTGTCCAGTCTGCTACGAAGTCGGCCAAGACCTGAGACTTGATAGCAGTACGTGGAACGAAGGTTATGTGGTGGGCAGCCAATTCTATTGACCACTTGACGATTCGGCCGCTGGCGTCTCGGTTATGGAGAATTTCCCCTAAAGGATTTTCGCTCACCACCGAGATTGGATGGGCCTCAAAGTAGTGTTTCAGCTTTCTTGCTGAGATGAGAACTCCATAGAGTAATTTCTGCACATGGGGGTAGCGTACCTTAGATACGGTCAGGACCTCGCTGACGAAGTAGACTGGTCGCTGCACTCCATATGCGTGTCCTTCTTCAGGACGCTCGACCACTAGTACCGTGCTAACCACTCGGGGAGTAGCAGAGATGTAGAGGTAGAGTTGTTCTCTTGGTTGAGGCGGGATGAGGATGGGCGGACTCTGTAGGTAATCTTTGAGTTCTGGAAAGATTGCTTCGCCTCGTCATCCCACACAAACTTGTCCTGCTTCTTGAGCAGTTTGAAAAACGGCAATCCGCGAACGCCGAGTCGTGATATGAAACGACCGAGCGCTGCCATGCATCCAGTAAGCTTCTGCACATCCTTTTGACAGGTTGGTGGTAGCATCTTGGTGATGGCCGTGATCTTCTCGCGATTTGCCTCGATCCCGTGGTTGCTGACCATGAAGCCGAGTAGTTTACCTGAGGGTACTCCAAAGACACACTTTTCCGGGTTGAGCTTCCACCGGAATACGCGCAAGCGTTCGAAGACCTTTGTCAGGTTCCCTATCATGTCCTCGGGGTTCATGATCTTGACCACGATGTCGTCGATGTAGGCTTCTACTATGTCTGGGATCAATTGATCCAGACATGCTTGAATCGTTCTCTGATAGGTTGCGCCTGCGTTCTTCAGACCGAAGGCCATTGTGTTATAACAAAAGGCACCAAACAGCGTGATGAACGCGGTCTTTATCTGGTCTTCCAGCTTCAGGCCTATCTGGTGATAGCCTGAGTAGCAATCGAGAAAGCAGAGCAGGGCGGAGCCTGCCGTGGAGTCAACGACTTGATCGATGCGGGGGGGAACGAAGGGGTCTTTAGGGCAAGCTTTGTTGAGATCTGTATAATCGACGCACATTCTCTAATCATTATTATTCTTTTTTCTTACAAGAACTGGATTAGCTAACCAGTCAGGGTGGAACACCTCCTGAATAAACCCGGCCGCTAACAGCTTTGTAATCTCTGCCCTAATCGCCTCCTTGTGGTCCTGCGCGAATCGACGAAGCCTTTGCTTGATCGGTTTGGCAGTCGGATTGACCTTCAAGGAGTGCTCGGCAAGTTCCCTTGGGACGCCTGGCATATCAGATGGTTTCCACGCGAATATGTCGGCGTTTTCCCTTAGGAATTTGACGAGCACTTCTTCCTATTTGGGGTCTAACTCTGCCCCGATGATTGCCGTTTTCTTCGGGTCGTCCAGGTCTAGAGAGATCCTCTTCAGCTCCGTCTCCTTGCTTGGCGCGATGGCTTCTCTTGCTGGCTTCTTGGCGGGGATTTCTAGAGAGTCCTTGTCCACCTCCTGTGATGCAGCCAGTACTTGCTCCATGCGCTTGGACATGTCCAGGGCAGCTGCCACGTTGAGGGTTTCCTGTTCGCATGTGTATGCGACTCGGATGTCCCCCAAGACGGTAATTACGCCTTTGGGTCCTGGCATCTTGACCTGCAAGTAGACGTAGTGGGGAATCGCCATGAACTTGGCGAGCGCCGGCCTCCCAAGTATGGCGTGGTATGCAGTTTCAAAGTTTGCCACCGTGAACTGCATATGTTCGGTCCGGTAGTTGTTCCGGTCTCCGAAGGTGACGGGCAGTGTGATGTGCCCGAGTGGTTCCGCCCCCTCTCCCGGTATCAAACCGTAGAATGCGGATTGGGGGGGACTCAGGTCGAGAGTAGTCAGGCCGACCTCCTTCAATGTGTTAGCAAAGAGGATGTTCAGGCCACTGCCACCGTCGACTAGTACCTTGGTGAGCCGAACGTTGCGAATCGTCGGGGCTACTACCAAGGCATGGGACCCGGGCTTTGGTATGAAGTTTGGATGGTCCTCCCGGGTGAAGGTGATCGGAACTTCCGACCACTTGAGGTACTCAGGTACCAGTGGTTCCCTCGCATGCATGACCTGGCGATGGGTGAGCTTCTGCTGGCGCTTCGACTCGAACTCTGGTCCGCCATAGATCATGCGCACCACTCGGTCGGCTTCCTGGAAGTCGTCGCCGGGCTCGTCGTTCCGCCTGTCGTCTCGCGGGGAACCATCGTTCCTCTTTCTGTATGGAGGGCCTCTGTTGCCCCCAGTGAAGGCTCGCTTGAGCCCGTAGCACTCTCGCGCCGAGTGCTTGTGCTTGTGGTAAGGACATTGCTCATCGAGCATGCGCTGGAAGTCCTCTGGAGTTACCCGGCCTCTGGACCGGTCCAGGGCGGCGACCATATCTCCCTCGCTCTTCTTCTTGCGAGGTTGGCTGTCAGTGCGTCGATGGTCGTCGTGTCGGTCTTCGTCCTCGCGGCGGTCGCGCTTGCGAGTCGTCTTGTTCTCTTCTTCCCAGCGACTCCTGATCTCGCTGAGTTGTTCCTTTTCCGCGATCTCTGCGTCCGCCCACGTGCTAGCGACCCGGAACATGTCATTGACAGTCGCGGGTGGCTTCCGAGTCCACTTATGAATCAGTCTCCCATCGGAGATGCCACGCTGGAAAGCTGACATCACCTCCTGATCCGTGACGTCCGTGATGGAGTTGTGCTTCTCTGAGAACCTGCGCACGAAGTCGTGCAAGGTCTCGTTCTTGCGTTGCCTGATCTGACCGAGGAGCCGCTTGCTCCCGGGCCTTTCCTAGGTACCGAGATAGTTACCGATGAAGAGTTCGGTAAGCTGCTCCCAGTTGTCGATGGCGTCCTGCGGGAGTCCTGCCAGCCAGTTGCAGCAGTCCTTGGTGAGCATGATGGGAAGATAGTTTGCCATCACGTCCTCGTCGCCGCCGGCCGCTTGTACGGCGGTGTAGTAGATCTGAAGCCATTGAGATGGGTCAGATTTCCCGTCGTACTTGTCGATGTCCGACAGCTTGAAGCCTCTGGGCCATGTCACGCTTCTTAAGCGCTCGGTGAACGACTGAAATCCGCCGATCCGACCTCTAGGGCGGGAATCGCTCGGACCCGATCCGTCTGTTGTTCTTGGGGGAATGCTGTCCCTCCTGCGATCCCGGTCCCTGGGCGGGGAACGGGTCCTCCGATAGTTCCGAGTCCTGGGTGGAGTTCGGTCCCGTCGGTAGGTCCTGCTGCGCGGTAGAGTTCGCACTCTTGGCGGAGTCGGTCGCATGGGTGGTGGAAACGCTCGTCCTCGTGGCGGAGTGCGACCGCCGTTGTTGCCGCGCCTTGGGCTACCGGAGGGGTCAGAGTAGTCTGACTCCGTCGAGTAGCCGCTCCTGTTGGAGTTACGACGGGGATTTCCATGATCCCGATCGTACTCTTCGCGACGTCGGATTTCCTCACAGTGGCGCTCTTCGGTGCTGTTGCGGATGACGTCCCTCGCATCTCGATCTCTGTTGATCGTGGTGCGGAGGTCTTCATCACGATCCGATCCGCCGCTGGCCCGGTGTCGAGACGGACCGGGCTCAGGAGCGTCCGTGGTCGCTCTGCCCTGCATCTGGTGAACCTGGACGGAGGCGGCCTGCACGAGAGCCCTTACCTTTTCCAGGCCCGGAGTGCTAGGTGGCAGCCGATTGATTTCCTCGTTGATAGTAACGAGGTTCTGGACCGGCGTCTCGTAGACGTCGTATCCGTTGAACTCGAACATGCCGTCGCGCATCAAGTTCCGGGTGCTCCTCCGGTCGTACTGATCCCGTTGGCGACGATGATCTTCAGAGTGTGGTTCCTGGAGTCGAGCAGTGCCAGATCCTGACGCGGTGGCTCCGTGCGGTCGTGCGGCTCTGCGAGTCGCCCGACTGGCGTTGCGTCCTCGACGCTGATTCCTGGCTTCAGTCGTCTCCTCAGCTGGAGTGACCTCATCTTCTGAGACAGGATTGGTTGGCGTTGCTGGCGCCACCATGTAGCAATATGACCCGACTCCTTCTTGCGCGAGGTAGTCTTCCTCGGACTCGGAGAAGTCGGACGCGGGCGTATAACGCTCCAAACTACTCGGAGTCAATTCTCCGAGTGATTCTAGCAGTTCCGGCTCTGTAGAGGCATCGGACACTGTGTATCCTTCTGGCAGATCGTCCAGGATTGAGGGTCCCTGTAGATCTAACTCGTAGGAGTCGCTCCCAGAGAAGTAATCATCCGTCTGGACGATGTCCTTCATCTTCTGCTTCTTAGCAAGCGCGCAAAAGCCAGGGGTCTGGGCAGTAATGACCTCAGGGCTCTGGACGCGTGTTAATTGAGCGTTTACGCTCTGTGATGACTCGGCGACGCGACTCTCAGAAGCCGGATCGGAACCGAGTGATTGTAGATCTGTTCCCGACTGGTCTTGCCTCGCGTTTTGCGATGGATTCAGCAGGGGTAGTGTCGGCACGATCAGATGCGATTGGACCGGACTGGGCCGTGATGGCAGAAGTTGGTGCCAGAGAGGAGACCTCCGTGGCGTCCGTAGCTCCTGCCGCTTGGGAATCCAAGGCGGCGGTGATGACATCCCTGAACTGGATCTTGACTTCGTCGACGTCCGGGAGGTTGCAGCTGTCCAAGATCTTGACGCGATCCATCGAGCTTACCAGATTGATCTCGGCGATATCCCCTACCTGGCGTGCCACTGTCGGTGATATTATCTCCGGCAGTCTTCCACGGGGTGGCCCACGGAAGTGATTTGTAATGCAGGGAAGATCGCAAAGATCGGAAGCAGGATGGTTAGGATGGACAGACACAGGGGTTTATACAGGTTCGGGCCGTCGACTCGACGTAATACCCTACGTCCTGTTTTGGGGTGTTGTATTGCGTGGATTTCGCTATGAGTCGAGATGTGGTGAGTTGAGTTGTTTTGGAGAGGGTCCCTGCCCGCCTTATATATCGGGGGGCAGGGTTACAAGTCGGTTTGTATCCGATCCTATCTCTAAGAATCCTTTCCTTCTTTACAATAATTCCTATTCCAACTAGGACTTCTTCTTCCAGATCCTTCCTCCGTGCGCCGACTTGTCCCGCACGTCTTCAGGTCCAGAACGGTGGACTGGGCCGCCCCCTTTTGGTGGGCTGCCAGGCTTGCTCGTGAGGTACCCGGGTACTATATCCCCCACAGGATGTCTACGCCGTCTTCCGTCATGAGGCGATATGAGCCTGGGCGACTCACTGACTTGATGATGTATGGCCCCTCCCAAGGGAATGCAAGCTTGTGCGCGCCCTTAGTGTCTTGCTTCCTCCTCAGAACCATGTCGCCTGCTTCAAAGGATCTCTGCTTAACTGTTCGATCATGATACCGTCGCAGGACCTGAGCGTAACGCGCGGCTTGGATCTGGGCAGCCAATCTCTTCTCCTCGATGCTGTCAAGGTCTTCAATGCGCGCCACTTGCGCGTCGTATTCATCATAGAACTCCACTCGGGGAGAGCCGTATGCGAGGTCCGTTGGTAGGATAGCTTCCGAGCCGTAAACCAGAAAGAACGGGGTTTGCTTCGTGGCACGACTCGGCTGGGTCCGCAGCCCCCAGACTATAGCTGGTAACTCCTTGATCCATCGTCCATCGTACTGCTTCAACTGCTTGAATATCCGGGCCCTGAGTGCCTTGATTATTTCGCCATTAGCTCGTTCAACCTGGCCATTGGCCCTTAGGTGCGCCACAGATGCGGGGCATAGCTTGATGCTCCTCTCGCTGCACCAGTCTTTAAACTCCTGCGCCACAAAGTTCGTACCATTATCTGTAATGATACGATTTGGGACTCCGAAGCGGTGGGTGATGTCGGTGAAGAACTCGATGGTCTTGGCGGCCGTGTGCTTTCTGACTGGTTTCACCTCGATCCACTTGGTGAATTTGTCGATAGCCACTAGAACGTGGTCAAAACCACCAGGAGCCTTCTTGAATGGACCAATCATGTCCAAGCACCAACAAGCGAAGGGCCAGGACATTGGTATGGTCTGCAGCTGTTGTGCAGGTGCGTGTATTTGCCTTGCAAAATACTGACACCCTTTGCAGTGTCGCACAATATTTTCTGCGTCTGCTACAGCAGTCGGCCAGTAGAAACCAGACCGGAAAGCTTTACCAACGATGGTTCTAGCCCCGGCGTGATTACCACAGATTCCTTTGTGTATGTCAGTCAAGAGCTCAACACCCTCTGCGCGACTCACGCACTTTTGGAGAATTTGAGAAGCTCCAGATCGACGATACAACTTGTCTCCGATGATGACGTAGCTTTTACTGCGCCGCACGATTTGTTCGTGGAGCGAATTCAGATCCTTATCATCTGCGACCTCTGTGGGCAATATGCCGCTGTCAAGATAGTCGATGATTTGGGTCCTCCAGTCCAACACTTCGCCTACCACTAATGTGGCTGACTCCGGGGATTCTCCGACTTGTTGTTCCGCGATAGTGCCATCCGGGTTTATCTTGATAGATGGTTTGACAAGATCTTGTATAAAGACTCCGGGTGGGACGCCTTCACGGGTGGACCCCATCTTAGCAAGCTCATCAGCTGCCTTGTTATGGTCGCGCACCACGTGATGAAACTCTAAGCCATAGAATTTCCCTTCTAGTTTCCTGATTTCTTCGCAGTGAGCGTCCATCGTCTCGTTGGTCCTGGACCAGTCCTTGTTTACCTGGTTTATGACCAGGGCAGAGTCCCCGCGTACCATCAGGCGTTTGATACCCAAAGATACTGCGATGCGAAGACCGTGCAATGCTGCTTCATATTCGGTTGCATTGTTGGATACTGGGAACATGATTTGAAGGACGTATTTTAATTCCTGTCCACTTGGGGGGATCAGGAGTACGCCTGCGCCGCCTCCTTTGATTTGGAGGGAGCCATCGAAGTACATCTCCCAATACTCAACTATCTCGTCGTCAGCTGGGGCTTGGTTCTCTATCCAGTCTGCTACGAAGTCAGCCAAGACCTGAGACTTGATAGCATTACGTGGAACAAAGGTTATGTGGTGGGCGGCCAATTCTATTGACCACTTGATGATTCGGCCGCTGGCGTCTCGGTTATGGAGAATTTCCCCTAAAGGATTTTCACTCACAACCGAGATTGGATGGGCCTCGAAGTAATGCTTCAGCTTTCTTGCTGAGATGAGAACTCCGTAGAGTAATTTCTGCACATGGGGATAGCGTACCTTGGATATGGTCAAGACCTCGCTGACGAAGTAGACTAGTCGCTGAACTCCATATGCGTGTCCTTCTTCAGGACGCTCGACCACTAGTACCGTGCTAACCACTCGGGGAGTAGCAGAGATGTAGAGGTAGAGCTGTTCTCTTGGTTGAGGTGGGACGAGGATGGGTGGACTCTGCAGGTAGTCTTTGAGTTCCTGGAAAGATTGCTTCGCCTCGTCATCCCACATGAACTTATCCTACTTCTTGAGCAGCTTGAAAAACGGCAATCCGCGAACGCCGAGTCGTGATATGAAACGACCAAGCGCAGCCATGCATCCAGTAAGCTTTTGCACATCCTTCTGACAGGTTGGTGGTAGCATCTTGGTGATGGCCGTGATCTTCTCGCGATTTGCCTCGATGCCGTGGTTGCTGACCATGAAGCCGAGTAGTTTACCTGAGGGTACTCCGAAGACACACTTTTCCGGGTTGAGCTTCCACCGGAATATACGTAGGCGTTCGAAGACCTTTGTCAGATTCCCTATCATGTCCTCGGGGTTCATGATCTTGACCACGATGTCGTCGATGTAGGCTTCTACTATGTCTGGGATCAACTGATCCAGACATGCTTGGATTGTCCTCTGGTAGGTTGCGCCTGCGTTCTTCAGACCGAAGGCCATTGTATTGTAACAAAAGGCACCGAACGGCGTGATGAACGCGGTCTTTATCTGATCTTCCAATTTTAGGCCTATCTGGTGATAGCCTAAATAGCAATCGAGAAAGCAGAGCAGGGCGGAGCCTGCCGTGGAGTCAACGACTTGATCGATGCGGTGGGGAACGAAGGGGTCTTTAGGGCAAGCTTTGTTGGGATCTGTGTAATCGACGCACATTCTCCAATCATTATTATTCTTTTTTCTTACAAGAACTGGGTTAGCTAACCAGTCGGGGTGGAACACCTCCTGAATAAAACCAGCAGCTAACAGTTTTGTAATCTCTGCCCTAATCGCCTCCTTGCGGTCCTGCGCGAATCGACGAAGCCTTTGCTTGATCGGTTTGGCAGTCGGATTGACCTTCAAGGAGTGCTCGGCAAGTTCCCTTGGGACACCTGGCATATCGGATGGTTTCCACGCGAATATGTCGGCGTTTTCCCTTAGGAATTTGACGAGCACTTCTTCCTATTTGGGGTCTAACTCTGCCCCGATGATGGCCGTCTTCTTCGGGTCATCCAGGTCCAGCGAGATCCTCTTCAGCTCCGTCTCCTTGCTTGGCGCGATGGCTTCTCTTGCTGGCCTCTTGGCGGGGATCTCCAGAGAGTCCTTGTCCACCTCCTGTGATGCAGCCAGTACTTGCTCCATGCGCTTGGACATGTCCAGGGCAGCTGCCGCATTGTGGGTCTCCTATTCGCATGTGTAAGCGACTCGGATGTCCCCCAAGATGGTGATTACGCCTTTGGGTCCTGGCATCTTGACCTGCAAGTAGACGTAGTGAGGGATTGCCATGAACTTGGCGAGCGCCGGCCTTCCGAGGATGGCGTGATATGCAGTCTCAAAGTTCGCTACCGTGAACTGCATATGCTTGGTCCGGTAGTTGTTCCGGTCTCCGAAGGTAACGGGCAATGTGATGTGCCCGAGTGGTTCTGCCCCCTCTCCCAGTATCAAACCGTAGAACGTAGATTGGGGGGGACGTAGGTCGAGAGTGGTCAGGCCGAGCTCCTTCAATGTGTTAGCAAAGAGGATGTTCAGGCCACTGCCACCGTCGACTAGCACCTTGGTGAGCTGAACGTTGCGGATCGTCGGAGCTACTACCAAGGCGTGGGATCCGGGCTTCGGTATGAAGCTCGGGTGATCTTCGCGGGTGAAGGTGATCGGAACTTCTGACCACTTGAGGTACTCAGGTACCGGTGGCTCCCTCGCGTGCATGACTTGGCGATGGGTGAGCTTCTGCTGGCGCTTCATCTCGAATTCTGGTCCACCATAGATCATGCGGACCACTCGGTCGGCCTCCTGGAAGTCGTCGCCAGGCTCGTCGGGCCACCTGTCCTCGCGTGGGGAACCATCGTTCCTCTTTCTGTAGGGAGGGCCTCTATTGCCCCCAGTGAAGGCTCGCTTGAGCCCGTAGCACTCTCGTGCCGAGTGCTTGTGCTTGTGGTATGGACATTGCTCATCGAGCATGCGCTGGAAATCCTCTGGGGTTACCCGGCCTCTGGGCCGGTCCAGAGTGGCGACCATATCTCCCTCGCTCTTCTTCTTGCGAGGGTGACTGTCGCTGCGACGATGGTCGTCGTGTCGGTCTTCGTCTTCGCGGCGGTCGCGCTTGCGGGTCGTCTTGTTCTCTTCTTCCCAACGATTCTTGAGCTCGCTGAGCTGTTCCTTCTCCGCAATCTCCGCGTCCGCCCACGTGCTAGCGACCCGGAACATGTCATTGACAGTCGCGGGTGGCTTCCGAGTCCACTTGTGAATCAGTCTTCCATCGGAGATGCCGTTCTGGAAGGCTGTCATAACCTCCTGATCCGTCACGTCCGTAATGGAGTTGCTCTTCTCCGAGAATCTGCACACGAAGTCATGCAGGGTCTCATTCTTGCGCTGTCTTATCTGGCCGAGGAGGCGCTTGCTCCCGGGCCTCTCCCAGGTACCGAGATAGTTACTGACAAAGAGCGCGGTAAGCTGATCCCAGTTGTCGATGGCGTCCTGCGGGAGTCCTGCCAGCCAGTTGCGGCAGTCCTTGGTGAGCATGATGTGGAGGTAATTCGCCATCACGACCTCGTCGCCGCCGGCCGCTTGTACGGCAGTGTAGTAGATCTGAAGCCATTGAGATGGATCAGACTTTCCGTCGTACTTGTCAATATCCGACAGCTTGAAGCCTCTGGGCCATGTCACACTTCTCAAGCGCTCAGTGAATGACTGGAATCCGCCAATCCGACCTCTAGGGCGGGAACCACTCGGACCCGAGCCATCTGTTGTTCTTGGGGGAGTACTCTCCCTCCTGCAATCCCGATCCCTGGGCGGGGAGCGGGTCCTCCGATAGTTCCGAGTCCTGGGTGGAGTTCGGTCCCGTCGGTAGGTTCTGCTGCGCGGTGGAGTTTGCTCTCTTGGCGGGGTCGACCGCCTGCGTGGGGGAGCCGCTCGTGCTCGTGGCGGAGTGCGACCGCCGTCGTTGCCGCGCCTTAGACTACCGGAGGGGTCAGAGTAGTCTGACTCCGTCGAGTAGCCGCTCCTGTTGGAGTTACGACGGGGATTTCCATGATCCCGATCGTATTCTTCGCGCCGTCGGATTTCCTCGCGATGGCGCTCCTCGGTGCTGTTGCGGATGACGTCCCTCGCGTCTCGATCTCTGTTGATCGTGGTGCGAAGGTCTTCGTCACGATCCGATCCACCGCTGGCCCGGCGTCGAGACAGACCCGGGCTCAGAAGCGACCGTGTTTGCTCTGCCCTGCATCTGGTGGACCTGGACGGAGGCGGCCTGCACGAGAGCCCTTACCTTTTACAGGCCTGGAGTGCTTGGTGGCAGCCGACTGATTTCCTCGTTGATGGTGACGAGGTTCTGGACCGGCGTCTCGTAGACGTCGAATCCGTTGTACTCGAACATGCCGTCACGCATCAGGTTTCGGCTGCTCCTCCTGTCGTGCCGATCCCGATGACGACGGTGATCCTCGGAACGTGGTTCTTGGAGTCTAGCAGTGCCAGATCCTGATGCGGTGGCCCCGTGTGGTTGTGCGGCTCTGCGAGTCGCCCGACTAGCGTTGCGTCCTCGACGTTGATCCCTGGCTTCAGTCGTTTCTTCGGCCGGGGTGACCTCGTCCTCTGACACGGGGTTAGGTGGCGTCGCTGGCGCCACCATGTAGCAGTATGACCCGGCTCCTTCTTGCGCGAGGTAATCTTCCTCGGACTCGGAGAAGTCAGATGTGGGCGTATAGCGCTCCAAGCTACTCGGAGTTAGTTCTCCGGGTGATCCAAGCAGTTCCGGACGCTGTGTAACCTTCCTGCAGGTCGTCCAGGATTGAGGGTCCCTGTGGGTTTGACTCGTAGGAGTCGCTCCCAGAGAGGGAATCATCCGCCTGGACGATGTCCTTCATCTTCTGCTTCTGAGCAAGCGCGCAAAAGCCAGGGGTCTGAACGGTGATGACCTCAGGGCTCGAGACGCGCGTCGGTTGAGCGTTTACGCTCTGAGATGACTCGGCGACGCGACTCTCAGGAGCCGGATCGGAACCGAGTGGTTGTAGATCTGTCCCCGACTGGTTGGGCCTCGCGTTCAGCGATGGACTCAGTGGGGTAGAACCGGCACGATCAGATGCGATCGGACCGGATTGGGCCGTGATGGCCGAAGTCGGCGCCAGAGAGGAAACCTCCGTGGCGATCGTAGCTCCTGCCGCTTGGGAATCCAAGGCGGCGGTGATGTTCCCGAACTGGATCTCGAATCCGTTGACGTCTGGGAGATTGCAGCTGTCCAAGATCTTGACGCGATCCATCAAGCTTACCAGATTGATCTCCGCGATATCCCCTACCTGGCGCGCCACTGTCGGTGATATGATCTCCGGCAGTCCTCCACGGGGTAGCCCACGGAAGTGATTTGTATTGCAGGGAAGATCGCAAAGATCGGAAGCAAGATGGTTAGGATGGACAGACATAGGGGTTTATACAGGTTCGGGCCGTCAACTCGACGTAATACCCTACGTCCTGTTTTGGGGTGTTGTATTGCGTGGATTGTGTGTTGAGAGATTTCGTGTTCTTTGGAGGGGGTCCCTGCCCGCCTTATATATCGGGGGCAGGGTTACAAGTCGGTTTGTAGCCAATCCTATCTCTAAGGATTCTTTCCTTCTTTACAATAATTCCTATTCCAACTAGAACTCAACCTTCCAGATCCTTCCTTCGTGTGCCGACTTGTCCCGCACGTCATCAGGTCCAGAACAGTGGGCTGGGCCGCCCCCTTTTGGTGGGCTGTCAGGCTTGCTCGTGAGGTACCCGGGTACTATATCCCCCACACCAGATTAGATCCTTTGAACCCAGCCTAGGCTCTGCATTTTTACAAATCTAACCCTCAAGTTTCTGCATATTCAGTGACTATTCACTGAGTCCTGTGAAACTTCTCTGCTAGCCCCTGTTGGCTATAGTTAATCGTGACTAGGTCCCTGCGATCTTGTTTAACCCCTAGTTTCTACGTTTTAGCTCCGTTTCGATCCGTCCAAGTTGCGTTAGGTTCATGCTGACATAAAATACACGTTAGTGGTAAAGATGGCAATGGGTACCCGAAACCCGAAACCCGACGGGTTTTTACTCTATTAGGGCATAGGCATGGGTTAATATTTGTACCCATGGGTTTGTTAATGGGCAAAAAGCTAGACCCCGCGGGTTTGCGGGCATGTGTTTGGGAACATATAACCCGAACCCGTAAACCCATGGGTTTTTTAAACCCGGTCCAACCTAGTACATTTCTATTTTATTTTACAAATTATAATGTATTTTGTGTATCTCCTTTACTTTCTACTTTAGTGAATCTTGAATATATTAGTAGCGGTTGTGGGTGTTGCTAGCTCACTCTATATAGTACTCATGTATACGGTGGATTGATGACTTAATGTCATACTAGGACCACTTAAATATAAAACTTGTTATTTATAATTTTTATTCCCTGTAGCACTAATTTTTTAGTGAACAATAAACTTTGTGCCCATTATGTATTTACCTACACTACAAATTTATTACTTGTTACGATAAACTTATTAGTTATGACATGGAGTTGTATAATAGAGGTGCAAACCCACGGGTGACCCGTGGAAACCCGCTAACCCGACGGGCATGGGTTTGGGCAAAATTTTAAACCCGTCACGGGCATGGGTTTTTTAACGGGTTAAAATATTTTTCGTGGGCACGGGTTTAGGATGGCAAAACCCAGCGGGTCTGTGCCCGTTGCCATCCCTAGTTAGTGGTGATGTTTAACCCAACTTATGATTTTATAAATTATTTCCCAATTAATTTGATTAATGTCTACTTGCAATGTCTTTCTCTAAATAAAATCGACCTAGGCTTTACATGTCGGTTTTCATAACTAATGTTAACTTGACTAATATTATTCCACTGTATTTCTAACTAAAATCCAATCAGAGTTATACCTCGGTATTTCTAAATTAAATGTTAATTTGATTAATATATATTTCATTTGGCTTTCTAAGTAAAAGCTATATAGGCTACACCTCGGTTTTACGAATAAACTTAATATGATTAATATTACTACAATTGCTTTCTAAATAATAATTTGGTTAGTTGAACGCAAAGAATAAAGTTATTCGACTAGATGTTCATGTCCTCTCTTTTCTAAAGTTAAATGTTAAATTTGAATAATTGGTACATAAACAATTATGAATAAAATTTGACTAAGTCCACATCCGCTTTTCAAATACAAATATAATTTGTGTTAATTACAAATAGGGTATTCCTCTGAAATAACCTATGCTAATGATTTTATTTAAATAAAATATATCCAGCACATAGTCTTTTGCCTTGTAATCAGAAGTCCTCCGATAGTGGTTTCCTTTTTAACCGTAGCCCCGTTCTCAGTGTTTCCCGCGCCATGCGTTCAAGCCCTATCATTTAGTACGTTCTTTTAAAGCCTTTCTCTTTGATTGGTGTAATGTTCTTATTTGTGCTTCTTTGTCTATTTGTATGTTTGTGCACGTTGACTACTACGAGTAGAAGGAACGTCGTTCAACGGTCTTGAAGAACAAGAGTTTGAAGAGCATGAGCTGAAGACCCTGATCAATTACTAACTGGATTTAAGGAAAGTATAGCATGGACAATCCTTGCTACCTACACACCTTTAAATTACATTCCTACATATGCATGCATCTAAATTGATTTACCTTAAGGCTATTCCTAGTACTTTTACCCTGTACCTTGTTATCCCGGGTTTATGCATATGGGTAGTCTTTTGCTAAGCGCAGCTACATCACTTTTGTTTAACTGTTAATCATGACTTAATGGTTCACTGTAACTTAATGGTAAAACTTGCTTTTTAGCAACATGGTTCAGGGAGCTAGAGCATTTGCTTCGTGCTTTGTTCTAGTGTATCTCCGTAAGGTCCGGTTCTTAAAGCGGCAACCCAGGAACCTGTCGCCGCCGCCGTAGCTATTATGGCTCTGGTCTTGGACAGGTAGCTTGTACATCTCTAGCTTACCAGTGGTTACCCAAAGGCGTACGTGTTGAACATGGGTGAGAGTATGGGTTGATCCATCAAGGATGGTCTCACCTGCGCTCTGAGATCCGTTGGCTATGTCTCATTAGGCAACCGTCCTGTGTCGGGAGCGCCTTACCTGCGCTCTGGGAGCTTCACACATTGCGCATTGGGTATGCGCTCTGGACGCCATTGATCCCCCCATGGCATGTTATGTCTGTGGGCGTACGTCAATCTCGATGCCATGGGTCATGCTGCCTATGTTGAACCAATACGACTACTGTGTTTGTTACGGTGTCTAGTGAAAAGCCTTGTAGCGTCCCTATGCACTCACACCTCGGAAGTGTGGTACGTGAGTGGTTGGGTTGAAAGCTCCTTTGAGCTTTTACGCTAACGGTTGGGGAAAGGGCGAAACCTCTGCAGAGTGTACATCTATCATGATAGCCGTGCTCACAGTCACGAGCGGCCTGGATCCTTTTTTATTAGAAGATGATGATGATGATGATGGTGATGCTCTATGGTTCTAATTGTACTTACATATCTAATTGGGGTTACAACTCGGAGCTCTCATATATTCGTAGTAATTTGTAGAATACTAAAATGAATCAACTAAAAGTGCTAAATGCAGTTCAACCGTGTCAAGCCTTTTAAGCCTTTCATACCTCTGTGTTATACTTGCTAAGTATGATGTAATACTTACACTTGCATTCAATCAACAAAATCCCGGATGGGTAATCAGATGGAGCAGCATTTGAGGCAGAGACTGAAGTTTTATCAGAAGACCTTCTGTACATCTAAGCTGTGGTCAACCAGTCGGTGTCCCTGTGGACTTGAGGCTCTACCAGATGATAGTTAATAAATTAGTCTTCCGCTGTGTTAAGGCATGTGTCCTTTGTAAACTCTGATGTAAACTACTTTTATTCGAGCATTGTGTTCTCTGTAATACCATATTTGTAAGCTATATGTGTTGTATGGACTTCCTGGACACACATATGGCAGCATTCGGGTTTCTATGGGAAACCGGGTGTGACAGTTAGGAAGTGTCTAGGTCCGGTGTCTCCCAACATCTTTCCTTTTCTATAGATTTAGGTGCTCCTGTGTCGCTGGTCTTTTAGACCTTCTATCCGGTCATTTATTTGACCATTATCCCCAAACTTTAGAGTTTGTGCCCCTGGGTTTTGTGGCTTGATATTTCTAGCAAGATATATCATTTCATTCTTCAATACACTTTAACCATTCTGCTTCCCCGTGGAAATATAAATTTGATACCCTGGGATAACTCCCTAGGTGAAGTGCTACAACGAGATATATTCTGTGCGCTTGCAGAATCCTTTTGCATACATCGATATATCTTCGCGCTCTTGAAGCGTTGCTAAACGTAGCGCTAAGGAGTGCCAACAAGCATTTCTCGCGCCGTTGCTGGGGAAGAAATTGGCTAAAGTTATTGTTTAATTATTTGATAATCTTTACAGATTTACCAAACCACTAACCTTAGTGACCTCACCACTGCAACATTCGTCTATTTTTGATGTGTTTGCAGGGTAGTGCATGACTAGTTTCAACCTACCATCAAACTTTGATCCTAATCCAGAACCGCATTGGAAGAGTAGTGCGAAGGAGATTCGTACCTCCTCAAATTTCACTCAGCTCAAGTAACACAGCCGAGTTGTTACCAGACTCCGAGTCCGAACTAGATTCAGGTTCATCGTATTCTTCAGCTCCAGAATCACCAGAGATAATGGCTCAGCCGAAGAAGACACTCTGTGAGTTCTCAGCCCCGTCAAGCAGCAACTTCCTGGGACTGTCGAATGCACAGGAAGGGGCATTTGAGCTGAGATCTTGCCTAGTCAACATGGTTCAGGCCAGCCCTTTCTGTGGAAAGGCGATTGAGGATGCCAACGCTCACCTTCGGAAATTAATGGAGGTGTGCAGCACTATTAATCCAAATGGCACACCGATCAACTGCATCTGCCTACAGCTCTTCCCATTCTCTTTGCTTGGGAAAGCCAAGGAATGGTTCTATGCCAACAAAGCATCCTTTGAAGACGCTGGCAGACTTGCGCAGACGCATTTCTGACCAAGTATTTTCCGGTGGGCAAGACCAACGCCCTCCGAGAAAAATTACTAGCTTTCAGCAGCTGGACGGAGAGTCAGTCCCAATAGCTTCAGAGCAACTGCAAGAGTACATTGCAGCCTGCTCCCACCATGGTGTGGAAGATTGGTTGATCACTCAAAACTTCTTCCACAGCCTGAGTCGCCGATCGCAAGAGCTCTTGGATGCAGCTGTGGCAGGAGCTTTTCTCTCGCTAGATGTAGATGCAGTGAAGGCATTGATCGAGAAGATATCCTCTCACCAGAGTTGGGTGGGAGAGAGACAAGCCCCTCGCACCAAGGGAGTACACCAGATTGACTCCGTCGATATGCTGGCAGCTAAGATGGTCCTCCTCTTCAAAAAGATGGAATCTCCTGGTAAGGAGATGAATTAGATCGTGGAGGAAAGAATCACATGTGAAACATGTGGAGAAGCAGGACACTCGGGTAATAGTTGCCCGATGACGCAAGAGGAAGCCTACTTTATCGAAAACAACAACATTTCAGGCTTCCGTCCTCAACAAGGTTGGAATTCAAAGCCCAACCTCCCCTACGGCCAAAAGCAAGGTAATAGCTCTAACAATGGTTTCCAGCGGTCGTTAAAAGATATCTGGTATGGCCAAAACAAATTAACGATAGCATTATGGAGTAAGTGGCCTCCCAGATAGAAGCTTTCAATTCTGTTGTTAAGAACTAGCTGAGCTTCAACAAAATGATTGAAACTCAAGTAGCTCAGCTGGCTGTATCCTGTCCTTACCCAAATGTGGGAAAGTTACCCGAGCAACCGGAGGTTCCTTTCAAGGAAAATGTTAATGCGGTTACCACGTGGACTGGCAAATCCATGCGGGACCCACAAAATCCTCAAGATGCAGGTACCCAACAGAAGAAAGCTTGTGACACTGAGCAAGCCGCTAAAGAGGAAGACGACGAGGAATCCATCCCTGTCTCAAAGGAGGGGAACGAGGCACCTAAATTCTCTAGCGACGGCCGTGATCCCACTTTCCTCCCGTTCCTCGAACGGAGGAGAAGACCAGTTGCCGACCAGCAATTCGACAAGTTCGTCGAGGTAATCAAGAAGGTATACATCAATATGCCACTTCTTGATGCCTTACAGGTCCCAACATATGCCAAGTACATCAAGGATATACTTAGCAATAAGAGGACTCTACCCACAAGGGAGACGGTACAGTTAACTGAGGAGTGCAGCTCCGCTATACTCGGGCCCCACCTTAAGAAGAAGAAAGATCCTGGCTGCCCCACGATTTCATGCTCAATTGGAGACCACGATTTCGACAATGCCCTATGTGACTTGGGGGCGAGTGTCAGCGTGATGCCCAAGAAAATGTTCCGGTCAAGATTAGGGATTTCCTCGTCCCTGTGGATTTCATTGTTCTTGACATGGAAGCCGAAGCAAATAACTCTCTCATTCTTGGGAGACCGTTCTTGAGTACTACAAATGCAAACATTGACGTGGGAAAAGGGACCATCCAACTCAGGATCAACGGAGAAACCGAAAATTTCTCCTTCCGTCTTAAAGAGACCACTCAACAAGTCAATATGGTCGGAGAAATCATAAATCCCAGGATGCCAACCATAGAATCACTCATGAAGATGGTGGAAGCCTTCGCCGCCAAAGAAAAGAAAAGGCATGACAGTTATCATGCACGGCGAAGGATACCGAGAGCCAAAGCACTAGAAGAACAAGCAAAGCGCGAGAAGGAGGTTGAATCCAAGCCCTTGGCCAGGATGTCCCTTGATCATCCGTATCAGTCCCTGGATCAGTACGCTGATACGGATTTCGACACAGATTAGTGTCAGAAACAGTAAATAACTTATAAGTCAAATATTTACATCGATTTAACTAGCGGAGAGCGGTGGGCACTCATTCCTCCACCGGAGTGGGTGGCAGCACCATATCGCCCTGGAAACCTAAACCTGTACGACAATGAAAGTAACAGTGAGTATTCAAAGTTGAATACCCAGCAAATCCCACAAATTCAATAATATAATTATATAAATTAAAAGAATATAAATGTTGGGCCTGGAGGGGCATTTCCTCCCTGCCAGTCCCGACACTATATCTAGAACCTAGTCATCGGCGCTCCTGCCGTCCGGGTTCCTCATGCAATAAAGGAAATCTAATGAGTGTGGGCTTTAACCATATCATCTCTATGCCGAGAGCTGCGGCTATCCAGATAGATTTTACACTCTGCAGAGGTTGTACTTGTCTAGCACGCATCCGGTCAGTCCCTACCTTCGTCAAGGCAGGTACTGCCCTACGAGACTCGTGCCCACTGGCGTCTATTGCTAGCCAGCCAATTATTATGGCGTCTAACGCCAGACAGCCAATCACTAGCTCTGCCCACGGATGCTGCTGGGGCCTAAATAGGGATCGCATAGTCGTCCACAAAAGGACATCAACCCGGGTATGGATGCATCATATAAGTGGGCATGCATCGCCCATGGGCCCTACTAGCCCTGTCACATGCGACCCGTGCCGACCAGTCCTAGCCCTTTGTCTGGGGCTGTCTCCAGCATACCCGTTGCCCGCCATGGCCCCTTGGGACAGTTTACTAGTGCTAGCTAGTGGGGTGTGAGTCAAGGCCTCACATAAATAGGTATTCCCGAAGGCCATACCTTTTTGGCATGCGTGGTTGTACGGGGCATTGGAAAGACTCTCCCATAAACCGGTCCTTAGCTGGATCAGAGTGGCTCTTAGGATAGAATCCCCTCCTTGGGATCATCCTTCCACTCCCAATCTTAAAGCAGAATAACAACCTATATCTACAGCGATGCACTGATGCTGGGCATATCCTCAGATCATGCCCCATATAGCTTATGCTGCAGAAAGGGTAAAGTTTAGTTGGTGATATTATTGGTGAGACTTGCCTTCATTGTCGGTCCTTAGACGGTCCCTACGCGGGCATATGCTGTACGTTGACCGGGCTGGGGCTTCTGGCACCTGGGAGCCTTGGCGTCTCGTCGAGGCCCGGTCATGCTAATAGTAAAAACATGGAAAATAATTATCAATACATCAATCAATGCCTATAGAATAGAATTAAAGAGGAGAGATAGATATTCCAGGATTTACCTAATAGTGAAGGATGAAGTGATGGATAATCCATTAATTACATAAATAATTAATGGATGGGCTGATGGAGTTTGGAAGGAATTTCCTGGGAAATTAATAGGTAATCCACCAGATAAGGCAAAGGACGGGAGTAATCGATATTTCGGGAGTTATACTGATTTCTAAGAAATAATTCCCGAATAACCGATATGGGTTTCTAGAATGCCCTTATCTGGATGGTATGGCGTCTAGGGTTTCATCAATACCTAGGGTTTATGGATATTCCAGTATTTGATGAATTGTCCATTAATTATTTAATAATAATTAATGGGAGGGGCTTAGGAGGGATCTAAGTGATAGGGTGCTTTTTAAAGAAAGGCTAGAGATAGTTATTCTGGGAATTACTGGATATGAATAATTCCCGAGTAACTATATTAATTATTTAGAAATAGATTTCTAAATAATTAATGGATGTAATATTCTAGAAAATTAATAGGTAATTTTCTCAGAATATTACGGGAAGAATCGGGCGGCATGACGGCTAAGGTTCGCTAATACTTGGGATTTTGGTCGGGCGGCATAAGGGCTAGGCTTTACCTCGGGTTTTATTCTGGCGGCACAACGGCTAAATAGGGCTGGGGTTTAATAGCCTGTGCTTTTGGTTGGGCGGCATAACGGCTATACCGGGAGATATGCGGGGCTTGGAACTGGGCAGCATAACCGCTAGGAGGGGTTAGTGGTTTTGGTTGGGCATTACAACGGCTAGGGTGGACTGAGCTGGAACCCTGATTCGGGCAGCATCTCGGCTAGGGTTGCGAAGCACCGAGTAGTGTGACAATCTAGGTGTTTAATTAGCTTAATCATCTCTAAATCAGGTGGCTTAAGCTTAATTAGGTGTACCCTGGCCCCACCTAGATTTTCACTTAAGAAAAATTCATCTAAATCCCTTTATCACGTGGTGAAATTCTGGCATTCCTCGGTTGGCATGGTTCAAAATCCAAATTTCACTTAAACACTTAAAAATCTGCCAATATAAAAGTTGTTCACTTTTTAGTGGGACACAACTTTGTCAATTGGTGGACTTCAAGATTTTGAGTGTTTCATGCCTAAAAACTCGATCAAAGCCAGAGCACACCCCTGAGTTCACACGCAGTTCATCAGGAGTTCACCCAAACTTCTCCTCGCGTTCACCACCAATCTAGGCACTTTTTCTTTGGTCACCCTTGGTGAAAGTTGTAGATAGTAGTTGGGAACACAACTTTTGTGTTTGGAGATTTTGAACTTCAGTTCGAAATTTTCGAGAACTGGTCGCTTGAATGTGCACCCCGCAGCTGTTCGACGAAAGGACCCGAGCACGCCGGCACCCCCGAGCGCGTCGCGTTCGCGCCGCCGCGGCCAGTGCCCCGTGCCGCCGGCCCCCGGACCCGGACGCCGAGGCAGATGGGCCCTCTTGGCGATGGGACAGAACGTCCTTGACCCCGCGCGCCTCGGTCTCGCTCCTTGCGCTCGCCTGCTCGCTGCGCCGCGGGCAGACGACGGCCGCCACGCGACAGCCCTACGCCACGCCGCGCTCCGCGCCCGAGGCTGGCTGCCCGCTGTCCCAACCACCCGGCGCCCCTCGCCCAACCCGCGCGCGCGCAATCCCCCACGCCCACGGCACGATCTCGCCCGGCCAGTGCCCGCGCGCGCCCGCGTCGGACTCCTCCCCGCCGTGCAGGCGGCCCCGCCTCTCGTCGCCGCTGTGCGCCTGCCTCGCCTCGCCTGCTGCGCCACGGACAGGCAAGTGGGATGGACAACACGGTCGCGCCCTGCCCAGCCGCGTCAGCGCGCCCCCGCGGCCGCCACGTGCTCGCCGTCCGGCGACCCACGCCGCGAGCGTGCCCGCGCCCCTGCCCAGCCGCTTGCCCGCGCTGCCCGCTCCCCTAAGCTTCACCTCGACGCCACGCCCCCTTCCCCGGCTATAAATAGCCCTTCCCGTCGCCGCTCCGAGCTCCCCCGCCGCCGCCTTCACCGCCGCCAGGCTGCCGCACTGCGCCACTGCCTCCGCGCCGCTCCACTGCCCACCCTTGAGCTCGCCCAGCGCCTAGCCGAGCTTCTCCCCCACCGCCACCGCCGGCATTGGGGAAGAAGCAGAGCACCGCCGCCCGCTCGCCGTCCGCCGCCGTCGCACCGCCTTTCCCCCTCCTTCCTGCACAAGATCGACAATAGGTGAGCCGGTGAGTGGATCCCCCATGCTCTCGCCCAGTTCCGCGGCCTCACCTCGCCGGATTCCGGCCTTCACGCCGCCGGCCATGGCCAAGGACCCCCTCGCGAGGATCGAACTCTTTCCAGGGTGTTTAACGTAAACTAGGGACCTATCTGTGAAGGTTTTAGAAAGTCCAGGGGGTTTTGTAGAAATAGATTCTTCAGATCTAGATTCAAAAGCTGGGAACTTTGAAAATCGACTAAAAATCACAGAGAAATCAGAAAAATGCAAGGCCAATTTTGTTGGACTCACTGTGTTGTGTGCTACCTTTTATAGAAAGCATGTATAGGAGTTTTCTGTGTAGATTTCAAACTAGATTCAAATCTGTTCAAATACAAATCTCTGCGCAGTTTGAAATCTGTAGCTTAGTTTGTGATGAGTTTTGGATATGTTGTTGCCTGAGTAATTGTAGGCTTGCTGTAAAAAGATGGCACCCAGAACTGTTTTAGATTTTGAGTTATGATTTATTTAAGCTTATCTGTACAGTTTCTTTCCTTGATTTGTTTAAATTAATTGGTTAAGCAATTGAGCCCAATCTTTTTGCAGTAGCTCCATGTTAGTGTGGTACATCTTTGATTAATAGCAGAGCTCAGTTTGACTTGGGTAACTTGCTCATTTAAATGGATCAGTGCTTAAATCAACTAAATTAATCAGCTTGTTCCTGAAATCTTTTTAAGCTCATCCTTGGCATGACAACTAGTTTAGACTAGTATAGCTTCTGGTAAAAAGTTAAGGACAAATGGCTGATAGGGTGAATTGTTAGGATTTATTCTTGGTGCTAGTGTGATAAACTTGCATGATTTATCCTTGTTGCTGTATAAGACCTTTTGGCCTAATTTTTGGGCAGCAAATCTAATAACCAACTAAGAGCATGCAGTAATTTTCTCACATTAAAATAAAGTACCAAACTGCCAGAACTAATTGTTGAAGTTTCATTGCTTAAAAGACTAAATAAAAGTAAATCACCCCTTTAAGCCAATTTAAATAATTTAAATATTTCACTCCTCACACACACCCTTGTTGTTTTGTGAGTAACTCAAATCCAATAATTTTATATGTGTACACAATCACCATCAACCAACCCCAAGTACTTTTGTGAGTAACTACAAACTAAATTAAAGAAAGGGAAGGTCAGACCAAATTTGTCCAGGTGAATGTGTCACTAATTACACCCCGGGTTTATCATTATGCAATTATGATGACTCGATATAAGATCACCTCTTATGCATGGGCATCTCGTGTAGAACAAGCACTCGCAGACGGTGACTACGAGTTGGTGCCGACCAGAGACGAAGGACAAGCCTCGGGAGACGTGAACGTGATCCAGGTGGAGGACGAACCGAACCCCGCCGCCGAGAACCCCCAAGCTAACCACGTGCCCGAAGGCAAGCCCCGGAGCATGTCCCATGTTTCGAATACATGCAACTATGTTGGTTAAGATTACTTGTGCATTTACGTTCAGGAGTTGAATTGAAACCCTAGTTGCATGATCCTAGGTACCTATGCTTTGCAATACTAGTATGATAGGTCGATAGCGGCTATGCTATAAGGACCCGGTAAAAGTCGAGTGATTTCCTGTCACTCGCGAGATATAGGAATCAACTGCTTTACTTATGTTGGAATCATAAGGATGATGGGCGGGGATTTTTGGTCATGTAGATGCCCCGTCCGTGTAAGCAAAATTTGGTTAAGGCCGAATGGTGTGGTACCGATGGTTAAGTGTTTGAAAGCACTAAGCACTTGTTTGGGCATGGGACCGGTAAGTTTAGTACCTGTTCGGAACGGGGAGTGGCCTCGCCCTGCTTTCCCTGGGATTCACCTCCCCATGCGGTACACATGTGGCTCAAGACCGAATCCGGCCGGCGTGGCCGCGAAGTATCAACCGGATAGGCTTGTGTCCAAGGGAAGTAGGCTCGGATTAACGAACCGGGATGACATGGGAACGGCCTGGTTAGCGTCGACCTTGGTGGTTGGTGCTGTTCCGTGTGTTTAGTTTCCACCTTGCAAGGTTAAAATCGGTTCGAACTGTCTGTTTCTCGCAGCTAAGGAGACTACTTAACCCCGCTACCGCATTGAGTAAGAAAGTGGAACATGACGTTGATGATAAAATTGATGCTTTCTTAATTTCTTGCTCAACATGCTTGATTAGAATAAGGTGCTTACCTAGAATGGTTAACTCAAATTAGAACTTGATGCTAAAAGATTGAAAGCAAGGACCCACTCTTAGTCGCTCTTTGGCAAAACAAACCCACCAGCCAAAAGCCTTGCATGTCTAGGAGTCGGTGACGTAGTTCTCACCCGACGGGTAAGTCTTGCTGAGTATTAGTATACTCAGCCTTGCGTTGTTGACTGTTTTGAGGACCTGGTGTGTCCGAGGACCGGTGGATGGTCGCTTCCTGGTGTGATGAGTGATTGACAACGTGGTGTGGATTGACGTCTCCCTTGGCTCAAGTATTGCAGGTGTAGAATGCGGCTTGGTTGCATTGGTGCAGGTGAAGAACAGGCGCGAAAGGTCTTAGCCATGGCGGCCTCCGAGGAGCGGAGAGACAAGTAGGCTTGGTTCGAGGGACCCGGTGGCCGGTGGATCAAGTGCGGTTCACATGCTGGCAAGAACGAGCAAGGGGACGTGGTTCCGGTGCGAGGTAGCGGCTCACAACCGAAGCTCGTACGCGGACGAGAAGCCGGCGCAAGGTGGCGGCTAACAACCGAAGTTTGCGCGCGGGATTTGGTGATTTGGCCACAAAATCATCGGTGGACGGTTTCCCTTGGTTTGGGCCTCAAAACCAAGGACCGAGGACTCGACGTGGCGAAGATGGGCTGTTGGGCTGACTGTATGCACTCGGCAGTGCCGAGTTGAACAACTCGGCAGTGCCGAGTACATGCACTCGACTGGGCCGGCCCAAAACTCGGCGTCGAGGAGCTTCGATCCGGAGGACACGCGGCGTGACTGCAAGGCTTGCGTCGGAGGGAAGCTAGCTTGCAGTGGAAGGTGCCCGAGCCGGAAAATATCTGAAGATCAAATGTCAAATTTGCCCCTGAGGGGTATGTATCACTTAGGGGTAGTTTAGTCTTTAGAGCACCACCACTTGGACTACTAATAGCCCATTCCAGGGCTGGTGGCTGTAATCTCTCTAGTTATTTTTCATTTGGCTTGTTTAGTTTTTCCCTTCCCTTCATCCTCTCCACCTAGAACTACTTCGAATCTTTCTTAGTTTTGTATAGGTGAATTCATGGTTATGTGATGGAGTTTGTGCTGCTCATCTTTGTGCCATGATTTGATCTCTCGAGCTCCTTCCCCCTTTTCTATTTTCGTGGATATTTTCGGAGCTATTTTTGGGGGATTTTCGTTCTTCTCTTTCTAGGGCGTTTTCTCTCGGATTTCTTTGGGGGATTCACATATGAGTGCCTTGTGCCTCTTTTACTGGTGATCCTTTGCCCCCAAGCGCCGAGAATCGCTTTGGATTTGAGATTTTCGGGATGAACTTGATGTCATGGTGTTCATCACGAGATCTGAGTTTACGGGAGTTGTACTGAGTTAGAGGCCGAGATCTTTTGGGAAAACACTCCACTGGAGGTCTAGATCATCTGACCAAAATCTCGCCTCAAGAGCTCAAGCCGTTTGGGAGATCCATCCTCGAGTTGACTTTGGGGCTGTGCTGTTTGCGTGTACCCGGCACTGCCGAGTTTTGAAAACCGGCACTGCCGAGTACATAGACTCGAGGGGTGTTTTTGTGCTGTGTATCCGGCAGTGCCGTGTTCAGAAAACCGGCAGTGCCGAGTACACACACCCAGTGGCTGTTTCGGTGAAGTTTTTGGATCGAGGATTCTTTCTGTGTCTCCGCTGCATGTTTCTTGTTCCTAGGGTCAGTAGCATCTCAGTTGCTATGTGATCTTGGCAAGATTGGGTTACGAAGTCCGGAAGTGATTTTGGGGTGAAAGCCGGATTTGGAGAAGAAAATTTTATCGGCTCCCATTCACTCGCCCCCTCTCTGGTCGCCGTTTCGGTCCTTCATGTTTTCAGGTAGTACTCTTGAGGAGATGGTTGCCGGTCTTACTTGGCCGACCACCCTTCCTCCGGGTTGGACCGTTGTCTGGGACGAGGATGCTTCTGAGTGATGTCACGACGGCTTCACGTGATGTCACTACCTTTCCTAATAATAGTTCTTTCCGCTGCTTTTAAAAACTCTGAATTATCTTTACTTTATGCATGAACTGAATTTGTAATAAAGTACCGAAGTGGGACCTGTTTAAATTATCTGTGGATTGTTGTAATCTCTGGTACTCTCCTTCGAGGGAGTAAATGCACGACTCGTTTCGATCTCGGTAACTGTGCGTGGTTGCATCGGGCGTGACCCGACAGACTGTCACTTTAATTCGGCTAAGTGTCTAATCGCGTCTAATGCGATGTTTAGCACGCTCAGCCGGATTAATCTGAGCGGTTCTGCCACAGCTGGTATCAGAGCGAAAAGTTGTGCACCAGAGGTTCGCACGGTCCCAATACACTTTTGCAATAAAACTTGACCCACTAGTGCTTTGTGAAAAACTCGTTGGATCGCTAAGGATTAACTAGATCGTGAAGCCCTAGAGGGAATTTCGGGTTGTTTTAGGTGGCTTGCTATCTATGGTATATTTGACTAACTTGCCCAGCACATCTTGCCCACGTGTTTTATACGTGCGCTGGTTTCCGTGCCCCGCGTGCACGAAGGGTGATAGGATTTCCATTCCAAGGAACCTATCATTACGGTTGTGTATGAGTCGCCACATGTTTTATATGTGTGCTAGGTCTTGATGGTATGGTTCTAATTCGAATGAGCCTATCATCCTGGTTGTTCGCCATGTTCGAGACATGTGCATGATGCCGCATCGCGAGTTATGCGAAGGACTGTGTGCTCTATTCAAAGTGAGCATACGGCCTAGATTAGATGCACTGTCCATGCAGTGTTGAACGCATGGATACCGTTTCTATAAGGAGAACGGTAATGAATGGGGACGCTTCCGTGGCGTGCTGGCACGGAAGGTTCGTGGTTTTCTTGCAGGGACCCTAACACCGTTCCGCTACGTTTTGACTAGTTGAAAGACGACTAGCTACTATAGGGAGAGACGTATCTTATGCCTCGCCACCGGCAACTAACCACGTACACCAAGGCTTCTTAGTACTTGTGAGAACGTTTTAGCTCCTTTGCATCATGAAAACAACCATAAAAATCATTGAATAAATTTTGGGGCAAGGAAAGATGGGGAAAAACGAGCTTTTCTAATGCACTTCAAATTTATCAAAACTGCACAATCTTGCTGGTCAGAATTTTTCGGGTCATTAAAACCTCTCAGCTGGAGTTCCACCCTAAAAGAAAGTTGTTCAGAATTTCATAAGCAACCTGCTCTAAAAATATCAAGGTTTTTGGTTGAGTAAAACTAGAGTTATGCTTAAAACAAGAGCTGGCTGTTCATTGGAAATTCTGGCAGACAGCAAGTTGGAAATCGAGTGTTACACCCACCTTAAACTCAAAACTAAGCCTACCTCTGAATACCAAACTTGTAGCTGATAACCTAATGATCAACCTGGTAAAATTTGAGGGTTTTTAGTTTAGTAGTTTGAGAGTTACCCCCGTTTCTTCTCCGCTGTCCAGAAATTCAGTCTTTCCTTCACAAGTCACTTAGCGAGATTGTTTATGGTCTTTCTACAGATGGCTGCCCCGGCTCAGTTTGTGCTTGGTGACGACGGCCTGCTCCACTCAGAGTGCCTTGCTGGAGAGGGCTTCCCTTCCATTTTGTGGGGCACCTTGAGCGCCATCGGATTCACGACACCGCCGCACTATGCGTGTCGCGAGTACGTTGAGCGTGGGATGCACCGTTGTGTCGCCCGGGTTACAGTGGCTCCCCACCCTTTCCACCCGGAGTGGCCCGCCCTTGTCACAGAGGTTACTGGCTCCCACCTTGTGGATGCTACTGAGATAGCAGCTTTGAGGTTGCTAAACATCTTCGTCTACAGTGACTTTAGTCCTATGGACGTGGCGACCCATCCGGTGGGAATGCTCCGTACCCTTCACCCGGATGACCCGAGGTGGCTACCTCGTCTGCTCCACTGGACCACCACTGCCGCCCCCTCTGGAGAGCCAGAGGCAGTGAGGGTGCTGATGCAGATGGTGAGGGCTTTGTATCGGATTCAGGCTTACCAGCAGAGTACCATAACTGAGATGGCACAGGATGAGACGCTGACCCTTGAGGAGCTTGACCAGCTCAGGGTGGACTACACTGACCTTACTATTGAGGCTGCTGATCTGGATTCAGACAAGGCCAACCTGCAGGCACAAGTGGGAGCACTGCAGGGACAGGTGGCCAACTTTCAGGCCGAGAGGGAGACACACCTTACCTTGATCGCCACCCTGCAGCAGGAGCGTATTGGGCACCTTGAGGAGCTCGCTGGCCTGCAGGAGGAGAGGATTGGGCGCCTTGAGCAGATAGAAGAGATGCGTGAGGAGATAGATTCCTTACACAATGAGCAGATGGGACACCTTGACCGTATTGGGGAGTTGGAGGGTCAGGTTCACGACCTCCAGCTTGACTTGGAGGATGCCCATGAGCACATTGGGATCCTACAGCAGCAGATTCCTCTTGAGCAGGATGTGGAGATGCATGATGAGGAGGAGGAGCCCATGGAGGTTGAGGAGGACCCCGACCAGGTCCAGGGCATGTCCGGGGTCGACACACTGAGTGGCATTGCACCTCTACCTGCCGCACCCGGTTCTCCCGCGGAGAGTGAGGATTCGGTCAACAACCTCGACGATTTCTAAATATTGACAGTGTCACTCCTCGGCGTAGCCTACTTTTGGACAGTGGTGTAATAGGCTAGCCTTGAGTTGAGTGTGTCTTTTGTGAAGCTTAACCATGGTGTAACTTAGGGTAGATATGACCCCTAATGTTAGTGGTTCGATGTGGTTGTAACAGCTAAGCTATGTGGCTGAAACTGGTCTGAATTTTTAGGGCATGAATCCTCTGTTTATGGTTGGGGCACTGAATATGAAAGTTGTGAGGAACTGTATAACGACGATGCTCGCAAAATTTCAGCCTCATTCGTTAAGCGTAGCCCGAGTTATGCACGTTTTGGTAACCCTCGGCCATTCTGAAAACAGCACGAACAGAGGCGCAGAGATTGAATTTTTCGCCCTAGTTAGCATGCGAATCTGACGGGGAGGTTTAAACGAAAGTTGTAGCTCGTTAAGTTTGCTAGCTGCTGGAAAAAATTCATAAATTTTGGACGAGAAACCAAGAAGATATGCATTTTATTCTCTGACAGCCTTGCTGATCAAAATTCTGCAATGTCATCCTATTGTTTTTCGCACATGATAACCTTGTATTACCTTGTAAACAAGTTATGTGGATCATGGGGCTGATGAGTAAATGGTTTTGCAGATGGTTGACTCGACCCGCCGCACCAACTTCACCGCTGGGCAAAACAGCGGCGCTCAAGCCAACCAGCAGCTGCCCGACGCACCCCCGCTGACTCCAATGGAGGCGTTTTTCGCCACCCAAACTGAGATGATGCGGGAGATGCTCAATGGACAGCGGCAAATGATGCAGCAACGCCAAGGGGGACATCATGATGGTCAACCCCAGGTTGCCCGCTATGAGCACTTCCTGAGCACACAGCCGCCCACCTTCAGTGAAGCAGCTGACCCGCTCAATGCCGATGCTTGGATCCGCTCTGTGGAGTCCAAGTTCTCCGTGCTCGCACTACCATGCTCAGAGGAGAGCAAGGCCAAGTTTGCGGCCCAGTTGCTCAGGGGACCCGCGCTCATCTGGTGGGAGCATTACCTGGCTACCCTTCCTGAGAACACTATAGTGACATGGGCAGATTTCAAGACCGCCTTCAGAGCTCACCATATTCCTGAGGGCATGATTGAGAGAAAGTTGAATGAATTCCTGGCATTGACTCAAGGCACTAGGACTGTGTCACAGTATGCACACATCTTCAACAACCTGTGCCAATATGCCGGTACCCACGCTGACTCGGATCAAAAGAAGATGGACCGCTTTCGCAGAGGCCTCAGTGCCAAGCTTAAAGAACGCCTGAACATGCTGAACACCTTCGCATTGTTCTGCAAACACTCCGAGATCACCAGCTTTATGCTAAATTCTCGAAGTGTGAGTTCTGGCTCAACTGTGTTAAATTCCTCGGACACACTATATCTGAGGATGGGATCTCAGTTGACCCTGGAAAAGTACAAGAGGTCATGGATTGGAAAACTCCCGCTTCGGTCCACCAAATCCGTAGTTTCCTTGGTCTGGCAGGATACTACCGTCGCTTTATTCCAGACTTCTCAAAAATCGCCAAGCCCATGACAGAGTTGCTGAAGAAGGGAGCTAAGTTCAAGTGGAGCGATAAATGTGAGGGAGCTTTCCATACGTTGAGGCAGCTCCTTACCACCGCACCAGTTCTAGCTCAGCCCGATAATACGAAGCCATATGACATCTACTGCGACGCTTCAGGCACGGGACTCGGTTGTGTTCTCATGCAGGACAATCGAGTCATTGCCTACGCTTCGCGGGCACTTCGCCCGCATGAGCTAAATTATCCTACACATGATCTGGAATTGGCAGCTGTGATACACGCCTTAAAGCTTTGGAGACACCATCTCATGGGAGCCCATTGTAAGATATACACAGATCACAAGAGTCTCAAATACATCCTCACCCAATCAGATCTCAATATGAGGCAGAGAAGATGGTTGGAACTAGTCAAAGACTATGACTTAGAGATCCTTTACCATCCCGGAAAGGCCAACGTCGTGGCAGACGCCCTAAGCCGGAAAACACATTGCAACTGTCTCACCGCCGAGTCTTACAACCAAACCTTGTGTGCAGAGATGAGGAAACTCGGTCTAGAGATTGTTCCACCGGGTTCCCTAAATCATCTCTCGCTAGAGCCCACCTTACCTGAGAAGATAGCTACCGCTCAATCCCGGGATAAAGGTGTTGAGATTATAAAACAGAAATTATTAGAGGGAGATGAAAGGTATCGATGTTTCAGGTTGGACCAAAATGGAGTATTACATTTTGGGGAACGTCTGGTGGTCCCCAAGAATCCTGAACTTCGTAAGGAAATCATGGACGAGGCTCACCTGTCTAAGCTTTCAATTCACCCTGGCAGTAGTAAGATGTACCAGGATTTGAGACAGAATTTTTGGTGGACTAGAATGAAAAGGGAAATTGCCACCTATGTTTCAGAATGCGACACTTGTCAGAGAATTAAGGCTAGTCACCTTAAAGTGCCCGGAACGTTGCAACCGCTTCCGATACCTTCTTGGAAATGGGAAGATATAAGCATGGATTTTATAGTCGGATTGCCGCTCACCTCGCAAAAACATGACTCCATATGGGTTATCGTAGACCGACTCACGAAATCCGCTCATTTTATTCCAGTACACACCACCCTCCGTGCCGATCAATATGCAGACATCTACTTTAACCAAATTATTCGTCTTCATGGCACCCCCAAGACCATCATCTCGGACAGAGGTCCTCAATTCGTAGCCCGCTTTTGGCAACGACTACATGAGTCCTTGGGAACCAAGTTAACACGCAGCTCCGCTTATCACCCACAGACTGATGGTCAGACTGAACGGGTAAATCAGATTGTAGAAGATATGTTGAGAGCTTGTGTCATTCACTATGACAAGAACTGGGACAAGTGTTTACCGCTCGCTGAGTTCTCTTACAACAACAGCTACCAAGCTAGTTTAAAGATGGCACCTTTCGAGGCCCTGTATGGTAGACGGTGTAGAACTCCGCTCAGTTGGTCCCAGTCAGGGGAGAGACAAATGTTGGGGACAGACCTAGTGGCAGAGGCAGAAGAGAAAGTAAAAGTGATCCAGGCCAACCTCAAAACAGCTCAGTCCCGACAGAAAAGCTACTTTGATAAACGGCGGAAACCTCTACAGTTTTTCGTCGGAGAGCACGTTTATTTACGAGTCTCGCCGACGAAAGGAGTGCAGAGGTTCGGGGTAAAAGGAAAACTGGCGCCCCGTTACATTGGGCCCTTCGAGATTATTGGAGTTTGTGGACCGGTAGCATACCGAGTGCAACTTCCAGACAAGCTCTCGGCTGTCCACAATGTATTCCACATCTCCCAACTCAAGAAATGCGTTCGAGTTCCCGAAGTTGAGATCGTTGACCAAGACTTGGCATGGGTAGAACCTGACTTGGCTCTGGTAGAACACCCTTTAAGAATACTCGACCGCAAGGAAAGGGGAACCAGACGGAAGATTGTCAAAATGTACAAGATACAATGGAATCATCACACCGAAGAAGAAGCGACTTGGGAAACTGAGAATTACCTAAACACCAAGTTTCCGGGTTTCCTATTGATACACGATCGTAAGTACCTTTTTCCGCACTAAGCTTTTGCTACACTTGAATCTCGGGCCGAGATTCTGTTTAAGGGGGGTAGGTTGTGACAATCTAGGTGTTTAATTAGCTTAATCATCTCTAAATCAGGTGGCTTAAGCTTAATTAGGTGTACCCTGGCCCCACCTAGATTTTCACTTAAGAAAAATTCATCTAAATCCCTTTATCACGTGGTGAAATTCTGGCATTCCTCGGTTGGCATGGTTCAAAATCCAAATTTCACTTAAACACTTAAAAATCTGCCAATATAAAAGTTGTTCACTTTTTAGTGGGACACAACTTTGTCAATTGGTGGACTTCAAGATTTTGAGTGTTTCATGCCTAAAAACTCGATCAAAGCCAGAGCACACCCCTGAGTTCACACGCAGTTCATCAGGAGTTCACCCAAACTTCTCCTCGCGTTCACCACCAATCTAGGCACTTTTTCTTTGGTCACCCTTTGTGAAAGTTGTAGATAGTAGTTGGGAACACAACTTTTGTGTTTGGAGATTTTGAACTTCAGTTCAAAATTTTCGAGAACTGGTCGCTTGAATGTGCACCCCGCAGCTGTTCGACGAAAGGACCCGAGCACGCCGGAACCCCCGAGCGCGTCGCGTTCGCGCCGCCGCGGCCAGTGCCCCGTGCCGCCGGCCCCCGGACCCGGACGCCGAGGCTGGTGGGCCCTCTTGGCGATGGGACAGAACGTCCTTGACCCCGCGCGCCTAGGTCTCGCTCCTTGCGCTCGCCTGCTCGCTGCGCCGCGGGCAGACGACGGCCGCCACGCGGTAGCCCTACGCCACGCCGCGCTCCGCGCCCGAGGCCGGCTGCCCGCTGTCCCAACCACCCGGCGCCCCTCGCCCAACCCGCGCGCGCGCAATCCCCCACGCCCACGGCACGATCTCGCCCGGCCAGTGCCCGCGCGCGCCCGCGTCGGACTCCTCCCCGCCGTGCAGGCGGCCCCGCCTCTCGTCGCCGCTGTGCGCCTGCCTCGCCTCGCCTGCTGCGCCACGGACAGGCAAGTGGGATGGACAACACGGTCGCGCCCTGCCCAGCCGCGTCAGCGCGCCCCCGCGGCCGCCACGTGCTCGCCGTCCGGCGACCCACGCCGCGAGCGTGCCCGCGCCCCTGCCCAGCCGCTTGCCCGCGCTGCCCGCTCCCCTAAGCTTCACCTCGACGCCACGCCCCCTTCCCCGGCTATAAATAGCCCTTCCCGTCGCCGCTCCGAGCTCCCCCGCCGCCGCCTTCACCGCCGCCAGGCTGCCGCACTGCGCCACTGCCTCCGCGCCGCTCCGCAGCCGCCCAACACCGCCGCCGTGCTCCACTGCCCACCCTTGAGCTCGCCCAGCGCCTAGCCGAGCTTTTCCCCCACCGCCACCGCCGGCATTGGGGAAGAAGCAGAGCACCGCCGCCCGCTCGCCGTCCGCCGCCGTCGCACCGCCTTTCCCCCTCCTTCCTGCACAAGATCGACAATAGGTGAGCCGGTGAGTGGATCCCCCATGCTCTCGCCCAGTTCCGCGGCCTCACCTCGCCGGATTCCGGCCTTCACGCCGCCGGCCATGGCCAAGGACCCCCTCGCAAGGATCGAACTCTTTCCAGGGTGTTTAACGTAAACTAGGGACCTATCTGTGAAGGTTTTAGAAAGTCCAGGGGGTTTTGTAGAAATAGATTCTTCAGATCTAGATTCAAAAGCTGGGAACTTTGAAAATCGACTAAAAATCACAGAAAAATCAGAAAAATGCAAGGCCAATTTTGTTGGACTCACTGTGTTGTGTGCTACCTTTTATAGAAAGCATGTATAGGAGTTTTCTGTGTAGATTTCAAACTAGATTCAAATCTGTTCAAATACAAATCTCTGTGCAGTTTGAAATCTGTAGCTTAGTTTGTGATGAGTTTTGGATATGTTGTTGCCTGAGTAATTGTAGGCTTGTTGTAAAAAGATGGCACCCAGAACTGTTTTAGATTTTGAGTTATGATTTATTTAATCTTATCTGTACAGTTTCTTTCCTTGATTTGTTTAAATTAATTGGTTAAGCAATTGAGCCCAATCTTTTTGTAGTAGCTCCATGTTAGTGTGGTACATCTGTGGTTAATAGCAGAGCTCCGTTTCACTTGGCTAACTTGCTCATTTAAATGGATCAGTGCTTAAATCAACTAAATTAATCAGCTTGTTCCTGAAATCTTTTTAAGCTCATCCTTGGCATGACAACTAGTTTAGGCTAGTATAGCTTCTGGTAAAAAGTTAAGGACAAATGGCTGATAGGGTGAATTGTTAGGATTTATTCTTGGTGCTAGTGTGATAAACTTGCATGATTTATCCTTGTTGCTGTATAAGACCTTTTGGCCTAATTTTTGGGCAGCAAATCTAATAACCAACTAAGAGCATGCAGTAATTTTCTCACATTAAAATAAAGTACCAAACTGCCAGAACTAATTGTTGAAGTTTCATTGCTTAAAAGACTAAATAAAAGTAAATCACCCCTTTAAGCCAATTTAAATAATTTAAATATTTCACTCCTCACACACACCCTTGTTGTTTTGTGAGTAACTCAAATCCAATAATTTTATATGTGTACACAATCACCATCAACCAACCCCAAGTACTTTTGTGAGTAACTACAAACTAAATTAAAGAAAGGGAAGGTCAGACCAAATTTGTCCAGGTGAATGTGTCACTAATTACACCCCGGGTTTATCATTATGCAATTATGATGACTCGATATAAGATCACCTCTTATGCATGTGCATCTCGTGTAGAACAAGCACTCGCAGACGGTGACTACGAGTTGGTGCCGACCGGAGACGAAGGACAAGCCTCGGGAGACGTGAACGTGATCCAGGTGGAGGACGAACCGAACCCCGCCGCCGAGAACCCCCAAGCTAACCACGTGCCCGAAGGCAAGCCCCGGAGCATGTCCCATGTTTCGAATACATGCAACTATGTTGGTTAAGATTACTTGTGCATTTACGTTCAGGAGTTGAATTGAAACCCTAGTTGCATGATCCTAGGTACCTATGCTTTGCAATACTAGTATGATAGGTCGATAGCGGCTATGCTATAAGGACCCGGTAAAAGTCAAGTGATTTCCTGTCACTCGCGAGATATAGGAATCAACTGCTTTACTTATGTTGGAATCATAAGGATGACGGGCGGGGATTTTTGGTCATGTAGATGCCCCGTCCGTGTAAGCAAAATTTGGTTAAGGCCGAATGGTGTGGTACCGATGGTTAAGTGTTTGAAAGCACTAAGCACTTGTTTGGGCATGGGACCGGTAAGTTTAGTACCTGTTCGGAATGGGGAGTGGCCTCGCCCTGCTTTCCCTGGGATTCACCTCCCCATGCGGTACACATGTGGCTCAAGACCGAATCCGGCCGGCGTGGCCGCGAAGTATCAACCGGATAGGCTTGTGTCCAAGGGAAGTAGGCTCGGATTAACGAACCGGGATGACATGGGAACGGCCTGGTTAGCGTCGACCTTGGTGGTTGGTGCTGTTCCGTGTGTTTAGTTTCCACCTTGCAAGGTTAAAATCGGTTCGAACTGTCTGTTTCTCGCAGCTAATGAGACTACTTAACCCCGCTACCGCATTGAGTAAGAAAGTGGAACATGACGTTGATGATAAACTTGATGCTTTCTTAATTTCTTGCTCAACATGCTTGATTAGAATAAGGTGCTTACCTAGAATGGTTAACTCGAACTTAGAACTTGATGCTAAAAGATTGAAAGCAAGGACCCACTCTTAGTCGCTCTTTGGCAAAACAAACCCACCAGCCAAAAGCCTTGCATGTCTAGGAGTCGGTGACGTAGTTCTCACCCGATGGGTAAGTCTTGCTGAGTATTAGTATACTCAGCCTTGCTTTGTTGACTGTTTTCAGGTAGTACTCTTGAGGAGATGGTTGCCGGTCTTACCTGGCCGACCACCCTTCCTCCGGGTTGGACCGTTGTCTGGGACGAGGATGCTTCTGAGTGATGTCACGACGGCTTCACGTGATGTCATTACCTTTCCGAATAATAGTTCTTTCCGCTGCTTTTAAACTCTGAATTATCTCTACTTTATGCATGAACTGAATTTGTAATAAAGTACCGAAGTTAATTATCTGTGGATTGTTGTAATCTCTGGTACTCTCCTTCGAGGGAGTAATTGCACGACTTGTTTCGATCTCGGTAACTGTGCGTGGTTGCATCGGGCTTGACCCGACAGACTGTCACTTTAGTTCGGCTAAGTGGCTAATCGCGTCTAATGCGATGTTTAGCACGCTAAGCCGAATTAATCTGAGCGGTTCTGCCACAGGTGCGCTCTGTCTGAAATTCATTTTCCATCGGAAGATCCGAACCATGCGTCGGATCTTTCAACACTTAGACAATTTTTGTGTCTTCTCCTCAGGCGTCGGATCTTTGGCCGGATGATCCGACCCACAAGTTTCGGCGCGCTCTATCTCTAATTCATTTTTCATCGGATGATCCAGACCATGCGTCGGATCTTCCTTGACTTAGCCATATTTCAGAGTGCATGTTTTTTAAGGCAGCTTGTCGGAACTTTCATCGGAAGATGTGACCCAAAGTTTCAGGCGGCTCAGTCTCTAATATTTTTCCATCGGATGATCCTAACCTTGCGTCGGAACTTACATCGGATCATTCGACCCTTGTGTCGGAACTTCCTAGACTTAGCCATATTTCAGTGTTTCAGCCTTTTGAAATTCAAATCCCGGAAGATCCGACGTACCGTCAGAAGATCCGGTAACCCTTCACAGAACACATAACGGCTAGTTTTTGGGGGTTGGGTATTTATACCCGCTCACCCCCCTCATTCAATGCTTGCTGCCTCCACGACCAAACACACTCCAAGAGCATTCATTTCACTCCTCTACTTCCACCCAAAGCTTGATTCTTGCATCGATTCACCTAGGTTTTGAGTGAGAGAGAAAGATTGAGCGTGTGACCTTTGAGCACTTGTGAGCTTTCACTTGTTCATCTCAAGAAGCACTTGAAGCAATCTTGATTTATCGATCCGCGTTTGTTACTCTTGGAGCTTTGCTCCTAGACGGTTAGGCGTCGCCGGTAGCTCCCATTCCTTTGTGGTTTGAGCACCGGAAGTTTGTATTTCCCATCTCTTTGTGAGATTGATAGTAAGTGACTCAATCTTGCTTTGTGGTTGATTGAGGGAGGCAAGCGGTTAATGACAACCCGGTTCTTTGTGAACCCCTCAACAGGGACGTAGCTTCTTTGTGGAGTGAACCTCGGTAACAAATCCCGTGTCTTTGTTCTTACTATTGTTCTTGTTGTTCATCTCCTTATTTGTGCCCGATCTATGTGCTTGGAGTTGTTCGACCTTAGAGATCATATTTAGGTGCTTGTTTACTTCATCTAGCAGCTTTGTATTCAAAGAGAATCTTGAATAGCTTGTTAGAATTTGAATATCGAATTTAGTTATCCCCCTGTGTCGAAAGATCCTACACAGTGTCGGATCTTCCGGGGTTCGGAAGATCCGAGACTGCGTCAGATCATCCGACCATCTGACATTTTCGTAAAGAATTTTCAGGATTTTTAACAGGCCCTATTCACCCCCCTGTAGGCCTAGTGTTGGTCCTTTCAGATTGTGACAACCCAGGGCTTAATAGGATTAATAGAATACTCATATCTACAAGTTGCAAACTTTTTTTCCGGAAGCTCATCTCGAAAGAACTCCGAGGTTAAGCGTGCTTGGCCTGGAGTAACTCCAGGATGGGTGACCGACCGGGAAGTCCTTCTCGGGTGCGCATGAGTGAGGCCAAAGTGCGCAGAAAAGACATATGTTGGTCTGTGAGGATAGTCTTGAGATTCTAGAAAGCTGCCAGGGTAAGCGGGCCCGGCCTCGGGGAGGCGGGACGTTACACCCGGGTCCACACCTCCGTTTCCACCGTTTCCTATTCACTCATTTTTTACCTTCGCCTTCTTCTTCTAGTGGAGACCCCGACGATGAGCAACGATAGCTGCGCCCACAACCTCGATACGTCGAATGGTTCCTACAGCCTCCCCGTCGGCATCGCCGCGCACGCCCCTGCCCAACCTAGCTCCTGCTGACCGCCGCCGACACCACGCCGCCGTCCACGCCACCAACGTCACGCGAAATTCGCCACGGATGGCGGCACGAGGTCCTCTTCCCGATGGATGTGAGGTCCTCTTCCCCATCAACGATGGCGAGCTCCTCTTCCTCTGCCCATGGACGGTAGCGAGCTCCTTCTTCCTCTCCCCCGTGGCAGGCGCCGTGATGTCCCCCCCCCCTGACGGCGGCGAGCTCCTCTTCCTCTCCCCATGGCCGGCGGTGCGAGGTCCTTCCTCCCCATGGACAATGGTCGACGGTGAGCTCCTTTTCCTTTCACCATGGCTGGCGGCGCGAGATCCTTTTTTCCTCTCTCCTATGGCCGGCGGCACGAGCTCCTCTCCCTCTATCCCCCATGGCTGGGTCGAGCTCCCCCTACTCGTCATACTCTTCCTCTTTTCTTCCTGCCTCTACCTTTACCTGTGCTAGGGTTTGCTGCATGTTGCAAGTGTATGTTTCACATATTTCAGATGCTTCAGGAAAATGTTGTAACTATTTCAAGCTGATGTTGCAAAAATAGATCTGGATGTTGTACATATCGCATATGTTTCATATGCATGTTGTAAGGGGCAAAATTGAATGTTGCATTTTTATCAACTACGGTCGTGCGTGGTTGAGTTGTGAGCAAGCCATTTTCAGTGTTACAAGCGATGACATTTCAGGTTACAGATATTGTTCCTTGATGTTGCATGTGCTATTTTTGAATGTTGTAAAAAATTGCACATGTTACATGCAACATTGCACGATGTGGAGGCGGGAATTTTACTCTCCGCGTACCGGTGGTTCGTTGTATTTCAATACGTAGTTTCCAATGTTGCAAAAATGTACCCTCGATATTGCAAATGTGTATTTTCGATGTTGCATGGACCGTCTGATGGATAATTTTCATCGGACATCCAGACACTAGCAATTCTTTTTTCTAACATTTCATTTCTTGTCTCTCCTTCTTTCTTTTTCTCTATAGCTTTGTATAGCACCTCGCTCTCCCGCCCTAGTGGCCTACCGCTTTTAGTGATCTTTGGAGCCTGCCACCCTCTCCAACAAATTGTATTCATGTTGTCTCCCCACCGTCACTAGTATTGTCCACAACATGTTTGCTACAGAGTCTATATTTTCACATTCACCCATCTCCCTAAACCATAACCCATTTCTTCTAATATCATTATTGCTTATTCTTCATTTCTGACATCGGTTTTAGGAGTATTAAATATAGATCAATTACAAAACCAATTGCACAAATGAAGATTAATTTACAAGATATATCTATTAAGTCTAATTAGACCATGATTTGACAATGTAATGCTACGGTAGACATTTGCTACAGTGACATGATTAGGCTTAATAGATTCGTCTTACGAATTAACCTATATTTGTATAATTAGTTTTATTATTAGCTCATGTTAAGTACTCTTAGTTAACATAAAAATTGTGACATCTTCTAAACTTTAGTCCATGTATCTAAATGCCTCCTAAATATTGGAAGCCTTCAACGTATACTCGGGGAAATCACATCCAAATATTGGAAGAGTATGTTCGCTTTGTTGTATTGAGCTGAAAAGTCTGATTTTGGCTGCCGCGCTAATTCAATACTTCCTATGTGAATACGTCCAAATGCGCTAGTGTTTTGTGAGAGACAAAAATTTACTGCGCCGCGTTAATAAGGAAGCGAATAGGTTGCTTAGGGTAGTCCCAACCCATAGTGTCTATGGGTAGTTTCTATGGTGCCACATAAGTAAGAAATCACAATAGAAACTACACTCCACAATCCATGATTTCTTGATGTGAATTGTTAAAAAATGCATCATCTCTTCTCTCTACCGTGCATCATCTTTTCTCTCCACCAATCATATTTACTCTTTATCTATCATGAAGAAACCATCATCTACTCAATGCAAAGTTTGGTAGTGTTTAATGCATAGGTTCTCGTGTAGACACTGGGTCTCAGGCCAGTCTCAGTGGGGAGTTCCATTGCATAGTTACCTAGACTCAAAACTAGGTAACTGTGCCAAGAGAGTTTCATGGTGATGAAATCCCTCTCACATATGATGAAACTTCCCTCATAAATGACCCTGCCAAATCAGCATTTTTGCTTATGTGTCACAGTAATTAATACCATGAAACTCCCATTGAGACCGGCCTCATGCAAGACCCAATTTCATTCTCTCTGTTCTCTTTCTTATTTAATATAGTGCCACCTAAGCTAAAAGTCCTACATGACAATCTAATTAATGCTTTGAAAACTATTCTAGGTGGTGGGTTGGGACTGCCCTTAGACCCTGTTTGGTTCCTCCTCGCTAAACTTTAGGAAGTGAGTTCTGGCTAAACTTTAGCAAAAAAGTTTCAAACAGGTTTGCTAAAAGATGCTAAAAGGTGGTTGCTAATTTTTAGGAAGGGCAACTCTAGCAACCGCACAGGTGAACGTGCTAAAAGTGATCTCCTCCTCTAAATTTCCACCCCATACCCTTCACTTTTCTCTCTCCCACGGTGTTGTGTATTTATTACGGGTTTTTTTTAAACCAATTTTGTTAAAGTTTAACACTATCCAAACATTCTTCTACTAAAGTTTAGCACTATACTTTGCTAAAAGTGCTACATGGTGTGCAAACAGGGCCTTAAACAGTTAAACGTATACCCGAGCCGTGTTTAGATGAGTAGGAAATTTTTTATGCAAACTTCACATCAAAAGAAATGTACTCCCTCCTAAATCAAAATTCAAACTTTGAAAACTTTGACCTACGATTAAGCTTGTATAATAAAAACTTTGTGAAACAACAATAATATAATTGTATTCACATTTAAAATTACTTTCATATGACTATAATTTTGTTGCTACAAGTATTATATTATAAAAGATATTAAGAGTCAAATCTTATTATTGAAGACCGTGCCAAGTTTGACCGCGCCTTATATCCTGAGACGGAGGGAGTATCATTTAGTAAGACCCAGTCTTCATGGGAGTTTCACGGTATTAATTACTATGACACGTCAGCAAAAATGCTGATTTGGCAAGGTCATTTATGAGGAAAGTTTCATCATATGTGAGAGAATTTCATCACCATTAAACTCTCTTGGCAGAGTTACCTAGTTTTGAGATTGTGCAATAAAACTCCCCACTGAGACTGGTCTAACAGTAAACGTAGACTACTAATAAAACAAATTACAAATCTAGTCAGAAAATCACAAGATAAATCTAATGATGGGTAATTAGAGGGTACGGAGTATTTAATCAATAATTAGCGGATTATTACTGTAACATTTCTGCTGCAAATCATGGATTAAATAGGCTCATTAGATTCGTATCGCGACATACACTCCATTCATGTAATGATTCTATTTCACGTGATAGATGAAACTTTTTTTTAAATAAACAAACTAAACAGTAAACAGGGCCCGGGGAAATCGCGCCACTGTGTGAACACTTCGTGAGGAATTTGGTCACAATATATCGCGCCCCTGTGTGAACACTGTGAGGAATTTGGTCACAATGCCCGTGTTTAGTTGATGAAAAGTTTTTGGTGAAAAGATTTCGGGTATTGATTTTACCAATTTAAGAGTAGTAAATGTGGACGAAAAAGGTGGAAAGTTATATGGATAGGTTGGACTAACGATGGTAATTAGAGGGTAATTAATGCATAATTAGCGGATGGTTACTGTAGCATTACTATTGCAAATTATGGATTAAGTAGGCTCATTAGATTCGTCTCGCGATTTACAGCCCATCTATATAACTTTTCACCTTTTTCATCTACATTTAATACTTCATGCATCTAAGATTCTCCTTTGATGCGATGGGTGAAAAGATTTGAGGTCACAACTAAAAGGGCAATATGTAGAATCGGCATTCAGCGTGTGCCAGACAAGCTACAGCCTATAGGAGAGTCGGTAGAACTTGTGGCCCCTTCGGCTCCCCCGCTTTTACAGCCGAGGTGCTCCGGTAGGGTTGAGCCGCGGAGTCGCCGCCGAGGAATTCGCCCTCGTCCCAAACTTGAAACCCCCAAACCCAGCAATGCCGCGCCCAAACCGCCCGCCGCCTGGCTTTTTCAACGAGTCCAGCCACCCGTGGCGGCGGACGGACGCCGACGCCGACGCGGGCGCTCCGTCCTCCGGTGGCGGCGCGGGGGGAACTCCGGTAGGGTTAGAGCCGGGAGCCGGCCGCGGAGTTCCCCCTCGCCCGAACTTGAAACCGCAAAAGCCACCGATGCCGCGCTCCAAGCGGCCGCCGCCCGGCTCTTCCGACGAGTCCAGGCAGCCACGGCGGCGGACGGCAGCGGGCGCGGGCTCCCCGCCGTCCGGGGGCGGCGCGGGGGGAGCGGCCCGCTGCCGCGATCTCAGCCGCGCGTTCGGGCGCTGCCGCGCGCTCCTAGACCGCCTGCTGCGGGACGACGACGGGTGGGTGTTCGAGGCCCCCGTGGACGCGCGCGCCCTCGGCCTCCGCGACTACTACACCGTCGTCGCCAACCCCATGGACCTCGGCACCGTGCTCCGCCGCCTCGAGCGCCGCCGCTACACCGACCCGCGCGAGTTCGCTGCCGACGTCCGCCTGACGTTCCGCAACGCCATGTCCTACAACAATAAGGGCGACCCCGTGTACGAGAGCGCCGCCGAGCTCTCCGGAATCTTCGAGGACGGCTGGACCTCCATCGAAGCAGAGCTTCCGCCCCCGCCGCCGACGGATGCCGAGCGCAAGGCGAGCATCAAGGACGACCTGACGGGGCTGCCGGTGACCGCGCAGCGAACCGCGGCCGGGGTCCTGAAGGAACGGGGTGCGTGCCTGCAGGAGAGGATGGGGAAAGTGAGGGTCGATCTGGGCAAGGCGGATGCCTCGACGCTTGATGAGCTTGACCGGTTGGTCGCTGACACTGACGTGAATGCCCCGAGCCCCCGATGCAGGTAACGCTCGTGGCTATGCTGGTCTATTTCATTCTTTGATTTCGTGCTTTAGCATCACTGTGGGCACATGGGAGACTATGAATTGCGTTTATAGTTCAGCAATCTTAGCAAAATTTCCCCCAAAACGCAATCTTTTCTCAATGCCAGTCAGTCATGATGGCTATGTCTGTGACATACTTCCAGGTACAATGTTGCAAGACCAGATTTCAGCGATGTAGCTATCAGTAGTTTCTTTTGGGAATTTTAGAACTGTACGTACAATGCTGTCAAGGATTGATTCTGTCTATTGAATTCTGGTCGACGCCTTGATAGTCAAAGATTAGCTTCAGTCCATCTAAATTACTTGGACACGAGCTTGGAAAATTTTGGTTGTGTTGATCCGTACTTGCTGCAGTTGGGTTGGGATTGTAGCATATTATAATTGTACTGCTTAGGGAAAATGTATTGCCTGTTTAATTATGGCCCTCCAACCATGCTTATGTGTTGTCTTAGCTATGGAACAGGAAAAACTTTGTTGTATGCAGTTTTCTGAAGTGTTTTATGTTGGATAAAACTTGCTCCAAACAAGCCATACGTGATAAGAGTTGCTACTGTGTATTAGTCAACACTTACTTGGAGGTACTGCATTGTAGATGATCTGAGTTTTCTTATTGTCACCAAAGCACATATGATGTTATGGTGCATTCTTTTTGTGCACTATCCTATGTCATGCTTTGATGAAGATACACAGGATGAAATTTGAAAATCCTCTGAGAGAGTGTGAAAATGAGTTTGCTCAGGCTATAGATAGTAGTATCCTCTGCTCAAGAGGCATTGGCTGGCTGATCTAATGCTACTCTGAGCAACGGCGTCTTGAAACTGTTTGGCCATTTTGGTTGTTGCTTAAAGTAGCCTGAATGCCATGCGATAGTACAACTAGAGTAAAGTTCATGCACAATTAGGCGCCAAAACAAAACTGAAACATATTATAACTGCAGAACAATATCAACTTCTGTGCTTATCGTGATTGTAACCTTTTATTGGTTGTCAAACCACCTTTCACCCCAACCAAGTGTTGGTTTTATTCTAGTATAAAGTTGCCCATATGTTGGCGTGGTCTGCTGTCTTAATAGTTCATTTGCCTATTCATTCGCAGTTATTAGCCATCGTAATTGTTCTATGCAATTGAACAGAATGGATCTTAATCATTTTTGTGGCAAAAGCAGTTATAGCATAAGATTTGGATGGCTAACGCTTTATCAATCCTGAAATGAATATAGAGGGTACTGATTGACCCCCTGTTCTCGTGCTGTTCAAATTTAACTGCAAGCACATCTGAATGAAAGAATTATGTTAAGTGGAGCTATTATTGATTGTTTAGGACCTTCTCATCTTTTATTTTTTTTCAGAAAATTTATGTCACATATAACATTTAATGGTTGTATATAATATCCATTAGGGCTGCCAAAATACCAAATTGAGGGAGCTGTGTGTTATGTCTTATGACAACCCTTATTGAAGTTTTTATTTTCTTTCTCTTTTCTTATCTTTTTGTACGTAGGAAAAGGAATTCTGTTCCTTTCAAAGTTGGCTGCTCTATTGATGTGCACTGTTTTATGTTTTTATTTTGTATTCTCTGATCCCTAAAAAGTATCAATTGACTACTTTTTAAAGAAACTGTGATCAGGGCCGGCGAATTTGAGGGACATGTGTATTGTTTTCTTTTTCCAAGAATGCACAGCATGCCGTCAACTTCTACTCTTTTAAGCAATTGAATACGTGCAGACAATCTAGTTTCCTTTGCCAAATGTTCTATCACAGTTTATGTTAATGCTACCATATGTTTTCTGAGCCCCTTACTCCAAAGTTGTATTGGTGTAGCAGTATCCATCTTGCATATTATCTGCTTCATCTTGCATATTATCTGATCCTTCATTGTTTTCCCCCCAAATCTCTTAGACTCCTAGTTAGCTACTTCTACACTTTGTAGCCAAGGGCATTAGAATTAGAACATCTAGAAATGTTGTTTGGTCTTTCTCAGTGCTTATGTGTACAGAATAGTTGTGATAGTAACTGTAAGTAATAAGAATGTTTAAATGGCATGCTTTCAGTTCGTTTTTGTGAATCAAATCGACTTTAATATTTTTGTATCAATAGCAGAATAATTGATGGAATAATAAGATGGAATCACGGCCGCCAATATAATAATATGCATCACGGCAGTCGATAGGTAGCTTTCCTGCAATCAAGTTGGTGCTTCATGCAATGAATAATTGATTAGTTTAGTTATTTGTTATTGGAACATCTTGGTTCAGGAGTATTAAACAAATTATGTGATATATAGGTCTTGGCCCTTTTGGGAATAATTGGTCCAATAAATATGTTCTATGGATGAAATCTGGAGTGTTGTCATTTCAATTCTTATACAGTACTATTTAAGTTTCTCGAGAGGAGTGCAGGATAGTTGCATTCATAGGAACTTCTTAACATATTAGCGAGAAATACTGGGTTTGAATTAGTCTCTCATATTTTCTGCTCAACATTGTCTTATATGCTTCCTGACTTGAGTAGGTGGAGTAGATGCTAATATGTGTGTCACACTTACAGCCAGAGTTAGGTTATATTAAGCCGGCGTGGAGAAAATGAGGCGTAACCCTCTTGAGGAACATCTAAATTTATATGTTCTCTTTTAGTTGCTCAAACTTTTTGGGTCATGCTATCTGCTTACTGACTTGAGAGATCTGAGCTGATTAATCTAGTTAACTTTGCTTTTAGTGTTCAAATTGGATTTGCTTTAATTGATGAAAACGGGATAGTGAATACAAAGCACAAGTTATGGTCTTATTTTAGATGGTGAGGACGTTCTAAATTCGAATGTCTTCATTAAGTATACAGGGCATATGCTGACATCAAAAGCTTTTTTTTAGTCTTTATCTTGTAACATCATGTTTTCGATTGCAGGAAACACGAAAGCTGTCAAACTGAAGAACAAAGGCCCAAAAGGCGACATCTGGTTTTACCTCAATAGCCTATTGTGTTGATCTAGCTGCTTTCTGTTCCTAGCATTGGTGGTGCCTAGTCCCAAATGCCGTGGCTTGGACTGGACTTCAAGGCACCTTCACATAGTTCATTGGATAACCCATTGTGGTAAAAAGTTACCTTTTGTATTGATGGAGGTGCCTTGGTAGTTGTTGTATGTTCGGAATTGAGTGTTTTGATCCTAAACTACTTGGGGGTCAGGAGGAGAAATGGAAATCAGTATGTTTGGGAAGTAGATCTTGTTTATGTATAGTTTTTTCAGGTTGTGGTCTATAATTGGTGGTGAAGAGAGTGAAAAGTATTTCTTGCATATAAATAATATGCTAGCATACTTCTGAGAGAATTTTTCGAAAAAACTTCTGAGAGCAAACAGGATGCGCCACTGAATTATAAGTCTTGGTCCAACAATAGCTTTTTGATACGGGCAGATTTACCTCAATCAATAGTACAATAACAGAAACTAGTGGTGTAGTGTTTATCTAGCAGGAACGTGAAGACACTCCATTTTTCGTGAGTGGGTTGTGTTGAGCTTTCGTGAACTAGCAAGCACTTGTTACATATGCAGAACTCGGTATTGCTAAAAGAAGGGCCCTGGTAGAACTCGTTATTGCTAAAAAAGGGCCCCGGTAGAACTCGGTATTGTTGTATTGATTCGTCTAGCACTCTAGCTCTCTCTCAAAAACAAAATTGCCAGTTTTGCATCCTCATGGTATAAGCAGCCTATTAACCCACAGTAGTCCGATTTTGTTCTGTGCCATTTCGAGACTGAGCATGTTCGGTCTAGCACTTGGTTTAGGTTTGCTGAGTTCATGCCAAGGGTTCGTTCAAGTTGTTCGCTTGTTTAGGTTATAATATGCCTGTCGACTGTCGTCCAATGAGGGTCGCTTGTGTTAGTTCAAAGTTGAAACCATTGACCAACGTCATCAGAAATTGGCACAGGGTACATTTTTCTGCCAGAAATCGACTGTCAATCCTTGCAGAAGTTTGGCCCATTCAAGGACCAGAGGGCCAAATTCCGTTTTCCAGACTAGACAAACTGGGCTGCCATACGAACGCGTTGACATGAAAAAGAAAAAAAAAACTGCCAAGCTCAATTTGTATTAAAAGAACTACTCGATTTGAGTTTGAAGTGAAAAACTTTGAAATACAAACTATTGAAATGAAGAGACATTATTGCCAGTGCCACCGTTTTGCGCGACCGACGAGGTAAGAGGCGGCTCCGTGAACTCCTCGACCACGACGGGCAACGGGCGGCTCTCCGGCGGCAGATCGGCGGCGACGCGCCCTTCGAGCATCTCCACCACCGTCGCCATGGTGGGCCTGAGCTCTCGCTGGTTCTGTACGCAGCAGAGCGCCACCTTGACCACTGCCTCCACCTCCGCCTCGTCGACGCTCGCCATGGCCGCGTCCACCACGTCCATGAGCTCGCCACGCGCCACCTTCTCCCGCACGACGCGCGCCAGCAAGTCCGGCGTCGTCGACGAGTCCCCGGCAGCGGCGCCGGGCTGGTACCCCCTGCGGCCGCCGACGAGCTCCAGCACCGTCATGCCGTAGCTGTACACGTCGGACTTGGCCGACAGCGAGCTGAACCAGATCTCGGGCGCCATGTACCCCGGCGTGCCCCTCCCGCGGGTGTCGACGCTGGTCATGTCCTGCGCGATGGACATGGAGATGCCGAAGTCCGACACGTGGGCCCGGAGGCCGCCGTCGAGGAGGATGTTGGCCGGCTTGATGTCGAGGTGGAGGATCTGGCGGCGGCACTCGTGGTGGAGGTACGCGAGCGCCCTGGCCACGTCGCCGGCGATCCGCCGCCGCGCCGGCCACGGCAGCAGGCGCCGCCGCTCCTCGCCGTGGAACAGCCACCAGTCCAGCGACCCGTTCTCGAAGAACGGGTACACGAGGTACTGGCTGTTGCCGTTGCCGTTGCCGACGCCGTGGGCCCGGCCGGCGCCGGACCCACCGCCTTGCAGGAGGCAGTAACCCAGGAGGCGGACCAGGCTGCGCTGGTGCACGTTGGCAACGATGGAGATTTCGCGCAGGAACTCCTCCTCACCGACGGGCTTGTAGCTGGTGATCCGCTTGACGGCGACCGCCGTGCCGTCGTCGAGGACGCCATGGAACACCTCGGCGGAGCCGCCGCGGCCCACCATGGTGCCGAAGTCTCCGGTCACGGTGCGGATCTCGTCGTAGGAGAATTTCCGCGGCAGGTCCTCGATGTGAAGCGTGGCCTGCCGCGCCGGAGGAGGAGGAGGAGCACTACAGAGCGCCGCTGCTTTCTTCAGCGGCGTGAGTGGCGCCTCCGGATCGGCGACCGGAGCTTTGCCACGAGCACGAAGGCCCCGGAGACAGGCCTGCACTAGCCTTGCAATCTTCCAGATGCAGTATACCAGTAGAGCCACGAGGTTGCAGCCGAACATGACCCATACGGGAGCTGTTCTGCTCGTGGACTTGACACTGGGAGCAACCGCGACGATCACCATGGCGAGGATACCAAGGAATACGCCGCAGATAATCCTCTCCGCCCGATCGGACGAGGTGAAGATGTATAGGCAAGCGAGGATAGTGTAGGACACTGATTGAAGAGCAATCTTTGCACCGAAGCTATCAACGATGGGGAGGATCAGAACGAATACGGTGAGCAGAATGACTACATGTAGAATGACCTTCACTATCTTCCATAACGCAGAGGCGAAGCCGCAGAAGCAGCCTTGAGGAGGAGCTTCGGCAGAGTCATCCGGACCTGACATGGCTGGACACTTGCTGAATGGAAATGGAAGAAAGATGAGCGCTGCAACCACGGGAATTGCAGAGCTCTTAAGCTGCTGGCCTCTGGTTTGAGAGATGAGTAGTGCTGTACATGCTACATAGACGGAGCAAGTGGTTCTCGTCTTTAAACTTGATGTGTACGTACTGCTTCTGCTTCTCTCTTTAGGCCTCAATCAATCTGACCAGGTAGCCTCAATCAGTATTCAGTAGACACGCATTGCAAACAATTGAGAGGTGGAAAGAACGCAGCAGCATTTCCCACCGTGTGAGCTGAAGGGGTCAAAGGATCACTCTGCTTTCAGCGTAAGCTGAGAGCGATTTCTAATGTCTGAAACCCGGAACAGAGTCTATACCCAATGTAACATCTCGCAAAACATCAATAGCTTTTGACATCGTGCAATGACCGTCGCAATCTTGCAGCATTGTTATGGAAAATTACTTTCAGAAACCTAGTTTGACCATTTTTAAAAGCCTCACAACAAGCTGTAGCGAATGTTTATAAAAAGGAAAGATAGGGGACTGGCTACTTATGCTTTCCTCGCTTGGCTTATCAGCTGAGGCCAGCAGATAATTTCATGGTATTAATTACTATGACACGTCAGCAAAAATGCTGATTTGGCAAGGTCATTTATTAGGAAAGTTTCATCATATGTGAGAGGATTTCATCACCATGAAACTCTCTTGGCAGAGTTACCTAGTTTTGAGATTGTGCAATAAAACTCCCCACTGAGACTGGTCTAATAGTAAACGTAGACTACTAATAAAATAAATTACAAATCTAGTCAGGAAATCACAAGACAAATCTAATGATGGGTAATTAGAGGGTACAGAGTAATTAATCAATAATTAGCGGATTGTTACTGTAACATTTCTGCTGCAAATCATAGATTAAATAGGCTCATTAGATTCGTGAATCAGAAGCTTGCTTGGCGTCGCATTCGAAAATGCTGTGCTACTGAAAGGACCAACACTAGGCCTAGAGGGGGAGTGAATAGGGTCTGTTAAAAAATCCTGAAAATTCTTCACGAAACTGTCAGATGGTCGGATGATCCGACGCAGTCTCGGATCCTCCGGCTCCCGGAAGATCCGACACTGTGTAGGATCTTCCGATACAGAGAGGAGACTAACTTCGAGATTCAATATCTAACAAGCTATTCAAGATTCTATTTGAATACAAAGCTGCTAAATGAAGTAACTGAGCACCTAAGTATGATCTCTAAGGTCGAACAACACCTAGCACATAGATCGGGCACAAATATAGTGATGAACAACAAAAACAATAGCAAGAACAATGAGACACGAGATTTGTTCTCGAGGTTCACTCCACAAAAGAGCTACGTCCTCGTTGAGGGGTTCACAAAGAACCGGGTTGTCACTAACCCCTTGCCTCCCTCAATCAACCACAAAGGAAGATCGAGTCACTTACTATTGCTCTCACAAAGAGAGAGGAAATACAAACTTTTCGGTGCTCAAACCACAAAGGAATGGGAGCTACCGGCGACGCCTAACCGTCTAGGAGCAAAGCTCCAAGAGTAACAAACGAGGATGACGAATCAAGCTTGCTTCAAGTGCTTCTTGAGATGAACGAATCAAAGCTCACAAGTGCTCAAAGCTCTCACACTCAATCTTTTCCTCTCACTCAAACCCTAGGTGAATCAAGGCAAGAATCAAGCTTTTGGGTGGAGTAGAGGAGTGCAATGAATGCTCTTGGAGTGTGTTTGGGCGTTGGAGCAGCAGCATTGAATAAGGGGGTGAGGGGGTATAAATACCCAACCCCAAAAACTAGCCGTTATGTGTTCTGCGAAGGGGTACCGGATCTTCCGGCGTAGGGCCGGATCTTCCGAGATTGAATTTCATAAGGCTGAAACACTGAAATATGGCTAAGTCATGAAAGTTCCGACACAAGGTCCGGATGATCCGGTGGAAGTTCCGATCAAAGTTCCGACACAAGATCCGGATCATCCGAGAGAAAAATATTAGAGACAGAGCCGCCCGGAACTTTGGGTCGGATCTTCCGGTGGAAGTTCCGACACCTGAGGGAGAAACGCAGAAATGGCTAAGTGTTAGAAGTTCCGAAGCAAGGGTCGGATCTTCCGGCGAAAAACTAATTTCAGACAGAGCTGCCCGGAACTTCCGGTCGGATCTTCCGGCCTAAGTTCCGGCGCCTGGAGAGAAAACACAAAATCTGTCTAAGTGTTGAAAGTTTCGGTGTATAGGCCGGATCTTCCGGTGGAAAATTAATTCCAGACAGAGCCGCCCGGAACTTCCGGTCGGATCTTCCGGCCTAAGTTCCGACGCACAGAAAACTTGTGAATGGAGGGTTTTTGTGTGTTTGTGTCTTTCGTGTGTATATGTCATCTCAAGTATAAGCACTTTAAGAATCTAAACTCGTCAAGCACGTCCCTCTTGATAGTACGGTGATCCTATACTCAAATTCGAAATATAAAATAAATTTAAATCATCCGAAAGACTTCGTCACCATACGAATAAGAATTGGGGACCTTCCTTTCACCTTTCTTTTCTTTTCTTTTCTTTTCTTTTGATTTTATTCCTGCACAACTCATGCAAAGCATTATATCCAAATTTACATTGTCATTAATTATCAAAACTAGATTAAGTGTCTAGATGCACTTTCAGCTACCACTACCATCCGATCCTTTTATTGACAGTGCCACTTCAACTGCTTGTATGACCTGCTGGCCTTTAATACATTGCAACTTATCCAATTGGATACTTTCTTTGTGCTACTCGTATTCTCCGACTCTTCTGCCAAGACCTGGTCCAATATTAAGCCATAAACATAAATGCTTGTCTACTGGTTTGGTGTGAAACACAGTGGTGGTCATGTTGCCGTGACAAATAACACGCTCTCGTTGAAAGTTAAGAGCAAGAGAGCAGGATATTTACAAGTGTGATATGAAAATGTCAATGCAAACTAGTGCAAATTCATACGCCAAAACAGAAAGTCAATCCCTAAGAGTTTCCCAAATCATAGTTCTCTTTTTTACTAGAAATATGGCTAGTACTTCCCAACATTGTATTTTTCTTTCGCAATAGAAACATGGCTAAACATCCAATACCAATACAAGAAGTCAATCCTTTTTCCTACATGTCGATGTGCAGGCAAGGAGGGCTACACACCATTGGAGAGAAAACTAAGCAAAGGGAATTCTGCCATTGCATGCAAGCAAGTGAAATCTTTTGATTGTCTATAGATCTATAAAAGGGATAAATATTTGACAAGTTCGTTATTTATTAAGCATTTTGTTTCTGTCTAGCAAAAGAAGTTGAGATTGGTAGTGAAATATTTGGTGAAAATAATATGGATCATGCCTACTCGTACCCTTTGTATTTTTCTCGGAAATTTGGAACCATATAGGCACTACGGGAAACGCCCGGTTTGCCGTGTGCCAAGGGCACACGGCGAAGCCTGAAAGGCACACGGCAAAGCTGTTTGCCGTGTGCAAAAGGCTTTGCCGTGTGCAAAATGGCACACGGCAAACCGTACGACGTCAAACAGCTGTTTGTCGTGCGCCAGAACACGGGCACACAGCAAACCTGTTTGCCGTGTGCCAAGTGTTTTTGCCGTGTGCCATATGGGGCACACGGCAAAATAAAGTAACTGACGGTGGACACCTGGAAAACGGTGGTTTGGCGTGTGCCACATGGCCGGCACACGGCAAACACCAGGTTGTTTGCCGTGTGCCACGTGTATGGCACACGGCAAACACCCTGTGTTTGCCGTGTGCCTTGACCTTTGCACACGGCAAACAACCTGTGTTTGCCGTGTGCCTTGACCTTTGCACACGGCAAACACAGGTTGTTTGCCGTGTGCCTTGACCTTTGCACACGGCAAACTACCTTCCCCCCGCCCAAATTTTTACTGTTTTTGCTTTTAAATGTCCCACAAACAACACAAACAATCACATGCAGTTCATATACATTACAATTAACATACCAGGCAGTTTATATGCATCACAGACAATCAAATATTGCTTCACCAGCTCACAAACACCATAAGCCATAACACGGCCACAGAAATTCATACAAAGTCCATAAACAAGTTCAAATACAGTCCATACGAGTCGATATGACTCCAAAGTTCATAAACAAGTTCATACAACGTCCATAGTCCAGAACAAGTTCATACAAAGCACACGGCATAGAAACCACATGATACATACCGCTCACTCGTCCGCCGGCGGCTGAGTCGGAGGCGGAGGCTGCACACCCCAAGCCCAGGGCGGCGGCACCTGCGACGACGACGGCGGAAGCTGACACGGCAACGACGGAGGCGGCGCCCACTGAGGCGACGCCCCCTGCCACGGCTGAGTCGGCGGCCCGTGCCACGAGCGAGCCTGCATCCCCTGCGGAGACGGCCACGGAGGCGACATATCTGGATTGATTGGCCCTTCATTGGATGCCGCCGATGGAGGCTGTCCAAAGTTGAAGATATTGAATGTATTAAGCTAAGTGATTTTACTAAGTCATTGGTTTCTATACTAAGTCTTTCTACTTTGTATCCTGAGTTTGGAAAGTGCTAAGTCACTATAACAAATGAAAGTAAACGGCTATGAAGTCACTCACAGGAGTCGGAGTACCGCCACGAGCTCCAGGTGGTGGACCGAACGGTGACAGCGGTGGCTGCGGATAGCCCAAGGACTGCATGTACTGAGCATAGGCCTCCCATCTCCTTGCATTTTCCTGCTCAATCCTTTCTGTCTGGGCCCGCAACTGCTCCTGGACCGTCGCCTGTACCTGCGCCTCCATCTGGGCCTACAAAATATGATGCATGGGTTAGAATACGAAGCTAACGTGTGTAAAGCGCTTGAACGATGAGTGCAACAGAAATAACCTTGAATTGCTCCATGTCTATCTGTACGGCACTTCACCTCGGTCGTATAGGCGGTGTGGAGTCGGTTTGCCGAGCACGAAGTTGCGAGAGAGTGGGAGTACTAGCCGTGTCGATCACGCTGCCAGCCATAACGTACCGCCCATGCTTCTTGCCTCCTCCCATCCTCATGACGGTCTCTCCATCAATGGGCTCCGTGTGTGAATCGAAATCCGGCCCCCTCACCGCCTTTGCCATCTCGGTGTAGTCACTCAGGCGGCTGTGGACAGAGGAGTTGCTGTATGCCGAGGGGGGGTCATCCGGATTGTACATGACATCGGAGGTCGCCTTCCCCTTTTTTGAGCAAGCATAAGCCCCGAGGATGCTGATTTCTTGGCCATGTGCCAGCGACTGCGGGAAAAGGCAGATTCATTAGAAATTCTGCAGAATTTAGCGTTGGAATAAATAAGTAAATACACGTACCCATTTTTTTCTGTATCCCTTGAGGTTGTTGCTGCCTTGGTGGTGTGATGATCCTCCCATCATCCCTCGCCGCACTCGACCACTCTCACTCCTCTCCGTGAAACCCTCCGTCAACCACTTGTCGACCACCATACCCCAGCACCGATCATTGTTAGCTAGCCACCACGGAGGCACCTGCACGCCATCAAGTACGCCATCAAGGCACTACGGAGGCACCGATAATTGATCAAGGCAATTAAATGTTGAACATTTACCTTTAGAAATTGTTCCTTCGTCAGCATCATTCTTCTCGCCTCCACTTTCGGCACGCGTCGCCTCTCGCGTTTAGGCGCATGGTGAGCCCACCACTGTATGATGGCACACAGCTTCGTCTCATACCACATATCGGCCACCAGCTTGCGGCAGGCCGTGTCAGCCACCTCGATCGCCTGGTTCAACGTTCCATCCAGCGGCTTGTAGAATTCCTGCACAAATCACATGATGTATTAGTAATTTCAAAAATAATTGATGAATGCGATGTAACACGAAGAATACTTACAAACAGCTCGAGCACAACCCGTTCGCGCCTTGCTCCCAAACTGCTGCCCATTCTCATCTAGTTCCAAGTCCTGGGTGGTCGCGTAGTCCTCCCACGACCACGCCGGCTGCTCTCGGCCCCCTTTCTGTATGACGCCAGGGTAGTGCAACCTGCAAAGCTGGCCCAGAATGCCGTTGGGAAGGCGAGAGTGAACGCCTGGCTCCACAATCTCAAAGCCCCTGCCAAAGGTAAAAAACAAATTAATTAGTTTTAATTATCCATGAAAACATTAGAACAAACATTAGTCAGAACATGTAAGTTAATTACCTGGGAGGGTCGGGTGCAATAACCGGCCGTTGAGCCATAGGTATGGGTCGTCTCGGGAGGGAAGAGGAGCCTCGCAACCAAATTTTAGGTGAGTCGCCTCCCTCCGCCCCCTCCTCCCCCTCCCCCTCTTGCTCCTCCTCCTCTCCCTCCCCCTCCTGCTCCGGCTCCTCCTCCCCCTCCTGCTCTGGCTCCTCCTGCTCCGCATCCTCCTCTCGGTCGTCCTCCGCACTAGAGCTGTGCTCAGAGGGTACAGGCGAGGGCGCTCTCCTGCGAGTACTCCTCCGCGGTCTCTCCACTGTAATTAAAAAGAGTTGTGTGTAAGTACAGGTATTAGAAAGACCACTGTAATTAAAAAGACCAAGCGTAAGTACCTTCAGCCGCCGACGAACTCGCTGAACCCTTCCCTTTTCCCCTGTTGGCCCCCTTGGAGGACGATGCCGAACCGCTGCCCCTCCCAATGAGAGAGTTGAGCGACCTCATCACACCTCTGCCGCCCCCACCATATTTGATCAATCACCTGCAATGACAAAAGGTAAGAACAAGTAGTGCTAAAAAATAAATTCAGAAAATATAGATTTATAATACATTATTAATACACATATCTTACACGAATTAGAAATAGTCATCATGATCCACATTAGCTGGATCACATGACTCATCATCGCTATCACGCGTGTCCATATCTTCAACACCGTGCTCCAAAGGAGGTTCGTTGTCAGAATCGTTATCGTTGCCTAATCGTAGTTTCTCAAGTAACTCTAAGTCTTTCACGTTATGAATCACATCTCCGGCATCCTCCTGCTCAACTCTTTCATTATCTACTTCCATTCCGATCGCTTCGCTCAAGTCTATTTGAAATGTCCCTTCTAGCCCATCTTCTTGATAAAACTCTCCGGCATATGTGTTTGGGTCAATGTTGTAATCTTCATTGTTTGGGACAGGTAGTTTGCCGCGTGGCGATACTTTGTACACAACATCCCAGCTCAGGAGACGTTGGTCGGTTTGGCATGGGTATGAGAGATAATAGACTTGTGTGGCCTGTTGGGCCACAATATAAACATCATCTCCTTTGTACACGGATGACCGTCGAATTTCGACTAGCCCAAGTTTCGGAGAACGTCTCACAGCTTGAGGATCATACCAATGGCATTTGAATATGACAGGTTTCAGGGTTTTCGAGCCATGAAAGTCCAGTTCGTATATTTGTTCGACTATTCCATAGTACTCGAGTTCATCGTCTCCTGGAGTAAAAATTCCAGTATTTGTGGTTCTTCGATTGGGACGACTCTGCTCGTGGCTTGTTGTGTGAAAACGATACCCATTCACATCATAAGCGCCGAATGACTTGACCCTATAGGCAAAGCCTTTGGAAACCTGTTGCAACTCAGCACTCATAGAAATATCTTTTAGAGCCTACAAGTTCAAAACAGGAAACAATTTCGTCATATTATAGGGGAGCAACTTGTAATGTCATACTACGAACTACGAACGAGCTAAATTGTTCATTACCTTTTGTGAGAACCAAGAAATGAAATTAGGTCCCCCATTTCTCGCACCCTGCCTAAGAAGGGTATCCATTTCCTGTAGGGTAGGGGCCCTAGGACCGTGCCAGAATTCCGCACGAAATTCCCTGTATACCAAAGAGGAACAATGGGGTTGGATGCAGAATACAAAGTATTGAAATACTAAACGATTGTTGAAAACTTACTCTATGTACGGCACGACTTCTTCAAGGTTGGTCAACACATATAGCATGATTTTGCTCCACTCTTCATGGTTCAAGGTCTTGATGGCCGAACTACTTGCACTTCCGAGTTGCCCTCAGAAAAGACTGAGATTCGATTCATGCTCGCCAACATTGTGACGAGAGGGTGGATTATGCACGCTAGGAAGGTTGTCAGCATAGTATTTCGGTGTGAAGTTTGAGACCTCCTCCAGAATGTATGCCTCGGCAATAGAAGCTTCAATTTTGCATTTGTTTTTACATTTAGTTCGAAGCACTTTTTGGCATCTCTCAATAGAATAGCACCAACGTGCTTGCACAGGCCCCCCCATTCGTGCTTCGTACGGGAGGTGCAAAATCATATGCTCCATCGGATTGAAAAAGCCGGGTGGAAAGATCTTCTCCAACTTACAGAGCAACACGGGCGCCATTTTTTCCATTTCCTTGATCACTGTCACAGATAATTCCTTAGCACAAAGCGTGCGGAAGAAAAAACTCAACTCTGCAAGCACTTGCCAGACATGATCAGGAACGTAGCCTCGAATCATCACCGGAAGAAGCCGCTCGATCCATATGTGATAGTCATGACTCTTGAGCCCGTTGATTCGCATAGTAGTCAAGTTCACCCCTTGCCTCAGATTCGCTGCGTACCCATCAGGGAACATTAAGTTCTGAATCCAGCGTAGTACTTCCCTCTTTTGGTCCGGCGTTAGACAGAAATCGGCCTTTGGCTTCTTCCACCTCCTCCCCTCTTGGGGAGCCGGAATATTCAACTCTGGTCTGTTGCATAACTCTGCTTGATCAAGTCTAGCCTTAACGTTGTCCTTTGATTTATCAGGCCAGGCCATGATTGAACCCAAGGTCGCCTCAGCGACATTCTTTTCAGTGTGCATCATGTCGATGTTGTGTGGTAGAAGGAGATCTTGCATATAGGGGAGCCTCCACAAGCCACATATATCCGCCCAGGCATGTTCCTCGCCATATCCCACAAACCGACCATCTTCATTCATCACGAGGGCTTCTAACTCGGCACGAATCTCATCAGGTGTCATCATGTGCGGTATAGGGTCTTTAACTTCGACGCCTTTCCTAAAGTTTTTCTTATCTCGTCTGAATGGGTGGTCAATAGGGAGGAATTGTCGATGTTTGTCGAACGAACAATATTTGCCGCCCTTCTTCAACCAAATGAACCTCAGACGTGCCTTGCATATTGGGCAAGGGAACTTCCCGTGCACACACCAGCCACAGAATATCCCATACGCGGGCATGTCATGCAGAGAGTAGTGATACCACACATACATTCTGAAGTTTGTCTTTGTAGCTCGGTCGTATGTCCAAACCCCTTCCTCCCAAGCACGGAGCAAATCATTAATCAGAGGCTCCATAAACACACTCATATTATTCCCCGGCTGTTCAGGAATTATCAACGACAGGAAAATGTTTCGTCGTTCAAAGATAACGCCCGGGGGGAGATTGAGAGGGATAACGAACACAGGCCAACATGTGCATGGGGCTGCCAACATTCCGTAAGGTTGGAAGCCATCTGTCGCCAACGCAACACGCACATTACGAGCTTCAGCAGCTTTAACATGGTGGATCCCGTCAAAATGGGTCCATGATTCAGCATCGGATGGATGTATAAGCTTGTCTGGTTTGTATCGAGTTCCATTTTTGTGCCATGTCATCTGTTTTGCGGTGTCCTCGCTCATGAACAGCCGTTGGACCCTCGGTATGAATGGAAGGTACCGTAGGACTTTCGCGGGGATCGCGAGCTGCCTCTTCTGACCATCACCAGCGTCTACCTCCAAGAACCTTGAGGATTCACACTTTGGACAGTACTTTGCATTCTCGTATTCTTTTCTAAATAAGATGCAGTTCTTAGGACAGGCGTCAATCTTCTCGTAAGACATCTTAAGTGCACGAAGGACCTTTTGTGACTCATACATGTTCTTTGGCAGAATGTGACCTTCCGGAAGCAGACTTCCAAATACCGTCAACATAACATCGTAGGCGTCTCGACTCAGTGCAAACTGGGACTTCACGGCCATTAGGCGCCCAATAGCATCCAATTGGGAAACCTTTGTATGCTCGTGAAGGGGTTGACCAGCTGCAGCTAACATGTCGTAGTACGCCTTCGCGCTTGGCTCTGGCTCATCTTCCCTTCCTCCTTCATCAAACTGAGCTTCCTCAAAGTCATCTAACATGTCCGCCACCCCAGCATCTGAATCAAGTTCCTCAATGCGTTGTCTCACGGCCTCGTCTCTTCTACGATTATTGCCTTCAACATAGTAAGTCCACCGGGTTTGGTCTATCGTAAATCCGTGTTTGAAAAGATGACTTGTCATTTCTTTCTTTGTTCTTCGACGCGTGTTCCCACATTTATCACAAGGACACCAAGTGGTCTTGTTGCTTACTTTAACCTTTGCAAATGCTTCATCTATAAAAGCCTCGGTCCTCCGAACCCATTCCACACTCACATCACCCCCAGGGTTCCAACCCGTGTGCATCCAGCTACGATCATTCATCATCTATGACACCGGCAAATGAAAATGGAATTCTTTTACATGTACATAGTGTAGGTTCTACACGATGTCTATACTCTCTACTAGGTGAAGATAGGTCCTAATCCCACCCTAGGATGTGTAGCTAGGGTAGGTTTACATAGTCTACTCCGATCTGGGACAGAATTTCGGCAGCACCTCCCCGCTGTTCTCCAAATACACGTCCCAGATGGAGATTGTGTATCCGGAGAACACCGGAGAGATGCTGCCGAAATCCTGTACCAGATCGGAGTAGACTATGTAAACCTACTCTAGTTACGCATCCTCGGGCTGTCCAAATAACGTGGACAATTCGAAACAGATACGGTCGTAGATATGCAAAGTTCTGCATATTTACAACCGTATCTCTTTCGAACGGGAGACACCTAACTGGGTTACGTGATCTACGAACATGCATGTAACGCGAGCGTGATGGCGGTGCTTACGGTGGGTCGGCGGTGTAGGCGTGGCCGGCGTGGTGTAGACTCGCGGTCCCGCTCCCGCTCCGGCTCCCGCTCCTGATACCGCTCCGGCTCCTGCTTCGGCTCCTGCTCTTGGTACCGCTCCGGCTCCGACTCCCGCTACAGCTCCGACTCTCCGTCGAATAAGTGGAAGCGGATTCCTGCAATATTCAATAAATGATTATATGAAATTCAAAATTTCGCCAGCACCTCCCCTATACGGTGAGGGTTTCCAAACCTGCAACAAAAACCACGACACGAAGGTCGGGCCACACAGATGTTTAAGCACACGGCTCGATGGCCGGACACAATGCTTTGACCTCCAAAACCACAAGGATCACCTAAAGACTCAACGGCGGCGAGGCGGAGATGGGCTCCCGTGGACGGTGGCTTCTGCACATCAAAAACCAAAGAAATGTCAATGTAAATATTTCGGCAGCACCTAATTATCACTAAGTATATGCTAACTAAGTTTTTCTAACTAAAATAGTAACTAATTATAACTAAGTATATGCTATCTAAGTTTTTCTAACTAAATTAACAACTAATTATAACTAAATTAAATTAAATCAAACAACTAATTAAAACTAAGCAACTAAATAAAAAAAACTCACCGGCTGGCCGGTGAGGTCGTGGAGCGGCCGGGGAGGCCGAGGAGCGGCGGAGCGGGGGCCGGAGAGGCGGCGCGGCGGCGTGGCGGCCCGGCGGCGCGGCGGCGCGGCGGCGCGGCGGCGCGGCGGCGTGGCGGCACGGCGGCCCGGCGGCGCGGCGGCGTGGCGGCACGGCGCGGCGGCCGGGGGTGGGGGAGGCGCGGTCGGAGCTGGGGAGGCGCGGCGGCGGCGACGACGGCGGCGGCGACGACGACGGCGACGGCGGCGCTGCGTGCATATGTGAGTGTGTGTGCGCGCTGTGTGTGTGGGAGAGGCGGCCCAAAACGGCTAAGTGCCCTGGATCTGGGCACACGGCAAAGCACTTTTTTTTTATTTTTTGGAATTTCAAAAATGTTCGCCGTGTGCCCTGGATCTGGGCGAACATTTTTTTTTTTTTTTGGCATTTCAAATATTTTTGCCGTGTGCCCACCGTGAGGCACACGGCAACCAATCTATGCCGTGTGCCTCTAGGGGAAGCACACGGCAAACATTTTCTGCCTAAACAGAAAAAAAATTAAAAAATATCAAACGGATTCAAAAAATAACCAAATTTGGGCATGGACCTGTCTAAGGTGTATGAAGACTATAAAAAATGACTTTTGTGGTAAAAAAAAATTTGAATTGTCACGTTGCTTCAAATCACAACGTCTCATTCAAAACTCTTAGGATCTTCTCCCGAGAAGCTCCGGTTTGTAAAGAGGCAATGCGTCAACTTGCTCGAAACCTTCTACATTTTTTACCATAGCCTCTATGTATGAAAACATGACATCACGCCAAAATTTATAATGTTTTGGCCTTTGTTGTATTTTATAAAAATTTTAAACGAACCGAGCCCAAATGCGGGCACACGGTAAGCGAGCAATATATTCAAAATTTGATTCCATCTAATGGACATGGCATCATATTAGTCTTAAGAATCCGAATAACATTTTTCCGAACATTACATTACATTATTCGAAACACTTACAGTTCAAATTGGCGTATCGACAAAATTAAAAATAATATATAAAATGATTACCGAAAAACATGCACAAAACTAACATGGAATAATATAAGGACAAAGAAGTTAGTAAAAAAATTTTGGAGGCAAAATTCAAAATTTTTGCTGCCTGTTTGCCGTGTGCCTACGTGTGGCACACGGCAAACATGCCACTTTGTCGTGTGCCACGTGGCCCCAGCACACGGCAAACAGGCCTGTTTGCCGTGTGCTGGATGTTTGCCGTGTGCCACGTGGCAAGGGCACACGGCAAAGATGACGGCCAAGCCAACTGCCGTTTGGGGCGACATGTTTGCCGTGTGCTGGTCGTTAGGCACACGGCAAACAGGCCTGTTTGCCGTGTGCTACATGTATGCCGTGTGCCACGTGGCAGGCACACGGCAAACAGGCCTGTTTGCCGTGTGCCTGCCTTTTTGCCGTGTGCCTGCCTGGGTCCACCGTGTGGCACGGCTTCGCCGTGTGCCACGTGGGCAGGCACACGGCAAACAGGCTTGTTTGCCGTGTGCCCGTGAAGAGGCACACGGCGAAGCTGTTGGCACACGGCGAACAAGCGGTTTCCCGTAGTGAGGCCCAGTAAGGCAGTAACAATGGAATTTGCAGTAATTTAGTATTTTCACCGGTCCTATTTAGTTATGTCTTATACTTTTGTTGTAACATATAAAAAAACTTGGACTAAAACTTTCAAATTACAGATTTTGAAACGAAAAGGCCTGATTATCACCGGCCATGCGTTGCTGCCCAGGAAAGTGGCTGTATGAAATCCACGACGGACAGCCGGATCTCCGGCGGCAGATCGACGGCGGCACGGCCTTCGAGCATCTCTACAACAGTCAGCATGCTAGGCCTCAAGTCACGCCTGTGCTGGACGCAGCAGAGCGCCACCTTCGCCACCGCCTCCACCTCCCCTTCGTCCACGCTAGCCATGGCCGTGTCTACCACCTCCATGATCTCGCCTCGCGCCGTCTTCTCCCGCACGACGCGCGCGAACAAGTCCGGCTTCTCCGACGAGTCTCTGCCGGCCTCGAACCCCCTGCGCCCGGTGACGAGCTCGAGGAGTGTCACGCCGTAGCTGTACACGTCGGACTTGGCGGACAGTGAGCTCACCCATATCTCCGGCGCCATGTACCCGACCGTGCCCCTCCCGCGGGTGTCGACGCTGGTCATGTCCTGCGCGATGGACATGGAGATGCCGAAGTCCGACACGTGGGCCCGGAGGCCGCCGTCGAGGAGGATGTTGGCCAGCTTGATGTCGAGGTGGAGGATCTGACGGCGGCACTCGTGGTGGAGGTACGCGAGCGCCCTGGCCACGTCGCCGGCGATGCGCCGTCGCGCCGGCCACGGCAGCAGGCGCCGCCGCTCCTCGCCGTGGAACAGCCACCAGTCCAGCGACCCGTGCTCGAAGAACGGGTAGACCAGGAACTGCTGGCCGTGCCCGGCGCCGCCGCGCAGGAGGCAGTACCCCAGGAGGCGCACCAGGCTGCGCTGGTGCACGTTGGCCACGATGGAGATCTCCTGCAGGAAGTCTTGCTCGCCGACGGGCTTGTCGCTGGTGATCCGCTTGATGGCGACCGCCGTGCCGTCGTCGAGGAGGCCTCGGAAGACTTCGCCGGAGCCGCCGCTCCCCACCATGTTCCCGAAGTCTCCGGTCATGTCACAGATCTCCTCGTACGAGAACTTCCGCGGCAGGTCCTCGATGCGGAACGTGGTCGGCTGCACGGGAGCACTTGGACTACACTTTGCTGCTGCTGCTGCTGCTTCTTTCTCCACCGGTGCAAGTGGCGCCTCCACATCAGCAGAAGCAGCTGAGCCACGAACACGAAGGCGTCGTATAAAAGCCTGCACTAGTGCACAAATTTTCCAGATGCAGTATACGGACAGAGCGACGATATTGCAGCCGGCAATGACTGCCACGGGAGCAGTCTCGCCCTTGCAGCTGGGAGCTGCCACGATAATCACTACAGCAAGTATACCAAGAAATATTCCGGAAACAATCCTCTCCTCCCGGTCCGACGACGTGTAAAAGTATAGGCAAGCAATAACAGCGTAGGATACTGATTCAAGAGCAATCCTTGCACTGAAGTTGTAATCTGCAAAACCAGAAAAAACCACTAAGGATATGATACCTACGATTGCTACATGTAAAAGGCCCTTGACTATCTTGCACAACACAGAGGCACCGGAACAGCAGCATCCTCGACCTCGAGGAGGAGAAGAAACACTAGAGTCGTGTAGACCCGACATTTGTGTAGCTCGCAAAGGAGTAGGGGAAGAGGAAATAGAAAGTAAGAAGAAGCAACAACAGGCTGAAGTACTATGGGCTAATGCCAATGCTAGACGGGGAAATTCAATAAATTGCGCATCACCCTTGACTTGTGCAGTTGTGCTGTTGATTCAGTAAAAAACTATCACTAGGCTATAATCTGACCAGGTAGCAATGTAGCATCGATCGGTATACTCATTCTACTAGAAGCAGCAATATCTGTTACTAGCTCAGCTGAAAAGATCCAAGCTACTCTATTCGGTACTAGCTAGTACTAATATAAGCTCAATATGGGAAGTGAAAAAAATATATAGGAAGTGAAACTTTGAGGCGCTGCCAACAGGTGTTGCATAATTGTAATTATTATTAGTAACACTATATCTTACATTTGCTCAAATTTACATACAGTCAAATCGTTAGCATATGTCATATGTATTGATGTTTGTAGAAATATAAAAGAGTTCCAAATTGGCCTTTTGAGGATTACCACGTTTAGAGTATTGAAATGAATCTTACCAGTATATGTTACAATTCGCCTGAAATGAATCTTATCAGTATATGTTACCTTTTGAGGACTACATTTACATGCACTGCTGCCCTTGGAACTGGGAGCTGCCACGATAATCACTACAGCAATTATACCGAGCAATATTCCGGAAACAATCCTCTCCTCCCGGTCCGGCGAGGTGTAAATGTATACGCAAGCTAGGATACTGATTCAAGAGCAATCCTTGCACTGAAGCTGTAATTTGCAAAACCAGAAACCACCACTAAGAATATGATAAATACGATTGCTGATCACTGACTGACCCCCCCCCCCCCCCCCTCCCCCCGCGCGCGTCGCTCTCGCCCGAGGGCGACACGGGCGGCGACCCGGCCGCGCCGCCACCCCTCCCTCTCCACCTTCTCCCCCCGTCTCGCCGCCGCCTGAGCAGGCCGCCGGAAAGTCCGGACGGCCGCGAGGACGGCGGCGGCGGGGCCTTTTGCAGCTTTCCCTCCCGTCGTGGGGCGTCGAACTCTCCACCCTACACATGGCCGGAGCTGCAGCCGCTCACGGGCCAGATCCACACCGGCGAGGCGGCTTGGGGTCCAAGATCTGGCCCCCGCTGACTACCTCCAGGTGCTCGGGGCACCCTGCCCCCCCCCCTCCCCCCGTCGTGGGGGTGCCCCAGACCCATCCATGGCCAGAGTTGGAGACGTCGAGGGCGGCCGGTTCCGCGGCGACAGGGGATGGATCAGGCGTTTCGGTGCCCGGATCCGGCCTCTTGCAGCGGCGACATGGACGTCTGAGATCCGCGCCACTTCGCCCGGCAGGGTGCTCAGGGCATGAGTTCGGGGCCCCCTGTCCTGCCCTGGCAACCATGCGCGCGGATCCACTCCTCTGCACTCATGCTGCATGCTCGGTACCAACCATGGTCGCCAACGACCTTGGACCGACGGGTGCCTGAGGAAGACACCAGTGTGGGAGTTGTCGGCGAAAGCCAACTTGGTTCTAACCAGCAACAACGTCGATGCCTGCGGGTGCCGATTTCCTCCATGAAGGCGTTGTGGTTGCAACTTCTACACCACCTTGGGATGGCGGCGACGGGGTGATTACCTGTGCAGCGAAAGCATCGCGCCCGGCGCGCGGGGAGGTACCCGTACCGACCTCCGCATAACATTCAACCGAGTTCGTCTAACCCCAAGGTGATGCTACATTGATGCCATCTCTGATCGTCATGTAGCTAGGTGTTGTAATTTGTGGATGTGCCACAATTTACCCTGGTGCTAGGGTGTGTGTTGTCATCTGTGGGTGAGGCCACAATTTTGCCCTTGTGCTGGGGCTGGCTGTCGTTATTCGTGGTATGCCACACTTTCGTCCATGTGCTTGGACGCGACGCCGTTTTAGACCTATTTAGATAGGTAGGTGTCATGGTTTTAGCCCGGTTTTCCATATTAACCGTGCAAGGTTTTTGCCTCATTTCCTAAAAATGAGGCCTTTGATCTGTGGTCTGCCACACTTTGAATACAATTCAGGTGGGGATACTCTCCCCCCGTGACCATTCAAAAAAAATAAATACGATTGCTACATGTAAAAGGCCCTCGACTATCTTGTTCTTGCACAAAACAGAGGTACCAGAACAGAAGGATCCTCGACCTCGACGAGGAGAAGAAACACTAGAGTTATGTAGACCTGACATGCGCAAAAGAATGTAAGAAGAAGCAACAGGCTGAACTGTGGGCTAATGTCAATGCTAGAAAGGGAACCTCAATAAATTGCGCATCACCCTACATTTACATGCACTGCTGCCCTTGGAACTGGGAGCTGCCACGATAATCACTACAGCAATTATACCGAGCAATATTCCGGAAACAATCCTCTCCTCCCGGTCCGGCGAGGTGTAAATGTATACGCAAGCTAGGATACTGATTCAAGAGCAATCCTTGCACTGAAGCTGTAATTTGTAAAACCAGAAACCACCACTAAGAATATGATAAATACGATTGCTACATGTAAAAGGCCCTCGACTATCTTGTTCTTGCACAAAACAGAGGTACCAGAACAGAAGGATCCTCGACCTCGACGAGGAGAAGAAACACTAGAGTTATGTAGACCTGACATGCGCAAAAGAATGTAAGAAGAAGCAACAGGCTGAACTGTGGGCTAATGTCAATGCTAGAAAGGGAACCTCAATAAATTGCGCATCACCCTTGACGCATGCTGTTGATTCTTTCAGTAAAAAAACTCACTAGTAGGCTATAATCTGACCATAGCATCGATCCGTATACACATTCTGCTAGAAGCAGCAATGTTTGTTGTACTGGCTCAGCTGAAGGGGTCAGCTCTACTCTATTCAGTGTATATATAGAAACTTAATAGGAAGTGAAACTTTGAGGCGCTGATGATGGACAAACAGAGCGTATACCAACACGTGTTGCATAATCATAACTTATTAGTAACCCTTATGTCTTATATTTGCTCACATCTACCGTAGAGTCAAATCTTTAGCCTATATCTATTTGTACTGATGCTATAATTCCTATAATTTGTATGTAAGGAGCATGGCCTCAAAGGTGGTGCACGTCACCTGCTGTCTCCACAGAGTTGCTGCCATGCTGATCACGCTATCTCAGTCAGGAAGGAGGCACAACAGTGGATCATGCCGCCAAGTGTTGGATTTGACCTCGGTCAGTCTATTTGGGCCTTCGGGCCCAAGTCTAATCCTAGGCCTAATCCCTGTTAGCTGCCTTTGATTGGAAGGCAAACTCAGCCCATTTAAGGGCCCGGCCCCACGTCTACAGCACTATATAACTAAGGGGAAACCCCCTGGTTTCCCTAATCCGTGAGTTAATCACGAGTTAGCCTTTAGGGTTATTGTTAACCCTAATCCTATCAATCACTAAGGTGCTGGAAGGCGTGGAAGCTCGGTGTCCCTGTTTCTTCTACATCTACGTCAAGTTCGTCATCATCTACTTCATCAACACTCAAGCATGAATAGAGAAAACACTGGTAAGTGTTAAGATCTAAGATTCCGCATTAATCAGTGAGTTAGGCGTGATCTAGATCTAGACTAGAGGTCCTGAGGTTTATGTTTTGTTAATCACGTTTAATTTAATCTAACAATTGGTATCAGTCGCCCGATCTAGTCTGTCTTGATCCCCTAAGGCGTTTTTAAGTCTCTGTTAATGTTTAGTTCAAGTTTTTAGTTGAGATCATGTGAAATCAGTGACGTTTTGAGCCTACAGCATAAGATCAGTCTCGGTTTCTAGGTGTACGTCATGTTTATGTTTGTTTCCCTAAGATTCCATGCAAACAGAAGCGCTCAGTTACGTTTTGTTCAAACAACAGTGAACATCCAGTTCAATTCAGTCAATCTTTTCATGCATACTGTTATAGATCCGTAAGCTATTCATGCTCCTGTCACGAGTTCATGATAAGTTCATGTTTTTAGTTAAGTTTCATGTTTTAGCCTAAGATCTTTTCATTAGGGTTTCGGCCGGCACCTTTTATTAAACTATTCACACGTTCTCAGATTCATCACAGCCCATCCCCGAACTTTACATCATCTCAGCCCACCCTCGGGAAAAAGAAAATACATCTCAGATCCCCAAAAGAAATTAAGAGGGGATTCGAAACCCTAACCCTAAGAAAGAGCCTTACTCCCTCTCGGTTGGGTCAAGTTCATGCATGATCCATGCCAAATCAGTGGGAAATAAGTGCCATCTCAGCCCACCCAAAAAAAAAAGAGGGGGGGGGGGGGGGGGTTCCCGCACCCCAAACCCTAGATCCTAGATCTAGGGTTCCTGAAACCCTAAGCTCAGAAAGGCTCACCGGAGCTTTGGCGGCCGCGCGTGACATGAGTCACGTCGCGCGCGACCGCCGGTCCTTCATGCCGGCGAGCCTCGACGCTCGCTCGCGCTCGTGACATGGAAAGGTCACGGCGTAGCGGGTCCTTGCCCGCGGCTTGACCTCCGGCGGTGCATCAGTCCCGTGCCGCCGCTGCCGGCCGTTGAGCACCGGCGGAGCCCCTCGGAGGGCCGCGCGCGAGTCGCACGCGGCGCGCAGAGGAGGCCCGCGGCGCTCTGCCTCGGCGGCGTTCCGGCGTGTAGTGGCTTGAGGACCTTCGGGTCTTCGCCCTCACTCACCGGGGACGGAGGAGAAGAGGATAAGAGGTGGCGGCGGACGGCGGCGCGTCACCGGCTGCCGGCGGCGCTGAGGAGCTGCGGCTCGGGGGGAGGGGAGAAATGATTAGGGTTTTTCCCCTCCCCCGCCGATTTCGGCGCTTTATACCCGCCTCAGCCGCCGGCAGCCGTCGGATCAGGCGGACGGCTGCGATCAGCGCGGGGCGGGGGCGGCGACGATGGCTGGGCCGCTTCGGCGGCCCGCCCGTCAGTTGCTGGGCTCACAGCCCATTAGGTCAGTTTATGGGCCGCGCGCGCGGGCTGAGCTGGGCCGCATGCGCATTGAGTTGGGCTGTTCGCGGGCCGGTTTTCATGGACCGTGCGCGCGTTAAGTTGCTGGGCCGTTTTTCAGTTATGGGCCGTGCACACGTCTGTTTGGGCCGCACGCGTAATAAGCTACAGGCCGCGAGTTAGTGGGCTGTTTTTTGAGCTATTTTGAGTCACGGGCCATTTTCAGATCACGGGCTGAAATAAGTTTTTCTTTTATCTAAGTTTTCAACCCTCTTTTCTTTTAGGCCCACTTTTATTTCAGCACTAAGTTAAGTTGATTATTGTATTAGTCAACTTTATTATAAGTGGTTGATGTGCTCTTATAATTTCATTGAAATTTTAGTAAGTTGTGTTTTAAGTTTTAAACATTAAGTTTTAAGCTTTAAGCTTTAAATTTATGTTTTAAGATTTAAGTTTATTGCTTCCGCATTAAGTATAAATCATTTCTTGCATACGAAATTTAAACATTAAGTTAAATTATTTATTTAAGTTGTGCATTTAAGTTTTGAGATATGAGTTTTCAGTGGCTCATTGTTTTCCGTGCAAGTTTATTTCTTAATTGCAAATTGAGTTTTGAGCTATTAAGTTTTATTTAAATTTTATTTAATTATGCACTGACATTTATAAATAGAGCTTTTATCTCATGTTTCTGCATGTGACTATTATGCAATTAAGAAATGCTATGTTTTCATGCGTATATAATATAAGTTTTAAGTTTTCATGAGCATGATAACTTTCTGGTGCTATCTATTTATTTTCTTGCACTGTTTTGCCTTACCATTAAGTATTTTCTAAGCTTAAGTTTAAATTCAGAATAAGTTTATTTATAAGAATACTTTTGTCTTAGCATTTCATTTTAGATAAATGTGCATTATGATTAAGTTTTGTCATGCTTTCACATAAGTTAAGTTTAAACTTTGCATTATTTAACATAAGTTAAGCTGAAAGTTCATTCTCTATCCACCAAGTGCATTTAGATGCCTCTATTTGAATGGAACCACCGGGAAGTTCATTTAGAGTAAACTTGTGATTAATTCAACCACCGTTGTTTAGTTACGAGTTTAAGTCAAGTTTCGCTTGTTTTCCCCTACCGGTGATTGCAAGTTGTAACTTGTATGCGTGATTTTAATCAGACCACCGTAGGGTTATTTTCATGCCTTTATGTGCATCTTCTTGTACTATTACTGAGACATACTTTATTTATGAATTTTCAGTTGATTATACAAAGTTGCTAAGCACCATTGAGCATTATGATGGCACAAACTTCCCTAGTTGGAATCAGGATGTGCTAAGCATTCTCAAGACTTTGGATCTTGATTATGCGTTACGTGAGGATAAGCCAACTGCTCCAGCGGTTGGAACTCAAAATTATGTTGATAATATAAGTGAGTACAACTCAAATTCAGAAAAATGGGAGAGATCCAATGACTTGGCCAAGATGGTCATTAGACATACCGTCATTGAGGCCTTGAGAGATTCTTTTCCTACTGAGATCAACGGTAAGGAATTATCAGTTAAGGAGTTTATGTACTCAATTGAGGAAATGTATAAGCGTAAGTTAGCCACTTTCCTCGTTAAGAAATTAGTGACCTCACGTTACAATGGTCAAGGTGCATTAAGGGCGCATGTTAATAACATGGTCTACATAGCTGAAAAGCTAGAAGTGCTTGGGATTCATACCTCGAGTTCAATGCTTTCGCATTTGATCACTGCGTCCCTCCCTGAGAATTATGCCCTAGGCGTATGCAACTTTTGTAAGGAACCCGGACACATGCAAAGTTGGTGCCCCGGATTAGCTACATGGCTTCAGAAGAGAGGTAATTAAATTGTCTCATAAGTTTTATTAAGTTTATTTGTTCCCACCCATTTTGGTGGAATAACTCAGGTGTTTCTACACATATTAAACCTCCTTCAGGTATTCATCGACCTTAAAGGAAGGGATATTCAGGGGAGCAAATTCTACAAGACTTCATCAAAGTCAAAGACTCTGGAGCCTCACATTAGCATTAAGTCATTAGTTTTAGACTTATTTCCAGCCGATGATGTACTTTAGATTAAGAAACTCTGGATATTTGTGTTCTCAATAAGTAATAATAATACATCATCAAGTTCTTTTAAGTGCTTATTTTTCATCGCAATTGTCTTTGACTGTTATTTAAGTTAAATGAGTTAAGAAGTGATGAGACCTTGTCGAATATGTGGCACACTCACGTTTAGACCACAAATTCGAAGGGGAGAATGGAATGTCTCATCAGTTTTGAGATGCTCCTGCTAACGATACTAATTAAGAATTGCTCTCATCTAGTAGAGTTATAATTTTCTCTCCATAATATTTTATTGTCCATAAGTTTTAAGGGCAAAATTAAGAATAAGTTTTATAATACTCGCTACATCTCATTGCTTCAATTAAGAATAAGTTTATAATGCGAGATATAATACCATTGTAATAGGAGTCATACTCCACAATCACCAACTGCCTCAAATAAGTCAGTGTGATTTTATTCTTTATTCTGGCCACCGCTGGATACGGGATAATTTTCACCGGTTCTGTTGTTCTATCCATTTTCTGGCCACCGCTGTTGTGGATTAGTTCAATTTGAATCAGAGACGGTTGAAGTATGATTTATGTTCATGATTCTGGCCACCGCTGTTTTATGAACATTTAATCATAGCTTTGCTTCTCTAGTTCATCTTCTGGTCATCGCTGATGTGGGCTAGATTAGCAAGGGAAGTTCATCAGTGGTATCTAAGAAAGATATAGTAAATATCGTGCCAAAGATAAATAAGTTAAAGAGCATCCATTGTAAATTACTTTAGATAAGTTTATGGTTCGACACAATTAATATTCTGGTTATTCAGAATTCAATGGAAGCTCACTAAGAAATAAGGAAATGGGGGAGAAGAAAAATCTTAATGAGATACAGGATAAGTTTTCTTGTATTGATGATTTAAGATGAGATATATATACACATATGATTTTCTCATATATATTTATATCGTGCCATAAGTGCTCCCTCCATTCCTTATCTAACTCTGTTGAGGAAGTACATTAGCTGTTCAATCACAACAGAGACATGTAATAATTAATGATAAGATAAGTATTAGGCACAAAAGTGAGAGCCTCGATTATTTTAAGTCTATTATGAAGAGGCGATAAAGGAGTCTGTGAACTTTAACATAAGAATAGTTCTTTTCATAGCAATTTTTCTGATGGGGTCAAAGCAGTAGACTTTAAGGGTCTACAGGTTTGAAAGTGATTCCAAAAGAAACTAAGATGCTAAGTTCATAACTCACATTAAGTTTGTATGTGTCATGGGCAACCATGATTCATTTGTAAAGCTAAGGTGGATTAATTATTATCCTGATACTCTAAGGTGAATGTTTTCTCCATAAAGCTAAACATTATTAAGTTTGCATTCCAACAACGGGGAAAAGTTTTCATCATATCATAAGATGCATCTTAGTGAAGCTCTCCTAAGTTCTGGGGGAGTATGACACTGAGATGGGACCAAAGTGAGGATTAGGATTGTCACTAAAGGGCAAGTGTTAAGAGTAGCTCTGAAGTGATAAAATGTGAATGCATACACATCTATGCCTATTTATCATAAGTGTAAAGGTTAAGTCTAATTAAATAGGAAGACGTTCCTAATGCTTCAATTAGAAGCTATATGCTAAGATCTATAAGTGATTGACTTAGCATGACAAGCCGGAATGCTTGACAAATTTTTACTAGTCTTAGTCCAGGGGAGGTCCACTGGAAAAGGTGTATAAAAGTTTAATGCACCAAACTAACATGCTTATTTAATTAAGTACTATTCAGATAAAGTTTTGTAAAAGTGTATGGATGTAATTGTGCACATTAAGTTTACGTCCTTCACTCTTACAGATCTGAGCGATTCTGCAGAAAGCTCTAAAACAAGATTAGCATAATTAAGGCTAATTTTGTATGGCATGTTTTAGACAGGCATATGAGTTATATTCCGGTATTATTAATGTGTTAAAATTGATTTCAAATCAATGTTGTTGTACTTGATTACAGTATTCCTTTCAAGTAATGACATATAGTTGATGGTGTTGAGTACATTGACAAATATATTGTTATGAAAGAAGGGTCCCAGAATCAAGTCAATTTAGTGCTTTAAGTAAGTTGCTAGCAACATGACTAATTGAAGGTTTTGTGTCTTATCCTATTTTCGCGAAATTAGTATGGATTTGATGATTAACCTCAAATATGATTCTGGATGAGGCCGAATTAATAAACTCCCAAATAAGTTAGTAAGTGTTCTATCAAGGTACTATAGTGGACTTTGGTTAATGACGTCCCGGTATGTCTGTCATGTCTGCCGATGACTCATTCGCTGGGTTTTGCTATTACACTGAGTGTGAACATAAGACGAACACAAGTAAGTTTTAAGATTAAGACTGTTCGATTAAGCGAGAGATTATTGATCTGTGTATATCCACCTTCACGTGATCAATAAAGTTGAATATTATAAGAATAAGTTATTGACCATCGGTCAAGGGGGAGAATGTTGGATTTGACCTCGGTCAGTCTATTTGGGCCTTCGGGCCCAAGCCTAATCCTAGGCCAATCCCTGTTAGCTGCCTTTGATTGGAAGGCAAACTCAGCCCATTTAAGGGCCCGGCCCCACGTCTACAGCACTATATAACTAAGGGGAATCCCTAATCCGTGAGTTAATCACGAGTTAGCCTTTAGGGTTATTGTTAACCCTAATCCTATCAATCACTAAGGTGCTGGAAGGCGTGGAAGTTCGGTGTCCCTGTTGTACATCTACTTCCTCTACTTCATCTACGGATCTGCTACAGCGTCATCAACCTTCAATCATGGACAGATTAAGTACTGGTAAGTATTAAATCCACCTAATTCCGCATCAGATTAATGTGTTAGGCGTGATCTAGATCTAGACTAGAGATCCTGTGGTTAAGTTATTGTTAATCACGTTTATCGTAATCTAACACCAAGAACATGCACCAGTCGCCATTGCTTGCTACTCTGCTATAACTCGTTAACAGATATGAAGGCTAAGATGCGCCCAAACTACCAAGTGTGCTCAGTTATCCATCAGCCTTTCTTGATCTTTGTAGAGATCAGCGCAGATAAAAGGCGAGTCGAAAAACAAGCTTGTAAGATCTGAATCTTCCTCCTCTTTTGGTAAATCAGTGTAATCATTCGTGTACGGCATATAGGACTTAAGCAGCTTCTGCCTCATACTGACCGAAATCACCCAAGCCTTTGCACTAGAGCGAGGCCCCCGCAGCACAAAATGGAGAACATCAGTCATGCTTGTTCACAACAGGGAACTCTGGCACCCATCGCGGCAGAGGTGAATCACGGAATTTCTCAAGGGACCAGAGATCATCGACTTGGAGCACGCCGTCCTTCTCCCACTCCAACTCCGGAGTCCTCAAAGTCCAAGAGGTGACACTAAAACCAGAGCCCTTCTTCAGACCAAACTGGCCATTGTCAACGTCCACAAACTTGACAATGCCTTCACTTACTTCAACCGTCCTGTACGCCACAGGCTGCTGGCGGCCATAGGAGTAGTCATGTAAGTCATCCCAAATCTCGATCCCGGGAAGCTGCACGAACCGGAGCTCCGGAACATCGGAGAAGACGTCGCAGTAGAGGATGCCGCGGTGGTAGTCGACCCAGCAAGTGAATCCACGCAAGGAGAACACCTTGTCAGTGTGCCATGTGAAGGGATACAGCCCTTTACACGAATCGAAGGGGATTGGGAGCTCCTTGACCTCCCATTGCCCCGTGGAAGACGAGAACCGCGAGAGCACACCCACCTCGTCCCAGCTCGCGCCATCTTCCGCCTCGCCCCAGCTCGCGCTTCCTTCACCGCCGCAAACCATGTCCGTATGGAAGGCCGCCACGACGAATTCCCCGCCGCGGCAGGAGATGCCCGTGTGCACGGCCCGGCACCCCCACTCCCCGAACTGGGGGAGGAGCTGCAGCGACGGCGGCGCCTTCACCGGATGCGCCCTGTACACGAAGAAGTTGTCCTGGTAGGAGCAGGGCGGCGGGTCGCGGGCGGCGAGGACCGTGTGGATGAGGAGGAGGTCCCCGTCCGCGGACAGCACCGTGGGCTTGTCGTACAGCTCGGCGTCAATGCGCATCTCGACGTAGGAGGAAGCCGGCGGCTTGGCGAGACGGAGGGAGACGCTAACTTCTCCGCCGTTGCTCGCGGCGCAGGCGGCGTCGGGATTGGCGACCTCTCCCATAAGAATGGTGGAGGAGGACGAGGTCGCGAGGCGGCGGCGGCGGCGGCGGCCATGTCTCGAGAAGATGTTGGAGGGATCGAATCATGGGAGGGTTTGGGGACTGAGATTGGACTTTATACACGGCTCAGGATTGAGATTGGCAGCATACCGTTCGGAATCGGAGGGGTCGAGTGTGTACTGTATAGGCTAGCTGTGCCAGTATGCCGTTCGGACACGTATTTGGAATTTAAGAAATTCAGGCACTAAAAGTTCTCAAAATTGAAATCGTTTAGTCTACATGTGTCACCGACATTTGAAGTGGGACTTTCAAATTGAATACGAACTTTTGTGTCCACGAAATTCAGGATGGAAAGTCAGTCCTGCAGCGGCAGACCGACCACGACACGGCCTTCCAAAACGTCCACAACAGTTAGCATGCTAGGTCTCAGCTCCCGCCTGTGCTGGACGCAGCAGAGCGCCACATTGACCACGGCCTCCACCTCCTCCTCGTCCACGCGCACCATGGCCGCGTCTACCACCTCCATGAGCGCACCCCGTGCCATCTTCTCCCGCACGATGCGCGCCAAGAAGTCCGTCGTCTCCGACGAGGCCCCGCCATCCTCGACGCTCCTGCGCCCGCAGACGAGCTCGAGCAGCGTCATGCCGTAGCTGTACACGTCGGACTTCACGGACAGCTTGCTGAGAGATATCTCCGGCGCCATGTACCCGAGCGTGCCCCTCCCGCGGGTTTCGACGCTTGTCATGTCCTGCGCGATGGACATGGACACGCCGAAGTCCGACACGTGGGCCCGGAGGCAGCCGTCGAGGAGGATGTTGGCCGGCTTGATGTCGAGGTGGAGGATCTGGCGGCGGCACTCGTGGTGGAGGTACGCGAGTGCCCTGGCAACGTCGACGGCGATGCGTCGCCGCGTCGGCCATGGCAGCAGGCGCCGCCGGTCCTCGCCGTTGAACAGCCACCAGTCCAGCGACCCGTGCTCGAAGAACGGGTAGACCAGCAGGCACTGATGGCTGCCGCCCCTGCGCACGAGGCAGTAGCCGAGGAGGCGCACCAGGCTGCGGTGGTGCACGCTCGCCACGATGGAGATCTCCCTCAGGAAATCGGCCTCGCCGACGGGCTTGTTGCTGGTGATCTGCTTGACAGCGACCGGCGTGCCGTCGTCGAGGAGGCCTCGGAAGACTTCGCCGGAGCCGCCACGCCCCACCATGTTTCCGAAGTCTCCGGTCATGGCACAGATCTCCTCGTACGAGAACTTCCGCGGCAGCTCCTCGATGTAGAACGTGGTCTGCTGCACCGGAGTGCTACACCCTGCTTCTTCTTTCAGCACCGGCAGCTCAAGTGGCGCCTCAGTATCGGTATCAACCTCTGCAGATGCGCCACCAGAACGAAGCTTCCATATGCAGTATACAAATAGAGCCAGGAGATTACAGACGGTCATGGTAACCACGGTAGCATTGCTGCGCTTGGCACTGGCAGCTGAGAAGACGATGACTACTGCGAGAAGAGACAGAAGTATTCCGGAGAGTCTCCTCTCCCTCTGACTGGATGGGGTGAAAGTGCATAGGCAAGCGATGGCAGCATAGCACACAGATTCAAGAGCAATCTTTAAACTTGAGCTATAATGTCCATAACTAAGAAGAATCAAAATGAAAATGACAAGGACAGCCACGGGATGTGGAAGCCGCTTCACTATCTTGCACAAGGCAGAGGCACAGCCACAGCAGCATCCTCGACCTCGAGGAGGAGCAACACCAGAGTCATGTAGACCTGACATGCCTGTACACTAAAAAAAGCGAAGCAATTACAGGAATGGCGGCAGAACTTCAACTGACGGTCTCAGAATTTAGGAGAATCACAAGAAACTTGTAAGCGATTCTAATCCCTAGTAACTGGGTGTGTGAAGGTTTAAATTGGATCTGACTACCAACCTTCTTCAAAATGATGTTGCTTCGTGCAGTAAATAGATGCTTAATCTGACTAGGTAGTCTAAATTAGTATACACATTTTGCTACCAAGTGGAAAGATAGATGTGCCTAAATTTCTCGCTGCATGAGGTATATGTACACGTCACGGGAAAGGTCCTCCCTACTTATATTAAGCTAAGATGAGTTGACTCTGTAGCAATAAATAAGGCTTTTGGAGGTGCTGTGCTGGTGATGGACAAAAATGAATCAACAATACGCCGTTCCATACCTCTCAAAACTCCACTGGGTGTGATGATGACAAAAACAAGTGTACTGAATTGTGGGATAATCACAAAGTTAGTAGTCTTACGTCTTACATTTCTGTACTCTCCATGGAGTCAAATATTAGCCTTAGAATATACTAAAACTGATTCCGGCGACAAGATAGCTAGCTAAGTTGTGCCTGTAGTCTAAAAGTATCATTCTCTTTTGTGTAACATTTACAATTCTTGAGTGGTCGTTATTAGAGTGCTACAATTAATCTTATCTATATAATCGTAACTATTAGAAATAGGTAAAGACTAGTATACAGCCGGCCGTCATTTGGTCCCATGGAACGGCTTGTCGCATCAACCGTTCCCTCGAGATCCAACAGCCCATATAAACCAGCAGCATTTTTCCACTGCGGGACGACCGATCAGCTTCATCCGGCCACACTAGACAGAGAAACCACATTTGTTCGGCTCTTCTCTCATTTTGTCCCACCTCTCTCTCTCTAGGGTTCCTCTCTCTCCTCATCCACCCTGGCGATTTCTCTATCGCATCTAGAATTCCACCGATTCGGCCGAGTTTGCAAGCAAGGAACTGCATATCGAAGGTGGAGAAGCGATGTAGCGCGATCCGAGGTCAGTTTCTTGTTCAATCCCTGCATGATTTTTTCCCACTGACGAGCACTCAGGATTTGTCTGATTTTTTGTTAATGTTTTACAGAGGATTCGAGCTGGATAGCCACCAGAGCTGGGGGAGGGGGCTCCTTCAAGTTCAATCGAATCGTGGATCTGCACGCGGTGGTGGGTTGGGTGGTGATTGGGCGAGTCGAATGGAATCGAGGTGGAGAAGCCATGGGAGCGTGATCTGGAGGTGAGGTTCTGCCGTCCAATCCCCCTGTTGATTTTCTCACTGTTGTGATGGGCGCTCCCTGATTGGTTTGATTTTTGGGATCTCCTTTGCCGAATCATTTTCATTGGAGAAGCTCACAGTCCAGTGAATTCGTATGTACTTTTTTTGGCCTCTCAAGTGATATTGAAGTATATTTTATTTATGAATTAGCTAACACATTTCAGAGCTTAGGTTAATACAATATGAATCTAGATGTGTTGTTTGTTTTTTCGTTCTAGCTGTTAGTTCGATTTTGAGGCATCTGCTGAATGATGATTGCCTATCGGGCGTCCATCACGTTGATGGTTTATTAAATTAAACTTGTATGTATCTGAACTATCATTTGTTAGTATACATGACAGTGTGCATTTGAACTGAACAATTTTCATTCCTTTATATCTGAATTAGCATAAACCATCGTACTCCCTTGCATCTTGAATATAGCTAGTAAAGAACTGAAATTAAAAAATTCAGAAGAACTGCATCCTTATTCCAATGCCGAATTCTCCAGAATTGATTCAGTTTTTACAGGTTTGGTTAGCCATAACCTGAAATTAGGAAATTCATACTAATTTATATACAAATCATGCAGTATCTGTTTATCCATTTGTTGGAAGTCACAATTTTAACCAAATCTGAGCATGGAGCATACTCTCTTTTCGATCCAAAGGATATTCTGAATTATGATTGATTAAGAACTGAAAAATTAGCAGTACTTATCTAAACCATAACCTGTAAAAAGTAGAATCAGTGATGTCGTGTTGTCCTAGATATAGTGGGTTGTGGCATCGGTAGGTGCTTTTGGTGAGATATAGTGCTGTCCTTAATAAATCAATCCCAAACATCTAGATCTCCAGGAATGTGTGCTTTTTGTATAGAAGATTCCCCAGCTAGGTGCATTACTTTTCTTAGTCTCAGATTATCAGAAATTAGATAATCAACACCTCTTTTATGCCTTTTCCCACACACAATTATCAAATACTTGCGTTTAAATTTATTTTAAACTGCTTACAATATCATATACAATTGTGTTTTTGTTTTTAAAATATATACCTACCCCAGATATGCTTTTTCTCGTCTGCTCTGTGTTGTCCATTTTAATTTTTTAGTATAGTAGGCATGTTGAATTAACTCTAAATGAATTAAACATTTGTACCTGATGTCTGATTTTCTTTTTAATCTCTGCAGGCGAGGAACCCCTATATCCAGTGAACTAGAAGTCAAGAACTAACAGGAAATGTGAGCATTTCTTTCATCTTATTTTTTGCTCGTCGTACATGCTTTCAACCTTTTTACATAGTAGTTATAGTTATTTTGGCATATCACCTCTGTAGGTATCATTTTTCTGCGTGTAGTTTCTCTCACTCTTCCTGGCTCTCTCTCTAGTGGTCGGAATACTAGCACTTTTGTGAGATTTTGCTCTGTGGATCCTCTCCTTACCAATCTGATTTGCATGTAACACTACAATAGGAACTAAAATGCGTATGTGATTATCATAAGTTGCATATGTTATTATCATAAGTTGCATATTAGAAAATTATAAATTGTGTATTCATTTCAGGCTGGTCATATTTTGATCCTTTGTCAATTTGCAGTCATACTAAAATGATGCAATATTTCTTATTATATTGCCCATTTCACCAGACTACTAGCATTTTGTGATTTTTATTAAGTTCTAGTTGCTTGTTTGGTTAACAGAGACCATCAACTAGCAGTGGTGGGATGTGCAAGTAGAACTATTTTTGTTTTCATCCAGTCAAATAGAAACATATATCATCGTATATGGATTTTCATTTTGTTTTTGTTTTCTGAAGGGCATTCTGTGACTTGTCTAAATTGCGTATGCAATTATCTTATGTTGCGTATGTAATTATCATAAGTTGCGTATTTCTTTGTCATAAGTTGCATATTAGAAAATCATAAATTGCACATTTGAAAACCATAAATGCTTTTATTAGATTTATCGTAATTTGCTTTCTGAATTATCATAAACTGTGCAATACATTATTACAAACTACGCACCAAATTATCATAAATTGCATATTAGACTTTTTTATACTATTTTTTTGAAATAGATATGTGTCCCTGAATTATAATTACTAGCTTATTTTAATCAGTAGAAACCAGTAGCTATAACTCAGCAGTGGGTAGAGTCACATAGATCTATACTTGAGCCAACATCAGATCTTCTTTTCTTGCGCATTTTTAATGTCATCAACAACAACAGCGGCTTGGGTAGTAGTATCATTAGTGTCACCCGCAACACCCTATTAGATACTTGACTGAGTGCAATAAGAGGGATTTCCATTTGAAGCACAACGCTATCCTCAATGAACCAATTGTTTTACTAACTCAATTTGCATTTGTTTGCAGATGGTACATAATATGCATCCAGTAGTGCATGTGGTGGAACAACACTAATGAACAAATCATCAAGCTATAGAGAACAGTCCAATCATTTTGGCAAAACCACCCAAATTGCCTTTGTGTTTTGTGTTGTGGCAATGGAAATTAAAAGATGGTTTGTACTTTTGTCCTTTAGATCTAGATATCTTGGTTAGATCTCACCAAGCAATTTTGTGTGCATAAATGTGTGAATCTGTGGGTAATCCTGGTTGAGGGAGACAAGAACAGATGAGAATATATGCACGTACCTTTTCAGTTAATCTAAACTGCATTTTATTTCCTCTTTTTTTTTTGCCTGGGATGATTTTTTTATCCTTTCAAGTTTGCTGGTTATTGTCGCCTGAATCGCTGTTTTCCCCTTGTTTTTTTCTTGCCGATTTGGCAGCAGCGGCGGTGTCTTGCGTGCATTCTCATTAGACGAGCGAATCGCGGTGGACTGGTAGCGGAATCCAAAAATGGAAATAGGGTTGGTTTGGCTAGTCAAATATTCTAAAAAGGGCCAGGCCGTCCGGTTGGACTATATTACGGCCGGCCGTAATATAGCCGGACCCTTAGAAATATTTACACATCTGTTTCTATAGACCCATTCAGCAGCAAAGATATTATTCTACTTTACTCCGTACGTATGTGTACATAAATGAAATTTTATCACAATACACTAACGAACTGGAAGGTTTTTAAATAGAGTTGAGCATTAATCTGACTTCTCAACCTAGACCAAGTCCAGATGAAGGCACTCAATCACAGAAAATATAAACTGAGCTGGTCATTGGGTTCCCACGAATCTATACCCATCACAGAGAACTAAATTGAACAAAGGACAAGAATGCAGTCCTAAGGTTTCCTTTCCTACTGTCTTACAGTATTTATAATGCTAAAACATAGTGTTCTATGTTTGGGTGGAAACTGCAGGTCCTGCTATGTGTCCCTACTAGGAACAGCATCCTGTTTGCAAACCAGCATCCAGCACTACAATAATCAACATGTTGAAGTCTAAGAAAATTTTTATATTATAGTCAATAGCATGCATGTGACAACAGTCACCTTCGTTACAGATATACACTCTAATTTGAAATGCAAAGTTTAACCTGGGTCGCTGGGCCACTGAGGCTGCACTATTCAGGTCGACTTCAGTTCTCAGACTCTTCGGAGTCGCTTCTCTCAGGTTCAGCTTCCTCACCATTCGCAGCTGGCTCTTGAACATTGGGCTGCTTGGGTGCACGAGCTAATGGAGGTTTCTTACGATCACCACCTTCTTCACCACCTCCTATTACACTTGCATTCTGGTCTATTGACAAGTCAAGGAACAACACATATTGATTGATAGACATAACAATGGTAACATCCTTTGATGTATATATGACAGTCCTTCAACCTAACATGCAGTCAGTCAACTATGACATTTTTTTATTATGAATGTAACAATCTTGATGGACCTCAATTTAAACATCCAATTCAGAGGTATAGCTAGTGTTTGCATTGCCATCAAACATCTGTATGAAACCACAATAATGGCGAGATTCAAAGAATGACATCATTATCCTTGTCAAAGAGGGAGGGAACTCAATGTAGAAGAACTGAAGAACCATTTGTCAACTATCATTAATACCCCAAAAAAATGTCAAAAAGACTAAGAGCAAAAAAAACACTATATACCATTTTATTCAGTTGCTGAATACAATACATGCTAGCATTTAGTGAATCAAACCAACCAAAAGGATACTGACAGATACTCCGTGCATAATATTGATGAGATGCTTCTCAACTTGGTTAACCAGCTCGGCCTGCAAAATTGTGTAAGAGATAATCAGGGTTCTTCCTATAAAGGTCCATGAACATAAACCTGGATAATGAACAGAGCTAGAGGGCAATTTATTTCAATACATTCAAGTCTGGTTCTCTGCGGAAACGGCGTCTCCGTGCATCCCTCATTGGAGGAGTAAGCCCATGCTTGTATTCAACTCCCTCTGGAGCAGGGTCATTTTCTTCTCTTACCATAATCATCTGTTTCGATTCGTGTTTTATCAGATGATTTTAAACTATGGAATTTAATAAAAACAGGTGACATACAATAAACTTGCACTTTTACCTGACCAATATCAGCAGTTTTAATTAGTACAGAGTCATCATACGTCTTGTATGACTCCACAACCGCAGGTAAATCCAACAGAGATGCAGGAAAGCTCTCATTGCCGATCATAAATGTACCATTTCTTCCATCCTCTGTAGGAATAAATATCTCATCAATCCACAAGGTAACAAATGTTCCAAATTTCAGTTTTTGAAGAAATATCCAGTATAATGTAGTTCAAGTTGCATGCTCTGAAATAAGAGGGACGTAATGAATCTAGTGTTGTGCTATCACTAGAAAGAAATATACCAAATGAGCACCAACACACAAAGTGAATGTCATATCAAATGAGTCATATCAACTGCGTCCAAGGCAAAACTTTTAAATACGCGCTTCGCAAGCCCGCTATCAAACAGGTTCAACCCTTCAGAGTCATAAATTTATTGATCTTGAGTTATTTTTAGCAATCAAGTTATTTCATCATTTTGTCTAGATCAGAGGTTGTGCTACATGAGTATGTGCCAACTACTGCTCTCGAACATTGAAAAGGAAAAACGAAAAGTGAGTAGACAGGAAAACACGGTTTGCAGAAGTACAAGTAGCATAGGCATGAACCCCAACGTTTGCACTCCTTAAATTATTGCATTTGCTGCTAAATGTTGACCACCTCACCGGACAGTAAATGGGTCTTCACTTGTGTCATTAGCCGGAAAGATTTATCCAAAGGTAAAGCAATCGGATAGAAGAACACCTGGCTCAGATCATAATGGCAAAATTGGAATGTTTTGCTTTGCTTTGGCCATTAACTATACTCATACCGGCCCTCCTACTCTGATGGACTGAGAACATGCCAAAGCTTTTTTTGGGAAATTTCCGATGGAACAATCTGTTAAGTGCATGTGCAAGCTGATCCATGGAAAGTCAATAAAACCAATGCCACTTGAACAATTCACTAACATCACTTTAACCTATCACCACAAAATCTGGAGCAAGAACAATAACCTTCCTCATAACCTAAGCCACGGATCAGCAGGGGCACATGGTACAGTGTGATGTCTATCTTCTAATTGTCGGTTCCAACTAGTGCGAAGATCCGAATAGTTAGTGGCGCTAAGCATTCTCAGGGCAGGAACCTAGCACGCCCAAACCAGACACCAAGCAGAGCGCAGGCTATTGCAATCTGGACCAAAAGCTACCAGCCTACCGCCGATTCGAAACTTCACGCCTTCCCGTCACGGCACCACGGAAGCCCCCAAGAGCACCTGGCCCGACTTCGCGTTCCGTCTAACAGCCTACGGGCATGTAATCCCACCAGCGAATCCATGAATCGCAGTTTCCGACGAAGCTACTAGCCTAGCGCGCGGTAGGTTTTCGCACAGATAGAGTAGGATTCAAGGGGAGGAGACGAGGGGACGCCGCTGACCTGAGAAGGAGAGGTCGAGGGAGGCGTCGTCAGGGTTGGAGGAGGACGCCGCGGCGGATTCGTTCATGAGGCGCTCGATCCGCTCCGCCACGGACGGCGGCACGCGGAGGATGAACTGCTCCTCCATCGCAGCTCCGATTCCACCGGGGACAGGGCGGGAATCGAAGAGAGACCGTCTCCGGACTCAGGCGAGCGTTCGCCGAGCTGAAGCGCGGAGGACAGGGCCAATTCCCCCTTGTTGGCTCGTTGCGTTTTATCGTTCGGGGCGAAGCTGGAGGGTTCCTGTTCCCCCGCGTCCCCTACTTGCCGACCCTGATCTAGGAAACTGACTGGTGGGTCCCTGCTGACAGAGGACATTTCTATTTTTCTGCTCGGCAACTTTTTTTTATTTGCTAGTATATATTCAATATTGTGTCCGCCTTTGCGCTTATTACTCCTACGATAGATGAGTGGAGGTGACTTGTTAAAATTTCCCTTCGCTCAAACTTCATCCAACTTTACTAATTCCCATGAGATACGCTCTCCTCTCCATCCATCCCAATTCCCAAGTTCTCAACGATATTTGAGCTTCTCCGACGAGATTAATTTGGAGACTGGAAGTTAAGGTTGGTGGTTCATGATTTTGGGATCTTAGCCCGTGTTTAGTTCCCGAAAAGATTTCGGATTTAGATTTTACCAATTTAGGAGTAGTAAATGTAGACGAAAAGGGTAGAAAGTTATATGAATAGGTTGGAAATCTCGAGACGAATCTAACGATGGTAATTAGAGGGTAATTAATCCATAATTAGCGGATGATTACTGTAGCATCACTGTTGCAAACCATGGATTAAGTAGGCTCATTAGATTCGCCTCGCGATTTACAGCCTATCCATATAACTTTTCACCTTTTTCGTATACGTTTAATACTCCATGCATCTAAAATTCTCCTTTGACGTGATGGGTGAAAAGATTTCATTTTGGAACTAAACAAGCGCTTAGAACTTTAGAACTTTAGAGGGAGATACGACTGTACGAGTGACGATTGACGAAGGTATCCACGGTCAGTGTGCCATCAACGTGTTTGATGTTGCTGCCCCGGCGGCATATTTACTCGGGGTTCCATTGTTTACGAGTTCAAACACAAGCGAAGAAAACTAGCCTCAAGAGTCCACACTACAGCACAAGAGTTTTTCATTGCATGACAAAAGTAACCTTTTTTTTTTGACAAGGAACAAAGGTAACCTTTTTGGAACCGAACGCAACCGAGTGGCGGCGATGCACATTTGTTTAGCTCAGCTCAATACTGCATCTTTTTTTTTTTGAAAAGAAAAGCTCAATACCGCATCATCATTGCACAACAAAGGTAATCTTTTTGGAACTGAACCACCCCCGATCGGACGGCGATGCACATTTGTGGCTCAGCACAATACTGTATGGAGGAAAACCCATTTAGCAGCAGCACCGTATCACACCCCACACACCAAACATGTCATTTATGCCACGGTCTAAAAAGATAGCAATTCAGAAGAGAAGTATACTACCTCTACAACATGTGACAACAGCATTGTGGTATAAACAGAAAGGCACAAATCACGCACCGAACATGTGACACTCGAAAGGCACTGTATTACTCGAAAGGAGCTGGTTCAGTCACCAACAAACCTCAGCAACATCGGATAGAAATATCACAACTCATTCTCATCCAAGTACATCAAGAGAACATCCAGATGCCTAACTCTAAGGATGAACCACTATGGGCTCTTATAGAAAGTCCTCACTCTCAACATCGACAAGGGCCATGATATCTACTCGATCAGGTCATCATCGTCATCAGGCAGGGGTTGGGCGGCAGCAGCTGCAAGCTCAGCTTCATGCCTGTGATCACAGAGGTGAAAAAAAAAACTGCTGTTAGAAATACAGGCCAACAGAGTTATTGCAGAATAGTTATGTCAAGCAAGATCCCATTATGATTCATATCTACGGAACCTGTAAGGACAACATTTGAATACTAAAGCCAACTTCTGCTGTTGCTAGATATCAAATGAAGAGATCGAAACACTCACTGTTGCTGCATGGCCATATCAATCTGCACTTCCGGTGGCTTCAGAGCAACAGCCTCAACAAAGTGAAGGTTCTGGTCCCTAAATGTTTATGCGCCAGTAACAAGTAAGCAAGGTGAACTTGTATGTATGAGGAAGACAACAAAATAAAGCAGGTGGAGAGGTGATCAGGTAATTACCCTGCCAGCTTCCTCGCAAGGTAAAGGAAGGGCTTCTCGAAGTTGTAATTGCTCTTGGCAGAAATCTCATAGTATTGCAAGTTCTTCTTCCTGTGAAAAGTAACTTGCTTGGCTTTGACTTGCCTGTTCTTCACATCAACCTTGTTACCACAAAGGACAATGGGAATGTTCTCACACACCCTGCAATCAAATAATTGGATATTTGGTAAGGCTCGCACATAATCAATGCATTTTTTTCCCAAATTATACTGATAATAAACTAACCTGCACAAGTCCCTGTGCCACGTTGGTACATTCTTGTATGTCAGCCTAGAAGTGACATCAAACATGATGATGGCACACTGACCATGGATACTGCAGGACAGTTGAAATTTAATAAACCATTAGACAAGCCTAAAGAAACATGAATCAAAACCCAACATACTTGATACCAAAAACAGAAGATTTGTTAGGACTAAAAAATTAAAAACAGAAAAACCATCTAAACACAATATACAATATACCAGTCCTAATCGTGAGCTAAATTCAACAGAGGAATCAACACATGCTAATTCAATCCTAACCATGAGGTGTAAATAGATCAAAACTACATAATCAAAACATTGCGTGGAAAACACTACATGTGGTTAAATGCTCTTTATAATGAGTACTTGAAGGCTGGAACGACTATATGAATGAAATCACACAAAAGCTTCACATGCTTTATATCATTACATGCACGAACACCATCTCAATTTCAATCAAATCCTAACACAGATAAACCACTCAATAAAATATGTATTATCACTTACTAGTAGCCATCTCTGAGACCTCCAAATTTTTCTTGCCCGGCAGTGTCCCAGCAGTAGAAGCGGATTTTCCCACAGTTGGTGCTAAAATCCAGTGGGTGAACTTCAACACCAATGGTGGCTGCAATGGAAGACAACAGAATTATTATAAGCAAGTCCAATCTTCTGTAAGCAAATAACTAGAACAGAACCATGGTATGACACTTACGTTCATATTTCTTCTCAAACTCTCCAGTAAGATGCCTTTTCACAAATGTGGTTTTACCTGCGGGAAACATAAAGCAATGAGATACTGACAATCACTAAAACACATTTAGATAACTTAAAAACAAAGGCACATCTTAGCAGCATTACATATGCACAGAAGTGGTGCAACAAGTCAAGGAATGTAAGCAACATTTGAAAATTGTAACCACTGAGGATGGCCATTAAAATCTAATTTATTACTAGTTTTTAGAATCCATATATATATGGATACAAAAAAAAAACTTACAATACATCACACAACTCTCCACTTATTCCAGGTCAGAAATCAAACGTTATACTTAAATCATGACTTCTTACAAAGAACATTCAAATACCAATTAGCAATTTTTAGGAGACAACAAAATGTTTGAAACAGAGCCGCCTAACAGTTTACTCATACAGAGAGTTCAGTGTGCCTATATATTATTCCTTTCTTGTTTAACACAGAAGACAATAGTTCGCATAAAACTAGATAGAGGTACTAGTGAAAAACTAACTGCCAGGGAAGAACTCCTTAGAATCAATGCCTGACAGCAATAAAATAGATCTCTAATGTGCTGAAATCTTACGATTCCCCATCTAAAACCTAATCACGCGGCCAAAACCCTACATCACCTTGCGACCCATTCGCATGCAAGCCAACAACGAACTACCCGGTCCATCAGATCTCGCAGAACCAGCGCCTACCAGGGGCGCTCATCAGAGACCGCATCTCCCAATCCCGAAACGAAAAATACAAAATCATGTAAGGCGAAGAAAGGGGCGGGGAGAATCACCAGTTCCACCGTCGCCAACGATGACAAGTTTGAAGCTGGGGTAATCCACGACCTGCTGATTCGGCAGCGCCTGCGAGAAAAAATCAAAAACACACGGATCGATCAACCAATCAATCAGACGACCTGAGGATCCCCCGTCGGATATCGACAGCAATCGCTAGATATTCCTTCGATCGTGGCTGCGCGGACTCACCATTTCCGCGGCGCGCGAGGGGGGCGACGCGCTTGCGGATGGGGACGATGCGGCGGCGGCGAAGACGAGAGAGACTGGATGTGTCTAGAGGGTTCGGAACGGACTTGAGAAGAGTCGTGGGTAGCGTCTGGCTGGATTGGATGGGGGCCGAGGCGGAGGCTTTTATAAGGGGGCGTTCGTTCGCTCTTTCCGTGGAGCGGTGCGGGTGCGGGTGCGGGTGCGGGTGCGGCCCGTGTGTTAGCTTTGGATCGACGCAGGATCGGGTGCCGTTGGATTCCCGTCTGGGCGCGGATCCGGGGGGCGCGTTGCTAGCTTTCCGCCCACGCGAGGTATCCGGGCTGGTTGGGGCTGGGCCCCGCCCCACGTCTTCGGCCTGCGCGCCTGTCGCTACGCCCCCAACGGACACCTGCAAGGCGCAGGCGCGCAGATACGCCTGCGTCGCGTCGCGTGTTGACCGTTGCGGCGGGGTGCCGGCCGTGTGGCCCTGTGCGTGCGTGCGAGAACCGAGGGATCTTTCTAGAATGGCCGGTGGCATCTGGCCTGTATGACGGGATGTTCTACCGCGGATTTTCCATTTTTCACAGGCTTGGCCACCGTGTTGTTGTGCGATTCTGTTGTATGTATCCGTGCCAAGGTAGCAACGGGGGGTGTCTCTCGTGGAGTCACGGCCTCACGGGGGCAAACTGTCACAAGCCGTGGACTGCCATCGCATCGGCATCGAGCGAGCACCGGGAGATTCGTGGACGCACTGGACGGCTCGCGTACACGCGCTGGCGGCCCCGCACAATGCACGCCCCGCGGCGCCAGCTCGGTTCATCATCACCCAACTGCTCCACCACCTTTCAAGCGTACCCTTCCGTTCTAAAATAAATGGTCATCACATTTTTTAAAAATAAATGGCCATCACATTTTTTAAGAGTCAAACTTTTAAAGTTTGTCAAATTATATAAAAAAATATATTAATATTTATGGTCTATAATAAATATCATTAGATGAGTATTATGCATACTTTGCTAATAAATTTTTCTAAAGATATAAATGTTAATACAATTTTCTATATTTTTAGTCAAATTTAAAAACGTTTGACTAAAAAATGATGGGCATAAGTGTATCTATATCGCTGGGAGAATTGATGGCCTCCCAGCGCCCATGCTACTGTAGCAAGTTTGTTTCTTTTGCGTTTATTTTTTTTTTTCCTTCTTTTTTTCATACAATCACTCTTTTGATTTTATCTAAAAAATAAATACATCTATGTTACTAAAACAAAGCGTGTCCATATAGAGTCGTTGCACCTAGGTTCTTTGGGCTGGCTTGCAGCTGATCACCAAAACTAAATAATATAAAGAAACCATCTATAGTAATGACAAGTAATTATATACATGTAATCTATAACCGACGCAGCGTTAGCGCCCAATCCGCCCAATCCTTCCTACGGAGTACAGCAAATTTAGTGGAGGGCTGGAGGCCTAGTGCAGCCACTAGCCACAGCTCGGACAGTATGACCACCGGCAATCATGGCTTTCCGGTCTGCCGCAGGCGAGACCGTGGAACGGTTCTAGAACAATCGCCGCTAACCAAGCGATTTTTTTTTCTCCCCTTTGCTCCACGGTCCAGCCCACCCACCCAGCACAACAGGCGCGCGGAAGCGGCCCGTTTCGTATGCGAAGTTTCATGGCTTGGGTTGGTTGGGTCCTCCGGCCGGAACGGGCTTATGTGGGCCCAAAACACGCGTTTCTTTAAGAATTTGGGCCGCATGGATGTGCTGTCTGCGTGGGCCGACGTGTGGGCGGGCCGACGTGTGGGCCTAAAACTGGCCGCACGTTAACCTCCACCTACCTTTTCGATTTCTCGTTGCGGTGGTATGCATCATGCCTCTCGGCTTGTCATCTGAAACTTTATATTCTTCCAGCAACGTCGCGATGGCGCTAGAGTGGGACACGGCAGAGAGCAATAGCTGAATAATCCATGGTTACGTTACGTTTGACATTATTAATGTATAAAATTTCAAACCTGCGCGTCTCCTTTTTCTACAGCCAACAATGCACAACTTGTCTTCGTACCACGGCACGCCGGCCCGTATAATTTCTGTTGGCAATTGGCCATCGATGGCAACACAAGGGACAATTTTCTTAACTCTTTATCCCCAACAGGCTCATCATCATCACTAGTAGATAGAGACTACTACGTGTCAATAATACTGCTCCTTTCATTCTTTCCGGAATGGCCTCGTGGCCCACCCCTCAACTCTCATGCTTTCGCCTTTTCAGTCATCACCGAATGGCAAGCCTATACCTCGATCCTGTAGCTATAGCTTAGAGTAGCTAGGTTGTCCCGAAACAGGTCGTGACGGTGACACGAGAACACTGGTTTTAGCAGGGCAAAAGCCGCGGCGTGGTGGCAGCAAGCAGGTCGGGATCGGAGAGTAGGCCGGAGAGAGCGCGCGGTGCAGGCCACGTACGGGTCGGAAACGCTCAATCGAGCGTAGTAGCAGAGATCAGCACCGCAAAAGTACAGCGCTAGAAGAGTCATCATGTACCGACCGGGCGGCGAGGCCGTGGAGCAGGCCGCCGGCCCTCGAAGGCGACGACTGCTTGTAGCTTCACATGCTACAGCAGAACACGAAGCTACATCTCCTCCGTGATCTGCAGCGAACGGTGCTCGCTCTTACATGAACCAATCCATGTGCTCTGCCTCTGCCCCATCATCAACTAACTGCGCAGACACAATTTCACGCATGGTGTGCTGCACGCCACGGTGTGCCAAGTACGTTCATACTGCCAGCGCGGACCATGCCGATTGCATTGCATGCATGGTTGACGGCCGGGGCAACTGGAACTGGGCGGTCCCTCATGTTGCGTCGATCCGGGGCACAGGAGCGGCAATGATTGCCCTGTCCATGGCCCCCCGGCGGCCCGGCCCAAAAGTCCGCGTGGGGGCGATCCGGCCTTGCTGGCCTCTCGGCGATCGAGAATGAGGATCATGGAACAGCAGCGCTGAAAACGGCCGGCAAGCAAATCAGCGGCCAGGAGCGGCAAGCAAGACAAACCCCTGTGACGATGGACTATTGGTGTGAAGTGTGTGATCGCCATCGCCTCGGTTGGAAGGGAGCAGGGGGGTTCCTGCTGCAAGTGTGCGCGCGCGTCCCTGTCCGTGTCCGGTCCCCCAGCACGTTGCACGTCCCCCGGCTTCCTTATCTCTGGCATCGCCCGCCTGCGGCCAGAGGTGACGAACGGGGTCGTGCGGAAGAGTATAGGCGGATCATCGGAGGGGCCCCCTACGGATCGGCGACGACGGAGTCGGGCGCGAGAGGGGCCCTCGAGGCGCGCACGTGCGGCGGAAACTGAATGATGGAGCTGAGCCAGCGTGGCGGGGTCCTTCCCCCGTCCCCAACTGGCCGACTCCCGTGTATGATGCCGACTCGGTTGGATCGAAACGTGGGAGTGTCGCGCGGAGGGCACCGTGTGGAGTAGCACGAGGGCAGTCCCAATGCAGACTCTATCATAGAGTTTAAAGTCATTAATTATGTTGCCGTGTAAGCAAAATGCTGATGTGGCAGAATATTTATTGAAAAGAGAGGGGAAAAAATGAAGAAAACTAAGTCTACCTAAGAAACCAAGTCTTCATGCAAATCAAGACCATCTGTGAGAGACACAAGCGGACCATGTGATTGGATAGACTTCAAGATATAAAATCTGCATTGGAGGCTATGGTTTCCTATAATAGAGTTTTAAACATATGGACTCTGTCTATGGACTCTATGGGTAGACTCTGGCTGGCGAGAGCGACGACCGAACAATCTGTCCGCGCCCGCCACCCGGGCCGGAAAAATTGGGCTGCCTCTCGGAACGTGTGCTGCGCAGCGTAGCACCCGGCATCGTAACGTGCTACTGCTACCACGAACAGCAGGGCGAGCTAGATATAGCTCTACCGGATCTGAGCGACTCGTCGCCTCGATCAAGTATCAACTGGCCGGATGTGGAAGGTGACGGTTTTTCTACCGGGACTGAACTGGACACCTTGGCCCTGTTTAGATGAATCTGAACCCATCTTTTCTTCTGAACGTACGTGAACCAGACACTTGGTTTACACTGGTAGGTAAAGGTATATATGGGGTAGACGTACTCGACGACCGCGGCCGCGATGCGACCGTAGAGACTTGCTGGTCGTCGTAGGTCTCTAGCTAGTAGCTACCACTAGTCGATCGACGGGTACCTTAGGTGCACTCTTTACTCTTTTTCTGGTCGTGTTTTCTTTGGAATCCGGTCGCCACACACATGCGTGCACGAGTCTGTGGTGCTGGAACCGTGTGTGAGGCCTGAGGCCTGAGCGCGTGCGGCCACTTCTGGAGTTTGGTATGGGGATTTGTAATGGAGGGTTTTTTTTTTTTTTTTGAACAACATAATGGAGGGTTGGAATAGCATCTCTGCCAATCGCCAAGTAGGCAGGCGGGCCTGAGCTTGACTGCATGTCAAGTGGGGGGCGTGCCTCCCTCGATCAACTGCTCATCTCGTTGACGTCGATCCATCTCCGCGACGACAACCACCTGCTGCGCAGACGCTGTCAAACTAACGATTTCGGCCGGTTTATCCATGTCATATGCCCCGGATTCCCAGCGCTCACTGTCCTAATCCGCGCCCGCGCGCGATGCCACGCGTGGCCGCACAATTCATCAACGAGGATGAGACCCAACATGCTTCTCATCATCTCCTCTAGCTTTGCATACATTGGTTCTCCTACTCCTTATAAATCTTAATACGGTAAAGCATTATCCTTCATACGTACACGCATGACGCTTTGCGTGGACCTGCCCGGCCTTCTATTATGCACTATTCTTTGCGCTAGTCCACTTTTGGGTTAGTTGTAAAAATTTAACAATGATAATCACCTGGATAAACAATTCCAGCTTGGTCAAGGCCGTATTATATGTCCAATGATGCTACTAGGCTATGCTAGTATATGTACGTACTACGTACTGTCCTGGCGTTGACTTCTAACAATAATTTCATTTTGCAGAAGAGGCAATAAGCAGAAGAAGTTGGACCACAAGACCCCCAGTGGGACCTTGATTTTTGTAATGAACGAACGCTGAGTCAACTTGACATGTGGCAACCAAATGATGGAAGAGGCCAAAGATGATTGATGAGTGGTGACTGCCTCCTTGTTGAGTATGATACAAATTCAGCCCATATCAAAATGCCAACTTCTGACGGAGCGTAGTGAAGGTCCGTCGGTACGGGTCATATATTTCGTTCAGGGTTTTCCATTGGAGATTGATTCTCTCATATTCTTGTAATCCGCCACCGTTGGTGTTGTACTCGAACCCTGACATAGTGAAGTTCTTACTGGCTGGCGTCCGTAGTTTTTCCCTCTCACATCGAGAGGGTTTTCACGTTAAATCTCGTGTCCATTTACTGCTTTGATCGTTTAATTTCATTGTTTTTTCGCTATCGCTTATAACATGCCTCACTCCATGCCATCCCATGTGGTGTGTTGACAAGTGAAAAAAAAGTAGGCAATGAATGAGAATGGATGATCTCATTGATGGGAGTTGTTTACATCTATACAAGCCGAGGAGGCATTTTAGACGGCCCTTTAGAGGCACCCTTTGAAGGAAGTTGGTTCCCCTTTATCTATTAATTAAGTAATTAACTAATTATTTATAGGAATGGGTCACTAATTAATCTACTGATTAATTTTTCAACACGGTGCACATGCACGCCCCTGCCAGCAGCAAGTTGACACATGCATGCATGCCATTTCATCCATTTGGCCCTACGACGACTGGGCAGCTAGCTGCCACTCATTCGCCTCATCCAGACCCGCCTCCCCTCAATCTGTCAATCCAAGTAGTGTGCGTCTTGCGTGATGACTATGGTTAGATCACACCAGCTAAAATTTAGATGTCTAGCTGAGAGCAACCAGCTAATAGCTAAACATATATTAGCTGCGTGGTAGATAAGACAATAAACTAAACTTTAGTCCAAGATCTCATTACGAGATATGCAATATTTTCTGACAATTTTTAGTGAGTGGCCGACAGTTTTAATGTTTCTACTATTTTTCTCGAGTGGCCAACAGAATTACTAGTGCAATTTGCTTCTTTCCTGATAGTTTTATCAGATCACCAACGACGTAATCCTCGACAAACTCATTTCCTATAGTTTTATTGTGTAGTTATTTAAATAAACTATAAACCGTCAGGCAAAACCTTTAGTGAAAATTTTGTTAGATAATTGGCTAAGTAGTCTCTTGTAATCTTCTTTTTCTTTGGGCCTGCGGCCTTGAAAAGGTACGCACCCTTTTCATATACATACAAAATAGGGGTAGGGGCCTTCCTTGCCGATCCTTGTAAAAAAAGAGGTAAATTGCTTTATTTTCAAAAACCATATCATTACGGGTACACCAAATTATCCATATTAGAGTTGCAACCCCAACAAAAAAAAAATAATTTCTTATCTCATTCTATCAACTTCGGTGGGGTTAACCCAGTAGCTCTCGTTCAACTTTCCAAATTATCTTAGCATGTTGAAAATCAAAGAATTGTTTCATTACAGTTACAAAAATAACATTTTTGACTACCGGTTCAATTCCTCTTAGCTAAGCTGTCCTTTGTTAAGATAACACCCCGTTGGAGGTACCAAAGGAAAACTTTTATTTTTAGAGGAATTTTTAGGTTCCAAATAAATTTATTCTGGTTGATGAGATATTGATACATAGATATAACAGTAAATTTGCCATGTCTATGCAAGTCCCACGTAAACGTATCTCTTTGATCAGAAAGCTAGTGAGTCGCTAGTTTAGCTACAAGGTTATTATGCCAAGCAGTCGGCTTATCTCCAACTAAAGCTCTTCTAAAGATATATTCAATGACATCTGGTTCACGACGTCATCGAATAATTAGCATGATCACTGAATAATTAGCATTATCCATACTATATTAGTGCTCATGATAAGTTAATTTGTACAGTAACTCAGTAAGTGAGCCTAGTTTAACTGGTTATGGTGGGAGCCTGGGAGGTATGGTCGTGTGCACTAGCGGACATGGCCGTCTGATGCGTCAATATGAGATAAGCTGCACATTTTTTTTCAAAGTAAAATCCTTCATGCGTACACGTATGACGGTATGACGCATGGACGTGGAGCTTGTCCCACTTTTTTTAATGAAAAAATAATAATCACCTGGATATACATTATTGCTATTTCAACCTTGGTCGTCATCAAAGGCCTTATCATCCAGTTATCCAATGTTTTAACAAATCATATAATTAAGCAGAAAAGAGGCAAGACCACATGATTCGAAGGGGCCTGTTACTTGTACAATACTTATATTCAACTTGGAATGGCAATATCTTAATGGAGAGACGATGAAGGCCTCTCTCTCTTCCATAGACGCCTACAAGCAGCAAGTTCAATTCACATGCTTTTCCATCCTCTTGGCGATGATTGGCATGCAGTCCCCCACTCGATGGATCCATCGGTGTACACATCTACTTTGACCAATTTCACGAACTATATGCCAGCACAAACATTGGCGCCATATACTAGCTTTATTTCATTTCCTATCCTCTTCACGCCTAATTCGACGCACCTAGAGCTGAATAAATCGCTCTCGATTGAGTGATTCCTTTGGTTGTGTATGTGCATTGTTCTTTGTTATCTGGACACTTCGGATGCTAATATACGTGATAAGCGAGGAGCTAGCGTAATTCATAAAGACTGATCTGAAGATCAAAGAATAACTTTTGGAAGATGTAAGCTTCGTGGCCTTCCCAATGTCGTGCAAATGCTTTTTTCAGGATCATGTAAAGTGTGATGTGCATGTGTATATATGCATCGCTAGTTGCTCGTACTGTTTATTATTATTCGGCTATCATAAGATAAGCGAGAATGTACCAGTCATCTTCAAGCAGTATAGCTTGCTATTTTAGCCATGGAAAGGATGAAGAGTTGTCCCATATTTTGATCTTCCGCATGACGAAAGGTTCGATCGAATATTTCCTTTAGGAGGTTCTTAATGGAGAATAAGTACAACCTAGTGGTAAGGGTGGCAAACATTAATTTGCGGGATGGAAGAGATATTTTTATATGCCTTTACATAAAAATAGTTCATTCACAGTTTTTTCAATGTAAGCATCTCGTCAATGGTGAAATTAGAGTTACACGGGAAATTTGGCAAACAAAATTACCACTTAACATCAAAATCTTCATGTGGTATATAAAGAAAGGCATCATTTTAACTATGGATAACCTTGCTATTAGGAGAAGTTGGAATAAGGACAAATATTGCAGCTTTTGTAGTTCTTTTGAAACTACTAGCAGAAGGGCACGTGCCACAGGACGTGTTTTACTAAATTAGTGACGTAGTCAACATGAACTCTTCAGATTATTTTGGAACGTTCAATCAGCATAATATCTGATGATGTAGGAGTGATGTAGTCAACATGGACTCTTTAGATTAATCTAGAGCGTTGGATCATCATAAATAAAATCTGAAAGTGTAGGCATTGTAAGAATAAGATGTAAGATTTGTATGACCGTCAAATCTTTCGCTCTTTATAGTATAGATTAACCATATTTTCTTCTAAGTATCACTATGCTACGTTTATATGGCGTGTTCGACATATTGTATTTGGTTTTAAGTGACCTTTAAATTTAAATGAACTTTTTTGACCAAACAACAGGGGATTTAAATGAATTGTTCAAAAATTGAGCAAACATGGTGGTCATAAACCAAATCTTTACTTGTTGACGAGGCCGTGGTATTATTTTGGGCAATATGGGTCAACAGGAATGACGTTCAACCAAGAACATTTTTTAGGCACTATTTAAGGGAACATATACTAGCTCCAATTTTTAGGCAAAGTTGCAGCAAAATAATGAAGACAAGGAGTTATTAACTATGACATATCATGCGTTGGAGATAGTAGTTCTATGTTCCTTTACTTCACATGGATGGTCTTTTATTTTACGATTTTTGAAATGTTTCTTTTATATTTTTAACTTCTAGTTGTGTGGGTGTAGTAATATACTACTACTTGTAACAAACGCAATGATTTCTGGTCTTTTGAGGGGGTTGAAGTAAGAATAATTTTCCATTATAAAAAAATTAGCTTTGTTTTCACCGTGTGACCCCACATGACCGAGGTGAACATTTTCTTTTATGAATGAAACAAGTACAGTAAAATCGACTGCGTGATTGGAAAGGAGACGCAAATGTCTTGGGGTCAGCCACTGCCGTACGTGCTCACAGTACGTGGAAAGCGCAAGAAATTAACTGTTTGATCAGTCAGATCGAGAGGGAGAGCGCAATTTGGAGAGGGGAAGGGGAATCGAGACAGGAGGTTCAGCTAATTACGATGCGTGCGCGACTGTTCTTTGAATACAAGAGAGGGCGATCGGACACCTCCAGGGAGATACCGAAAGTCAAGATAAGAAAGAGAAAGCAGAAGAAATAGGGGAGACAGCGCAAGTGCCGTTTGGAACCTAGGTATTTTACAGAAATGTTACAAGAAGAGAATAGTTTAATATAGTGCACATAAAAACTTTTAACGTGCCCTGTACTAAAAGATGTGTATAGATTCAAATTCGTTTCGAACGTAGCTATCATTTTGGTAAATAGGTCCAAAATGAAGGGAGACACTATGCCATGATTTTAGATGCTTTCGTGTGTCCATTTAACCGAGTATATATGCGTTTATAGGACTAGCATGTGTCTATATATTCTTCATTTCTTGTTCCTTACATTTTTCACCTTTTTAAAATTCCAAATATGCCTGCATGTATGACGGGGACGAATTCCATGAAAAGAAAATCTCGTATGCTCCATGCCAAAGCACACGGCATTAGTGCACCCTGAACTCACAAAGGATGTGGCTCCCGTTGTATGGGTGAGGTAAGGGTTCCGAGATTTTCTCAAGCTAGGTGAGAATATCTTCCTTTTTAATACAGTACCGTGGAGCTGGTCTCCCCTACAGGACGAGTTTTTTTTTTTCGCTGCATGTATGGCGTTGATAGACCATATATATTTTGCTGTGGTTGAATGCTGGTACTTCACTATGGATGACAGCTTATTCGACACATCACTGTGCCACCTTGACAATGACGTACGTGACCTAATTTTGCGGTTAGCTACGTTGGGTTAAGGGGCCGGGAGCAGCGGTATAAAGGGACAAATACGGTACAATGTATAGAAATTTGACAGAATGTTGTAAGGGCTTGCATGTCCAACAAATTACGGGATTACATAGAGATCCAATGGAATTACATCTCAGGAGCACCGAGAAAACCAAAACGTAGGGGCAAAGATAGATGAGCACAGACGCCTACAGGCTACGAGGCAAAATAATCGCCCTAGGTTACAGATCAAATCACAGGGCAATCAGCGAACCATGGCATTGCAGAAACAGGCGAAACTTCCTCCCCGGAGAAAAGAGGCACCACTCCACTGCAGAGATCACGTTTAATTTGCTCGTCCCATTTCACACACATGTGTCGGCCTTCACCTGGCTGCCCGTCAAAAGACTTCAACTCCGAGCAGCCAACCGGAGACAAGAGTGGGACGACGAGCAACGCCACCTGCCCACTGAACCCTTGCGGAAAGGATCGGCATGCTCCGTCTGGCAAACAGATCATGTGGTGATGGCGATGCGGATGCCACCTTCCAAAAGATTTGCCTGGCCGGTGACGTGAAGCATTATAATTATATATTGCGCTTCTCTTCAGTCAATCAGAGTCTCCAGAGACAGAGAGAGTCTGCCCGCCGTTACATCGTATCGGTTAGTGCTCGTGTATGTTCTACGCTGCATTATTGGTGGCCGTTGCCGGTAGATCAGCTTCAGTTGCTTTGCTTGCTCCCAGCACTCTGATTGGATCAGGCACCTACCTCCAGATGCTTAGACGTCTGTGACCTTTTTTTGTGTCAGTTTATCTATGTTTTGTGTTAGTCTGCCATACTTTAGCAGTGAATGAAAGAAGAATTATTGAATCCAGCGCATGGATGTACTTATCAGTTAGTGTGCCATGTCCCTTTGGAGTAGTGGCTCGGTGCACTGGTGGGTACGAGGTCGGACGCCGCGCTGATGCATGTCGTTGATCACACAAGTCAACTTGGGCGCCTGCGCCAAGTTCAAAGACAGTGCTCATGAAGCTTCCATTTTCCGCCTCGCACGACCTTTGCCATGTGCGCGCGCACGGACGGGTAGATTTATTGAACACCCCGCGTGTGAGTGCTTGCCATTAATCAAGTAGCAGGCCCGCATTGGTTGAATCTGGAGGCACTTCAATTTGTTGCAAAGATGGAAGGACCCATGGATCGTGTTAATTTAAACTTGCCAGTGAGTTCGTATGAATAGTCACAAATGCATTCTAGTCACAGATTAATAATCATTACTCTCACCATCCATCAAGATAAGAATATTTTTCACTATAAAATTAAACATCTTCAAAAGTATATTGACAATTAAAATTTTTATATCAATGTATTAAATTACATTTTGGATAAGTAATTCAAATATTCTTTGGCACTAAACATGCATATACCCCCCGCCCACGTGCTTGTTATGTTCCCGACCGATTTTACCTTCAAAAGCTTTTGATTGTCAAAGTTTTAGAAATCCGACCGGATCTTGTCCAAAGCATCAATTAATTGTGACCAGAGGGGATAATATGACTATTATATTGTCAGTCAAAAGTTTGTAAAGTGATGGGTGAAGGGAGTGCCCTTTTTGACTAGCACTATATACTGAAGATTATTACTAGTACTGTTAAATGTATGTGTTAGAGCTATCTGAACTCATCCACAACGGCATAGAAGTTCCTCTCCAACTCTATCTGTGCTCCACCACCATTTGATGGAAATTCGTACACGTCAGTTGATCGTTCATGTCAACCAAGCTGGCCTCGGTCATTCTATAACATGTTTGCCTTCTCTTCTGCACGCAAAAATTCACTAGCTGGGTATGCAATTAGACTTTCTTTATATGCTACACCATATTGCTATCGTTTTCTACTTCCAGTGCTTTCGTTATTTCTTAGTGTGTACTCCCTCCGTCCCTTATTAACTGTCGCCGTAGGTGTGCGTGCCACAAGTTTGACTCGATTTGTAAAAAATACGTACAACATTTGTATCTTCAAATAAATTTGTTAAAAAACTAGGCTAAAAGATCTTTCCAATGATACTAATTATGTTCCATAAAAATTAATATTTTTTAATATAAAATTAAACAAAGTTTTTTTTCGGGAAGTGAGAAAGACAGTTATTTAGGGACGGAGGGAGTACATCACATTGTTTTAAATTCAGGCTAGTACGCAAAGTTGACATGACTTAACTTTCGCTTAGCCATGGCTAAAGATTTTGGCTTAGAAGACGAGTATTTAAATTTTAGCAAAAAAAAAAAGAATGCTAGAAGTGCATTTGAAATAACCATATATTAAATTAAATGCGATAACAGCATATACTATAAATCAATACAACATTATGAGCGTCTCAAACAGATTTGTTCCCGCAAGATGTTGATTGTTGCTCAAATCATTCTCCAATACTCCAATGCATGCTATGAATGGAACACATGTACTTATCGCGCCACATCCACATGCGCAAAAGAGAGAAGCAATCCACGGCTTTAGCCCTCACCTAAGGTATAGCTTTATGCACAGTATGCAAAGGCGCCGCATAATTTTTCATGGCCAAAACGATGTTTTGTTTCATGCGTGAAACAATCGATCTTGCAAGCGCAAGCCACACGAGACATTGTTTCGTTTGTTCCATAGGAAAAAAATAGTTCTTTTAGCAGGGGCGGAGCTGACTTAGGCCATAGAGGTCTTCACACCCCGACGAATTTTTGTAAATCATGTGAAAAATTACTGTTCATAAGCTACAATGCCCCCAAGTGATTAATGGAGCAGACCCGGGTGTTAATTTTGTCCAGCTTCATCCCTGCTTTTTAGTCACGTTCCAAACGAGCATACACAGCTAAATGGCGAGCGTACACGAACGCCTCCCTAACATCGCCTGAATATATCTCCCTAACGTGTTGCTCGGTCATTGACACGCATCAGCAATGTAAATGTAGAGAGCATACATCAAAGGATACGTGCCCCGGGACACGGGCAGCCGGGACCATCATTGATGGTCTGCCCTTCCCTGGCCTGCCCGCCAGCTCACACCCGGCGTCATTGCCAAACGTATCGCTGCCAGGCCCGTCGGCACCGCGCCGCCCCGGAACGTTGTTCCACCGGTTCATCGAGCCGCGCCGCCGCTCCCACGGGAAGACGCCGCGTTCCCCCCGAAAGGGCACGCGCGCGGGCAGAGGCCACCAGGGGCCGCCAAATCCGTGTCCGCGGAAGCCTCCCGTATCATCATACCGACCCCACGCCAAAACCGCTCCATAAAACGGCGCCGAGCGCGCGCTCGCTCCCACATCCCAACTCCTTCCCCGAGGGGGCGCACCCCAAAACCCAGCCGGCTCCAGCACCTCCTCCTCCCCTGGCCGCGCCGCCGCCGCCAGCGCCAGCGCCAGCGCCTCCGCTCCGCTGCCCGAGGGCCTAGAATAGGTAGGGCGCACGAGGAAAAGGCTTTGACTAAGCTAGCAGGGGGAGCCCCGATCCGCGATCGATTTAAGACGCGCGCGCTGCCCAGATTTGGTGGGGTGCTCCGCTCGCATCTCCCTCCTCTCGACCTCTCTCCCCCGGGGGCCCGTAAACCCAGGGGCGGGTTTATCGCGGCGCCGCCGGTGGGCGGGGGGTGGCCAATGACGGGGTGGGGGTCGTCCAGGGTGGCGGCGTGCGGGCCCTGGGGCGGCGGCGGCGGCGCGGCGGCGCTCGAGAGGGAGCTCTCGCGGGACGGCAGCCACTACAGCATCTCCAGCGGCATCCTGCCGTCGCTCGGCGCGCGGAGCAACCGCCGCGTCAAGCTCAGGCGCTTCATCGTCTCGCCATACGACCGCCGATACAGGTTCGCCCCCGCCGCCGCTCCCGCCGCGTCCTCCTTGTTTTATTATTAAGTTCGGACTATCGGACGAATTTACAATTCAGCGCCGCGTGCCGTGTACTCTGTGATCTCGTGACATCCCTTCCCTCGGTAATCCGCGCCAGCGCTGGTTTGGCTGTTGTTGCATTGTTTGCTTCTGGCTCGCCAACGGCTTGCTCTGGCAGCTTCGATTTTGGTGATGGTCGGCGAAGAGTTGCTTGTTTCGTAATTCTGATGGATGGAGAACATCTCTTCCAATTGCTGCTCTGGTTTTCACGAATTAGAAGGGTGGCTTCCTAATTTTGGCCACTCTTTTTGTTTTATTCATTTATAAGCTGTTTATATCTGTGCACTGCCCCAAATTCTCTCGGGTGCCTTTGTTTTTGCTGAATATAAAACGATTTTGTTTTTAAAATTATTTCCTGGTTTGACTTGGACCGAATAATTGCTTTCCTTTTTGCAAGTCAATAATTGATTATTCTATGTTTCGCTTTTTATAGTACTAGCATTTGTGCTTTGATTTTGTTTACTTTGGACGGCTTAGATTGTTGGTGTTTGCTTTAATTTTCTTTTTGTACTTCACAAGAGAGACAAGAAAGGCATGAGGACCTGGATGCTGACATCTCTGCATTTCTTGTATTCACGTTTTGGGCTTCTTTATGCAACGATTCGTTGTCAAAAGTGCTCAGACACGGGATTCCAGCGGAAAACCTTTTTGAATCGTTATGGAATTAGCGAGTTGTTTAGTTACTGCTGGTGGTATGTCTGTGTTTATGTTTACTGTTTCTCAGGATAGCTTTTGACTTATTACCTCTGTCCTAGTACTTATCACTTATTATGTGCTCGTTAGTTAAACAGTTTATTTTTAAATAGTTTTATTTTTAAATAGCACTTATCATTTAAATACTTTTGCAAATCAGCAAAGGCTATGCGTTTTCTTTTTAAATAGTTCATTTTCTAATAATGTAATGATGTCACAACTAATGGAACTCTTATTATATTGAATGATTGGACAGTTTTTCTTCAGAGTTCCTTACAAAGTAGATTAGTACATAGTCATTGTAGCACTACATTACTTAAATTCTGCAGTAACGTTAAACAAATCTATTTCATTGCTTTGCCCTGTGAGCAGTACAATTTAGCTGGTAATAAGGTGGTTTAGTTACAACAAAGGAAGAAGCAATCCTTTTTCTTTATTTTCTTTTTTTTTTTTTGAAAAAGTGAGCAGTAGAGTCTCCTACCTATTTTTAAGAAGTAGCAATTCTGAATTTCTGATATGCAGTTGTTACTATGCAGATCCTGGGAGACTTTTCTCATAATTCTCGTGGTCTACTCTGCATGGGTTTCACCATTTGAGTTTGGTTTCATTCGGAAACCGACTGGAGGCCTAGCTATAGTGGACAATGTTGTGAATGCGATATTCGCAGTGGACATCATTCTGACCTTCTTTGTAGCCTACTTGGATAGAATGACATACTTGCTTGAAGATCATCCAAAGAAGATAGCTTGGCGCTACACTACCAGTTGGTTTGTTCTTGACGTTGCCTCCACCATCCCAACAGAACTTGCTCGGAAGATACTACCTCCAAACCTCAGGTCATATGGATTTTTCAATATGCTTCGTCTATGGCGTCTCCGCAGGGTCAGCTCTCTCTTTGCTAGGTATGTCAACGATTGTGTATGTTCATATGGGAGTCTAGAGCTCTATTTTTGTCTCATTGGATAGTGTCATTATACCATGTTTTTGTTTTTCTAGTGAGAAAATTAATGTTTTCATCTATTTTCTTTACTTGCAGGTTAGAGAAGGATAGACACTTCAATTACTTCTGGGTTCGATGTGCAAAGCTCATATGTGTAAGTAATCAGCACATTTTAGACTACTATAAATCCTAGTATTATGGACAAATGAAGAATGATTATCTGCTTACTTTTGATCTTGTAGGTCACACTTTTTGCAGTCCACTGTTCGGCATGTTTCTATTATCTTCTTGCTGACAGGTATCCTGACCCATTAAAAACGTGGATTGGCAATTATATGCCGGATTTTCATAATCGTAGCTTGTGGATTCGCTACGTAACATCAATGTATTGGTCAATCACTACTCTGACCACTGTGGGTTATGGTGATTTACACGCGGCGAACACAAGAGAAATGATATTCAACATTTTCTACATGCTATTCAATCTTGGATTGACTGCCTACTTGATTGGAAACATGACCAATCTAGTTGTCCATGGCACCAGCCGTACTCGAAAATACGTGAGTTCTTGTTTGTCCATTGCACCAATCTAAGTCATACTAAAGTTGGGTCTAATATATTTTTTTCCCTTTTGTTTTGGACTAAAGAGAGATACCATTCAAGCAGCAACCAGCTTTGCACTAAGGAATCAGCTACCATCTCGGCTGCAAGATCAAATGATCTCACATCTTAGCTTGAAGTTCAGGACAGATTCAGAAGGACTTCAACAACAAGAAACCCTTGATACGCTGCCTAAGGCTATCAGATCCAGCATTTCTCAGTATCTGTTCTTTCATCTTGTCCAAAAGGTTTACTTGTTTGAAGGAGTGTCAAATGACCTTATTTTTCAACTGGTGAGGCTACCAGAATTCAATTTATTTGTCCTTCCAAAAAGTTTCAGTACTGCTTGATTATGCGCTTATCGTGTTTTGTGTGATTGCATGGGAAAGGTTTCTGAGATGAAAGCTGAATATTTTCCACCTAGGGAAGATGTGATCCTGCAGAATGAAGCACCCACCGACTTCTACATTTTAGTTACTGGTAGTGCGGTAAGAGTACTATTTTGAGAAGTCTTCTTATTTCCTAGTTGATTTAGTTATGTAAGAAAAATTAGTAGTTCTGATACCACTAATTGGGAAACCAAGATCACATGGTCATTCTAATATGCTTGTCACTTCTGCAGGAGTTAATAGAGTTGCAAAATGGTGCAGAGCAGGCAAGTTTTATGTTGTGTTGATGCTTAAGCTGAAGTGCGTTTATGTATAAAGTTGTTCTGAATATAGTATGCTGTTATTTGCAGGTGGCTGGAGTGGCTAAGTCAGGAGATGTTGTTGGAGAAATTGGGGTTCTTTGCTACAGGCCGCAACTATTCACAGTTCGAACAAAATCACTATGCCAGCTTCTCCGTATGAATCGCACTGCCTTTCTCAGCATTGTTCAATCCAACGTTGGAGATGGAACAATAATAATGAACAACCTTATCCAGGTACAGGAACCACATTATTATTCGTAATTTTCTTCTATAGTTATTATTAAAAAATTGTTTGACTTTTTGTATAGAAATCAATCCATTCAGATCAGGTGTACATTGCCAGACCTGTATTATATTGCAAAAAAAATATGTGGAACTCAATATCATATAGTCAGTATACCATGTATTAGCTTGTGGACTCATGTTGACTTTGCGGCATGATTTTTCCCTTTCATGCTCCTGAGAGTAACCAAAAACAGCCATAATGGGAATGTACTTTTGAGAAATTATGATAATAAAAGTATTGTGATACTTATGATACCATGAGAAGTTTAAATCCAATTAGATTCATTCTTCCTTTTCTTCCCCTACTTTTTTGGTGCAGCTATTAAAACAGCAGAAAGACAACAGTGTAATGGTGGGCGTTCTGAAGGAGATTGAGAACATGCTAGCACGGGGTCATTTGGATTTGCCAATTACCCTCTGTTTTGCGGTAACTAGAGGAGATGACCTTTTGTTGCATCAACTTCTGAAGCGTGGTTTGGATCCAAATGAATCAGATAACCATGGGCATACTGCACTGGTGTGTATATCATCCATCAATGCATACATGTTTGCCTACAGATTTTTGTTGAGCAAGAAATATAATAGTGTTCTTTTATTTTTAACAGCATATAGCTGCTTCCAAAGGAAACGAGCAATGTGTCAAGCTTCTTCTAGACTATGGAGCTGATCCAAATGCTAGAGGTATGCATAAACTTAACTGTGATACATCTTCTACAGATAGGACACAACAAAACAAATGTATCACTTGCAGAATTCCTAGAAATCTAATTTACTAGTATAAGAATCATTCATAATAATTTCCACATGAGTCTTGAAGTTATGTAGATTGGACAATTTCATGCTGACATGCTTATAACCCTTCCATTACAGACTACCAAGGAAAAGTTCCTCTATGGGAGGCTTTGTGTGAAAAGCATGCTGCAGTAGTAGAGTTGCTAGTTGAGAGCGGTGCAGATCTATCTTCTGGAGACACGGGCATGTATGCTTGTGTCGCTGTTGAGGAAAATAACACCGAGTTGCTTAAGGACATTATCCGCTATGGTGGTGACCTAAACAGATCAACAAGAGACGGAACCACTCCACTGCACCGTGCTGTCTGCGACGGAAATGTTCAGATGGTTGAAGTTTTGCTAGAACACGGAGCTGACATCGATAAACAGGACAACAATGGCTGGAGTCCAAGAGATCTAGCTGAACAACAAGGCCACGACGACATACAGGTCCTTTTTAAGAGCAAGTCACGGGCAGCACCAAGTCGTCGTGCCTTGAATAGCAGGGTGGCACCTATGTTGATAGGGAGGTTCAACAGTGAGCCCGCAATGCTAAACATGGACCATGAAGATGCGGAAGTACGCAGCAAAGTTGTTCCACAGAAGCTCCTGAGAAAGAGGGTCAGTTTCCAAAACTCCCTTTTTGGTGTCATTTCGTCAACCCACGCGCACCAGGACACTGGCCGTCTGCCCTCGAGAGACTTTGCAGCAACAGGTGGCCGGGGTTGCCGCCACGACTCCCTCATCAGGGTGACAATCAGCTGCCCCGAGAAGGGGAACACTGCCAGGAAGCTCGTGCTCCTACCACGGTCGATGAAGGAACTCCTCGAACTAGGCGCAAAGAAGTTCGGCTTCATGCCTACCAAGGTCCTGACGATAGAGGGTGCAGAGATTGATGAAGTTGAGCTTATCAGAGACGGTGATCATATTGTTCTCGTCAGTGACGACTGGGTGCCAGATGTTGAGCAAATAGCGCCTGACAATAAGTGAGCGAACTGTGCCCTTATTGCAATTTCACAATAGAGTTAATGTGCCTTTTGGACACAAGCTGGGCGATTGGCAAGTGACAATTAAAAAGTCACAATGAAGTTCTTCCAATTGAAGAACTGGCAGGATGTGTATGCCCGGCTTGTAAATTGAAGTAGCATAACCATGATAGTTTTGGTCCAGCTTGGAAATGAAATTGTAGCCAGCTGGTCCAGTAGTCTGTAGTTACTTCCCCTCATTTAAAGAAAGGGATCCAGAAAATGTAAGTAGTGCTGCCCCGTTTCAGATTATTGTTCAGTTTTACATGGTTCCTTTTTTCCCCCTTTTGTCCCTGAGATAAAGCTTTCTCTGAAATCGATGAATATACGTGAGAGTTGTAAATTCGCGAGATACATGCCAACAATAGAAATCTGCAGACTCTGTAAGTTCGGTATTACCTACAAAGAAATCCGATAACACTCAAATGTCAAATGTACGCGTTCCTTATTGTTCAATTTGCTTCTTTTGAATTTTCTCTCGGCGCCTCAATATAATGCATAGTATGTTTCAGAATTTCTTTTGGGTTTTTTTAGGGGTGAATTTCTTTTGGATGGGCCAGTTTCATCCTGTGGATGGGCTATTAGAAGCCACCTACGCATAGTCCTCTCTGAAAAAAAACGCATAGTCAGGATGAGAAAAGCCCCAGCCCAATCTTCAAAGTTGCAGTTTTGCCGGCATAAACATGAGAGAAATCTGTCCACACTCCACTGTCCTGTTAACTGAGCTGATAACGTTCCATGCTTGGAAATTCTGATGAACAGACCTCTGCACGGAATCGATCCCTGAAATGAGTGTAAACAGAAACAGCCAACTACCAATCTGAAGCATCTCAACGGGCCACGGGAATCGCCTGTGAAGTTTAATGAACAATCTGCCAACTCCCAATCGCCGGGTGGGTGGCACCAATCAAGGAGCATTGGGGCTCCCTGTGGATCCCAGCACAGGCCATGTGAGGCGCGTAAGATCTTACAATTTGTTTGCAGCTACACCTCTCACCATCCACCACTTGTGCCCATGCTCATTCAAAAGAACTGTTTGGCATCCCCTGCTTGATCAGGGAGTGGCACTGGCACATGATACAAGCCACAGAGACGATGAGGGCTTGTGCTGTACAGGTTTAATTTCGCTACACTGAAAAAAGCTTCAACTATCTCAGCCAGTTCAAGCTGATAAGTATCTCAAACTGAACCGGACGGGGACAAACACAGCAACCATGCTATGTACAGATTCAACTTGCTCGATTGAAATCATTCGGGGAAAACATTACATGTGACAAAAAAATCAGGGGAGCTCTAAGAACCCTTGAGATTTTGGGTCAGGCTCCACTACTACTTCGCACTACATTGGCTCACACAAACTCACCTACTCAGTGTGGAGGAAGGAAGCACAAGGAAGAATTGGAAGGGGAGGGGAGAAAAGGAAGTGAGTCGAGTATACACTAGAGTCTTTGTAACGAATCTTCTGAGGGTACCAATCTAGAGATGAAAGGAGAAAGCGCTGAGAGTAATGCCTTGGGGCACTCCTCATGTGGCAAATGTCCACAGCCCGATATGGTTACTATCCTCTGCGCAAGTAAAATGAAGTGAATTGTTAGGGTTTAGGGATACCAAATAAGTAAAATTTAATCCATAGCAAAATCATGTGCTCGAATGACAGGCAAGTCAACAAACAGGTGCGAGTTACTTACAGAATTTACAAGTTTTGAAGCCATAGCTTGTGCCGACTTCACGGAAACAAGAGCATCCTCGGATCCTGCTACCACCAGAACAGGGATGTCCTCCACTGATCTTAGTAACTCTGCCGCTCTTTTCGATGATAGGACAGTAGAAAACGAAAGCCGGCCCACTTCATGGAGCGCTTCATCCCAGCCCTCAACAAATAGTGGAGCCTAAATGCAAAAGCAATCCAAGTCGGTTAACAGTTCAATGTTCACAGAATGACCAAGCATGTGTCAAGTGTCATTACATAGTACTTCTTTCACATGGAAAGAACAGAGCCTAAATACTAAGCAGCTCTTTGAATAGTAAGATGTAAGACTTGATTTTTTTTCTTTCACAGGACAAACGATGGCTGTGTGCTAAATAACCTGCCCCCAGACCCCGCATAGTGCGGGAGCCTACGGCACTGGGTACGCCCTCTACGCCCACAGGACAAACAATGGCAGTCCAATAAAAACACGACTATCTGTACCAGATTTGTACAGAAGCTTCCCAAAACTAAGCTTGAATGAACAATGGTTAACAAGATTATAAGGTATGCTTACCTTGTACAGGTTAAGAACCTCTGTTGTCAACTTTGTAGCATCATACCATGCCCGTCGATTGATCACCTGAGTTATTTCAGTACGCAGAAGTGGACGGACCATATGCTTTTTCCGCAGAGGTGTGTGCAAAAGTATACGAGCAAATGCAGGAATAACTTCTCTTGATAAGCTTACACCTACAAGAACAACTCCCTTCACCTCAACCTGCAAAAGCCAACAAGTAACATTCAATACAACCTTAAATAACTGCATTAGCTTACGTCCAAAAAAAACAGAGACAAGAACAAGCTGATTTTCTCAAAGGGAATTACCTTTATATCATCTCCATAAGTACGCAGCTTCTCTGCAGCTTTCAAGGCAAGCAAGCCCCCATCATCATGACCAACTAAAACCACAGAACGCAAACCCATCTCTGAACAAAATGAAATAAGAAGATCAACCTGCACATGATCATATAAAATGTTCTTTGTTAGCATTATCTTAGTGTTCAAGTAAATTAGTAAATTTTTTAGCCATTGCAACTTAATCTGTTGGTAGTCTTTCTAATAAAGAAATGTCCCCATAAAAGCTGTTAGTACTAGAACATTTTCAAACAAAATAGATATAACCCTGAGGTTGAAAGCTATAAATAAAATTCAGATGATAATACTTATAACAGTAACATAGTCCTAACAAAGAAATATGCTATAGGAAAGAGCATTTAGCCCCCAACCTTAAAAAAGTAGGTGCCCCAGAAACCTTTTACTAAAGAGTGAAAAAAGATAGTAGATGATAAGTTGAACTATGGGAGCAAATGCCACCTGCAGTTATGACTTATGACACTTGCATTAAGAGGGATGGGGGTGAAACAAAATATTCTAGCAGAGGAGAAGGATCACCTGAGACTCTAACTCGTATGGATTTGGTAACTTCTTATCTTCCCAGTCCTTTCTACGAGGTCGAGATGTTAATCCCCATCCGGGGCGATCATAGGCCAAAACATTGCAGCCCACTTGTCGAGCTAGCAAATTAGAAACGTGTCTCCACGAGAATACTCCCCTCCAAATCCATGCACTAAAACAACAGCAAATTTACCCTGCTCTCCAGCCTCAAGGTCAAAGCCCACAGGATTCAAATATACATCAGCACTGCCATCATCAAGACTCATATGAGGGATCTCATCTGACAAAGTTGGAGATGTCACTGGTTCTACCAATAGTGGCGCATATAGAGAAGCTTGATGATATTGATGGCTAAAGCTCCTATTTAGAAGGCGACGGGTATTGGAGGAAGCAGATGGTGGGCTCTCATGTCTCTGTCTTCTAGGAGAAATGCTTGACGAAATTACATCGTGATGAGTAGCCCTTTCTGAAAAGGAGTCAGGGGATGAAGATAAGCAGGTCGACGGATCAGAAATTTTGTAGTGTATAGTGATCCCCTGGCAAGCAATGAACATGCTATCACTGTCTGCAAGAAAACTGATTGGCAGATCGCGGTCATCATGTACAATTGTTTTCCTCTTTGTCTCACTTTCACTCCTTGAGAAAAGTTTTGCACCATATGGTGTAGGAGACCGCGGAACTTTGTAGCATCCAGAAAAGGCATTTTTGTATGCTAAAACCTGAAAAGAGCAGAAAATGGAAAAGGTCAGAAATCGTCAAATTTGACACCATTCAGACGTCAAAGTACAAAACAAGTGTCCCAGCTTAGTTTGTACAGTTAATCATGGACTGAGATTTATAAGGACAAGTGCATGATAGCCGTACCGATTCTGGGTCAATGCGGTGAATGAGAAGCTTCCGTCGAGCACTGCAGCTTGTTCTGTAAGCAACGATAACATGACCAAGAGCAAACACCAAGGAAGACAGAAAAAGCACTGGCATTCCCCATAGCTTCTTGAGATTGAGCTTGTGATCTGGCAATGATGGTGAGAGCTCAGGCCCAATGTCCTGCCCCGGACTATAAACAGAGGCCTTAATTAACAAGATGAGCAGAGAAGCCAAGGAACAGAAAGTTGTTGTTCCAAGGTAAGGACCATGAGAGAGGCCAGAAGTATCGGACATGAGGTATACACCTGCAGAATCAGCAGCAGATATGGTTAGTAACAATAGAGCACCTTTGTAGACGCGTACTTCAAGCTGTTATCGGAGCTTCCCAATTTCTTACAACT